>JAKSZU010000009.1:91841430-92273930 GCA_026018925.1 Tupaia tana
TTGCAAAACCAATTTGTCATTCCAGGAAGGGAAAAACTTTATTATCTTATTTATAAATAGAGACAGGTTTAGAAACGTGAATTCACTTTTCTATGGTATGTAACCACGTAGGATTATAAAGGTTTTTTTGTTTTGTTTTGTTTTTGTTTTTTTGTTTTTCTTTAACTTGGTCGGAGAGAAATCTTATGCGAAAACAAATCAAATCAGGTGACAGACCTCTAAGGGGAGGTGCCTGGCTAGATGTATAAAGGGGAAGAAAAATGTGAGCATATTTTCTGAGACATATAATTAATGAGAAAATGAGCTTCCTAGGGGTTATAGTCCACCTCATCACTTAGAGACAGAGATGGAGAAGAAAACGCTCTCTCTTTCATGAGACACTTGGAAACAAGAGAAAATAGACCCTAATGTCCCTCCCCAAAGGTGTAAGTCCAGATCTAGAGGCCCCAGACAAAGCTATTTATATCTCGTAGAGTTCTTTGCTTCTTGCACAAGAGACCTTGGGAGCACCAGCGGTGGCAGGGCAATGACATTGGCACCAAGATCTCCTATTTATTAAGAACAATTGGATACTACCTCAAAAATGTGGAAGACAAAGAGACCTTGTGAGACAGAGAAGATCATGGCAGTTTGTGAGAACACAAAGATTATACATATCATTTATTTACTTCCTAGTATCTGTTACCTAATCTCCTTGCTCTTAGACTGATAAGAGGACTTAGATGGGTGTTAGAGACTGATTGGCTAATGAAATTGAGATAAGAAATTGCAAGGTTATCATAAATTTAGAAAGAGACATTTTTCTTTGGAGAAAGATGGATGAACAAGGTTCCCTGCCTATTTCCCTGATTGCTGGCTTTCATCATGTTCAGGCTTTTACTACAAACGTTAAACTCATTTTAGAGGCACTAAAGGATAGCACAGAAGTGGAAATCTTGGATGAGAAAATGAGAAAAAAAATAGAATCAGAAAAATGGCCAATTCCAAGTCCTCCTACTACACATAACATGCCACAGACAGACTTCTCTCAACTGATTGATTGTCCAGAGTTCGTACCAGGCCAAGTCTTTTGCACACATACAGTCAGGATGATGATCTACTGATGCCCTTGGATGGCATTTGATTGGAATGTGCAATGGAGTAGGTGATTGACTGAATACCATTATAAATGTTGGAACAAATCGCGCTGCAGAAACGAAAGTGACCATGCTCTCTTCTGTGCAAGAATATCTGCTCCAATTTCTTGTGGAGAAAGTTGGGCCAAAACTACAGTGGAGTACCATCTTTATAATGATGACGAGAGACAAACCTGAGGACTGCTGTTGTTTTTATAGAAGCTGTCCATTTCTGTGTAATTGGCCTGGACTGAATGGGCTGCTTTTTTGTTTTTATTGATGGTAGGAAAGTTAATTATTATCATTCTGGAAATACTGCAAGATTCTGTCTTTTATTTCCAGTTTTACTTGTGTCCAGATCAATAAAGTAGAAAAAGAGGGAAAAAAATAGAGGGGAAAGAATCGCAGAATGACCACACCCTACTGGGGAGGTGTTTTGTCTCTCTTTCTCTCTCTCTGGTTAGCACATGCACCCTCTGATAAGAAGAAAAACAGAGAATCTTAAAAGTAATAATAACTGTAATTTGTATGTTCAAATATTAAGTCAATAAGTTAAATTTACTGAATGGTAGAAAACCATACAAATCACATCTGGCATGAGACATGTTGACCTCTTGAACAGACACCTCTCCAAGGAAGACATGTGAACACTCAAAAAGCATATGAAAAAAAATATTCAACATCCTTTATCATAAGGGAGATGCAAATCAAAATTACAATGAGATACCACCTAACCACAGTCAGAGTGGCTAAGATTTTAAAAATAAAGAAAGAAAAGTGCTGGTGAGGCTGTAATGAAAAGGGAAATCTCCTATACTGTTTGTGGGAATGTAAATTAGTACAACCACTCTGAAAAACAGTATGGATGTTCCTCAAGGACCTACAAATAGAACTATTATACAATCCAATAATTCAACTCCTGGGTATCTATCCAAAGGATAGAAATGCACTCAGTTGGAAAAACACTTGCACATCCATATATTGCAGCATTATCACAATTGCTAAGACATGGAATCAATCCAAATGTCCAGTAACAGATGAACAGATTGAAAAACTATGGCACAGGGACCAGCAGTTGGTGTAATGGCTGTGTCGCTGGATTCCCATGTAGTCGACTGTGCTTCGAGTCCCGGATCCGGCGGCTTAAACTCACGCTGGGCACATGTGCATGCATGCCCAAGATCCCAAGAGGAGAATGGAGGAGAAGGGATTGTGGTGTGGCCAACCCCCCTGGAGGGTGATTTCTCACTTTCTGTCTCTGTGTCTCTCTCTGTCTTTCTGGTGAGCGCATGTGCCCTATAACAAAAAACCTCTCCAAAAAAGAAAAAAGAAAAAGTATGGCACATATACATTATGAAATACTGCTCATCCATAAAAAAATAAAGAGACCCTACTGTTTGACAGAAAGTGGGTGAATATGGAAGATATAACGCTAAGTGGAACAAGCCAGTCTATGAAAGAGAGACATTGCATATCCCCACTTAATATATACCAAATATCTACTCTATGGCAAAAAATGAAATATTGCAAGTCATAAAAACATGGAAAGCAACTATGGATACCAGAGACGGTATGAGAAGAGGGCAGGAAATGTGGTGTGGGGGAGGGATTCAAGGTGGAAAAAATTCAGCAGACAAAAAAAATGGAAAACTATCTGTCGATGACAATGTATATAGTAATTTTTTTGACTGGACTAATATACAGGGTATTCATGCTGGGAAAATTTATTTTCAATGTTGTAAAGATATATAGTGATTGAATGCAAAAATAAGAAAAAATAAAATAAAGAATGTTGAGCTATTAAAGGCAGTTAGGAGAGGGAGGAGACACACATTACATACAGAGGAACTAATGTGAGAATAACAGCAGGTTTCTCATAAGAAAATATGCAAGTTGAGACAGCAAAGCAACCTTTGTAAAGTACTAAAATTAAAGTGCTCTCAATCTCAGATGCTATACTTAGTGAAAATATCTTTTGAAAGTAAAGACCAAAATGAGGGATCAGGGAACAAAGAACAGATGAAGCAAACAGAACACATAAAGCAATACAGTAAATTTAAACCTAACTACATCAATAATCACATTAAATATAAATAGTCTAACTATGCCAATTAAGAGACAAAAGCTGTCATACTGGATTACAAAAAAGCAAGACTCAATTATGTAGTGTCTATAAGAAACCCACTTTAAATATGAAGATACATATAGATTAAATGGGAGGGGTGAGGAAAATGTATCATGCTAAAATGATCATAATAAAGATAAAGTTGTTATATTAATATTAGACACAATAGATTTCATAACAAAGAGTATTATCATTAATAAGGAAGATCACTACATAATGACAATGGAATCAATCTATCACAAATATATGACAATCCTAAAAGCTGAGCTTCAAAATAGTGGGTGGCATGATGGTTGAGGCATTGCTTTCTCATTTTCTCTCTCTCTCTCTCTCTCTCTCTCTGTCTCTCTCTGGTGAGGGCATGTATCCTAGAGCAAATTAGAAAATAATAAATAAATAAACAAATAAACTAATAGCTCTATAAGGAGAAATAGATACACTCATAATTATAGGCAAATATTTCAGTGGCCCTCTCTATATAACTGGTGGAACAAGTAGACAAAAAAAATCAATGATGACATACAAAACTTGTGGAGCACTATTATCCAAATTTATCTAATCATCATGTATAGAACATTCCACCCACAACAGAAGAATATGCTTATTTTCAATGTGTACATAGGAAAAAAGATATGTGTACATAGGACAAAGGATATGTGTCTTCAGACCTGCACCACCATTCCTAGATCTTTCAGACATGGTGTCACTATGTTGTTCATTCTAGCTGCAAGCTCTTCATCTTTCTGTCTCCATCCCCTAAGTAGCTGCCACTTTTCACAGCTTTTGATTTTTATTTGTACTAGGTGTGGCTACATTGCTTTCCAAAGATAACTTAACACTTTATATTTCCATCTGCAGAGAATGACAATATCCTTTTCTCCACATCCCCTCCAATAATAAAGTATTATAATATTCCTTGACTTTTGCCTGTAGATGGGCTTAAAGTGGTATGAGATTATTACTTTAATTATAATGGAGAAAGGAAAATAGTATTTTCGTCCTCTCCCCCAATAAGTTATATTTTCACAGGTTTTTGGCAATTTAGATTTGCTCCTTTTTGAACTATCAACTCACATATTTATATGTGTGTACATATGTGTATATATATATATATATATATATATATATATATATATATTATATGCCTCACTTTATTTATTCATTTATCCATTGATGGGCTCTGTACACTTCTACTTTTTGGCTGTTGTGAATAATGCTACCATGAACATGGATATAATGCTACCATGAACATGGATATACAAATGCCTGTTTGAATTTGTGCATTCAGTTCTTAGAAGTATATACTCAGAAGCACAATTGCTAGATTATCTGTTAATTCTATTATTATTTTTTTAGTAATTGCTATACTGTTTTTCATAGCAGCTGCACCATTTTGCATTCCCAGCAGTGCACAAGGGTTCTGATATCTTCACATCTCCACCAAAATTGTAGATATGGATAGATAGATAGATAGATAGATAGATAGATAGATATAGATGGATAGTTGATATAGATGATAGATAGATAGATATAGATAGATAGATAGATAGATAGATAGATGACAGAAAGAGAGATGATAGATTATAATTCTATTAAGTGTGAAGTTGTACTTCACTTAGTTTTGATTTGCATTTCCTAATGATTAGTGATGCTAAGCGTCTTTTCACATGCATACTGACCATTTGTATATCTTCCTTAAAGAAATATCTATTCAAGTCCCTTTTGCCATTTGTTTTAATTGGATTGGTTGTTCTTATATTGTTGCTGAGTTGTAGGAATAATTTATGTGTTCTGATTTTAAGATAAATATCATCAGATATATGATTTGCAAATATTTTCTCCCATTCCATAAGTTACTTTTTCTCTGGGTTGATATTACTCTTTGATGTACAATTTTTTGTTGTTGTTGTAGAGCAATCTATTTTGTTGCTGTAGCTTGTGCTTTTGATGTCATTTCTAAGAAATCATTGCAAAATCTAATGACTGAAAAATTTTTAAAAATAAGTTTACAAACTGATTCTAGGTTTTATGTAGAAATTAAAAGAGCTGATGTAGCCCAAACAAAGTTAAGGATTAATGCTACTTTATTTAATGATTTAGTACAAAAATCACACTAATTCAGATGGAGAAATATTGGCATAAAGATAAATTGATCAACAGAACAGAACAGAGAGTTTAGAAATAAACATCCATGTAAGCAACTGTGTTTTGACAAAAGTGTAGGGACACAAACAGTTGAACAATTGGATACTTTAAAACCAAAAAATTTAAAAAGTAACGTTCATACATGTACAAAAATTAACACAAACTGGATCATAGACCTAAATATAAGGTCTAAAACTACAAAGTTTTAGAAGAAAGCATAAGAGAAAAAATATTTTGACTTCAGAGTAGGCAAAGATTTCTTAGTTATAACACCAAACGCATGATTCATAAAATTTAAACTGATAAATTGAACGTCATCAAAATTTAAGACTTCTGCTTTAGAAAAACACTGTCAAGAGAATGATGAGAAAATGTTGTCTTATCCTTATTTTCTTTTGGTTTATTGTGTGATCCTTTGTACAAAATTTCAAAGATGAATGATTAGTTATTTTTTTATTTTGTTTTGTTTTTGGTCTTTAATTTGTAAGCAATAAAGGAATATATGACTACAAAATTTCTTGTAATTCTTATACCCTGTAGGCAATATATTTTCCCCCAATTCAGCTTCCCTCAATATTTTCTCTTAGTCTTTTTTTTTTTTTAATCTCCTCCTACTTTTTTGGATCTCAGGGCAAAGTCCCAGAACTCCGTGAATTATGGCTTCAGTTACTCAGGAGACTAAGACAGAAGGATCATAACAGAGTGACCATGATGGAATTAAACTAGAAATGAACTTCATAAAGAACCCTCAAAAATACACAAACATATGGAAACTAAACAACCTACTCTTGAATGACTTCACAACTACTAAAGAAATTAAGACTGAAATCAAAGGACTCATTGAAACCAATGATAATGAGTATACTAGTTTCTTTAATCTGTGGGGCACAGCAAAAGCAGTCGTCAGAGGGAAGTTCGTAACAATTAGTGCACATAAGAAAAAGATGAAAAGGTGGCAAATAGACCTAACAACACACCTCAGGGAACTGGAAAAACAACAACAAATGCTAGGAGAAAAGAGATAATAAAGTTTTATTTTTTGTTTTTGTTTTTGGGGTTTTTTTTTTTTAGAACATCTTAAATTTTTAATCCTTCCTTTACAGGTTACCTAGACCACTTTGGATTAAGAAAACTGTAGAAAGTTAGTAACTGCCACAAGCGAATGCCAGGCGATGGCACATGTCAATTTTCCACAGAGTCCTGCTTTGCGGGGTGTCTGATGTACTGCTCGGGGTCTCTGCTCACACTTGCTGGAATCAATCGTGGCTTCCTCAACCTGGATGTTAGGGAAGTTTTTCAGTCCACATTTACAGATTTCTTCAAGCTCCTTCATCAGCCTCCTGCTGGCCGCCATCTTGGATCTGGTGCTGCTGCTTTCCCAGAATCAAGAGATAATACAATTTTGAGCAGAAATAAATGAAAAAGAGAATTAAAAAACTATACAGAAAATAAATAAAAAACAAAAACTGTTTCTTGGAAAAGATAAATAAAATTGACACACTGTTCACTAAACTAATTAAGAAGAAGAGAGAAAGGAACCAGATAAAAAAATTTGCAATGAAACAGGAAATATTACAACAGATATAGCACAAATACAAAAGATCATAAGAGAATACTATGAGCAACTATACACCAACAAAAAAGAAAACCTGAGTGAGATGGACAAATTTCTGAACATGTATAATCTACCAAGACTGAATCAGGAAGACATAGAAAGCCTGATTAGATCCATTTCTAGCAATGAGATTGAATTAGCAATAAATAACCTCTCAACAAAGAGAAGTCCAGGGCCCAATGGCTGCATATCTGAATTCTACAAAACTTTTAAAGAAGAGTTAAAACCCACTCAACTCAATTTTTTTCATTTTTAATTTACTTTATATATTCAATCACTGTACATCATAACTTTCAAAATCATTTCACCCAACAGGAACACACCCAACATCAGTCCAGTCAAATATATCATACACATTATCGTCAATAGAGAATCATTCATTTCTGTGTCCCTCAAAAGTCTTAAAAGAAGAAACTCTCCCAAATACATTTTATGAATCCTCCATCACCGTCATCCCCAAAACAGATAAGGATATAACAAGAAAACTACAGACCAATATTTCTGATGAATACAGATGCAAAAATTCTCAACAAGATACTAGCAAACTACTCAAAAACACATAAATGAGGATTATACTCCATGACCAGGTAGGCTTATTTCCAAAGATGCAAGGGTGATTCAACATATGCAAAACCATAAATGTAATACACCATAATAACAGAAAGATAAAAAAAACAGGTGATTATATCAATGAATGCAGAAAAAGCATTTGATAAAATACAAATCCCTTCTTGATTAAGACTCAGCAAAATTGGCATAGAGGGGTCATTTCTCAACACAAGAAAAATCATCTCAGACAAACCCATCGCTAACATTAGCTTTTCCACTAAAAACGGGAACAAAGCAAGGCTTCCCACTTTCTCCACTCCTCTTCAATGCAGTACTGAAAGTCTTTCTCAATGCAATCAGATAAGAGAATAAAATAAAAGGTATCCAAATAGTGAAAGAAGTGAAATTATATCTATTTTCAGATGACATGATCATGCACATAGAAAACCCAAAATAATCTGAAAAAAAAACAAAAACAACTAAACTAACTCCTGGAAGTGATAAATGAATGCAGTAAAGTGGCAGGATACAAAGTCAATATACAAAAATTGAAAGCATTTCTATACACCAAGAACAAACAGACTGAGGTAGAATTGAAGAATACATTACAATTTCCAATAACCAGAAAAAGTATGAGGTACCTAGGAATAAACCTAATCAAAGAAATCAAAGACCTCTAAAAGGAAAACTATGAAAAACTTAAAAGGAAATAAAATATGACACAAAAAACTGGAAAGACATCTCATATTCTTGAATTGGAAGAATTAATATAATCAAATGTCAATTCTACCCAATTTTTTTTTTGAAAAGCTTTTCACTATAGGGAGCATGCGCTCGCCAGAAAGACAGAGAGAGACAGAGAGACAGAAAGCGAGAAATCACCCCCCCAGGGGGGATGGCCACGCCACAATCCCTTCTCCTCCATTCTCCTCTCGGGATCTTGGGCACGCACGCACACACACCCAGCGTGCGTTTAAGCCACCGGGTCTGGGACTCAAACCGTGGTCGACTACATGGGAGTCCAGCGACATAGCCATTATGCTAACTACTGGTCCCACTACCCAAATTAATCTACGTACTTAATGCAATCCAAATCAAACTGCCAGGCACATTCTTCACAGACCTAGGGGAAAAAAATTACAGAATTTGTCTGGAATCATGAAAGATCACATATCGCCAAAGCAATTCTGCACAAGAAAGAGTGGAGTAAGAGGTATCTCACTCCCTGATCAATTTCATTTATGATAGTATCTTAAAAAATAACCAGAAATAAATTTTACTAAGGAGCCTAAAGACCTGTGCACTAAAATCTACAAAACATTGCTGAAAAAAATTGAAGAAGGCTTAAATAAATTGAAAGATAACCATTGAAGGAATTCATATCATTAAGATGTAAGTACTATCAAAAAACAATCTGCAGGTTAAATGCAATCTTATCAAAATTCCAACATTGTTTTCCTGCAGAAATGGAAAAACCAATCCTCAAATTCACGTGGAATTTCAGGGGACCCAAAATAGCCAAAACAATTTAAAAAAAAAGTCATAGGACTCACACTTCCAAATTTCAAAATATACTTCTAAGCTACAGTAATTTAAATAGTATGGGGGATCAGTGGATGGTGTGATGGTTAAGGCAGCTAGATCCCATATGTTTGACTGAATAGTTCAAGTACTGGACCCAGTGAAAAACACACTGGGCATGTGTTCTTACATACCCAAAATCCCAACAGGAGAATAGAGGGAAAGGGATTGTGGGGTGGCCATCCCCCTTGGGAGTGCTGTCTCTCTCTCTTTCTCTCTCTCTCTCTCTCTCTGGCTCTCTCTGGCAAGCAGACACACCCTACAGGAAAAAACATTTTTAAACAGTATAGAGAATTTAATGTGCCACAGCAAAAGATAAAATCCTATCACTCGCAACAAGATGGAGTCAATAATGCTAAGTGAAATAAATCAGACATTGAAAAACAAATCCTGTATGTTCTCATTTATTAGTGGAAGCTAAAATATGTGATCACATAGAAGTGGAGAGTGAAATGGTAGATACCAGAAGCTGGGATAGGGTGGGGGGGGGTAAGTAAATCTTGGTTAACAGATAACAGAAGTTGCAAATAGATAAGTGGAATGAGTTCCAGAATGCTATAGCCCAATAGGGTAACTATAGTCGGTGACAATATATAGTTGGTATCAATGTATATTTCAAAATAGATATAATAAAGTAGTTTGAATGTTCACAACATGAAGTAATTATAAATGTTAGAGATAGTGAATATGTTTATTGCCATTATGTGATCATTACATATTATATTCATGTATTTTTTTCAGTTTAAGACTTTTTTAAATTGTCTTAAAGTTAAGGTAAAACATTCTGCTTTCCTTTACAATTGCCCAATGTAAAAAAAGAAAGAAAGAAAGAAAGAAAGAAAGAAAGAAAGAAAGAAAGAAAGAAAGAAAGAAGGAAAGAAAGAAAGAAAAAAACACTACTTGTAGGAAAAAACTAATTTTGTACATGGGATGAAACAATACAAATTCAAAACTTACAGATAAGGGTTAGCTCTATCGCTCATCTCTTTAAAAAGTTTATATGAATATCCAGTCAAAACCAACAAGAGTATCTCCCTTGAAATGTTATTTCTACAGCTTTCCAAGTAGACCACAGGACTGCACACTGTCTTGGAATGTCCTCAGAAGGCTCTGTCCGTATCAGGTAACAGAGTAAAAACCTTACAGTCCTTTCTTTCTATGGATAGAGGGAAGACAGAGGGACAGAGAAACTATTCAAACTTTGTCTTCTTTCCTTGTGTCTTGTGGTCTCCTCCTACTCCTCTGTCTCCTCTGCCTCCACCTCAGCCTCCAAAACCTCCTTGGCCTCCACCTCGACCCCCAAAGCCTACTCTGCCTCCACCTCGATCCCCAAAGCCACCTTGACCCTTAGGCTTGGCCCAGTCCAAGGTAACTTTGTTTCCATCAATTTCACCATCTTCCATGGCCTCCTTGGCAGCTTTGGCATCTTCCTCACTGTTGAAGTCTACAAAACCTAACCCTTTGGAGGATCCTGTTTCCCGGTCAGTGACTATCCTAGCACGAACATAGCTGTCAAAAGGCTCCTTTAATGTCTCTTCAGTGGTATCCTCAGAAAGACCTTTGATAAACAGAGTTTTGGAGGGCTGACTTCTTGCATTAGGTGATCCCCTGGGTCCTTGCAGCTCCAGCCTGATTGCTCTGCCTTCAATTTCCCTTTTATTACAGGAATTTAAAGTTTCTTTAGCATCTTCAAATGAAGCAAATTCTATAAACGCATACCCTTTAGATTTGCCATTTTGGCTCCGAGGCACTTTGATAAAGGTCACCTACTCAAATACTTCCTGAAGTGTTTCTTCGGTTGTCTTGTAGGAGAGGTTGCTCAAAACCAGAGTTTTTGATTCACCACTCCAAGTGCTTTTCTTTCCACCTCTATAGTCTTTATTTTGACCTTTCTCTCCAGTGTAGTAGAGAGAAATAGACCGCCCATCAATCTCTGTTCCTTGATTTTCTTCAAAGGTTTTCTCTGCATCAGCTTCTGTCTTAAATTCAATGTCGGCAATCCCTTTACTTTTCCCATCTTTGCTGATTATTCTGATCTCCATGGCATCTTCAAATACTTCTTTTAATTCATCTTGAGTGACTTTGTAGGGGAGATTTTTGGCCAAAAGTGCTCTTGCATCTCAATCTTTCTTATTGTCATTTCCTTTTGGTTTCTCTAGTTTAATTTCATTGCCAAAGACTTTTAAACCGGTGAGTTCCAAAGCTTTTTCTAGGTCTTCAGCAGATTCAAAGTCAACATAGCCAAACTTCCTAGATGTACTGATTCTGACATCCACAACAGCAAGACAATTTTAAGCAAAAACATCACTGATACCAGTTTTTAATTCAGGAATACATTTGTTATTGTTCAGGTTTCCAACAAACAGATGAAAGAATATAGTTGGTTCTGTGGCTTCCACCTTCTGTTTCTTGGCCTCAGGAGCTGCTTTCTGTTTGGTCATTTCCTTCTTTCATATTCCAGGAACTTCTCTGACAGGCTCTTCTTCCTCTTCATCTTCCTCCTTATCATCATCTTCATCATCATCGTCATCCTCATCTTCCTCCTCCTCATCATCATCATCCTCTTCAGCTTCATCTTCAGCCACGGTCTTGGCTTTCACGGGTGCAGCTTTTGCAGTTTTCTTTCCTTTATCTGGTGTGGTTTCCATAGCTGCTTCTTCAGACTCATCTTCCTCATCCTCATCTTCCTCCTCTGAGGCCAGGTCGGCAGCTGCTGCTTTCATCATCACTGGCTCAAATTCATCCTCATCTTGATCTTCATCCTCATCCTCTTCCTCACTGTCATCTTCTTCCTCCTCATTGCTGTCTTCCGTCTTGGCATTCTTGCCATTCTTTGCCCTCTTGGCTGCGGTGGCAGCTCCTTTCTTACCAGGAGTTGCTACCAATGCTTCGCCCTATGTGACTCCCTTCTTGCCAGATGTTGTAACTGCTTTGGGTGGTGTAACGATCTTCTTGGATGGTATGGCAGCTGCCTTTTTGCCTGGGGTGACTGCTGCTTTCTTGGCAGGTGCGGCAACTGCAACTTTTTTGTTGGAGAAACTATCACCTTCTTTGCTGAAGTTGTAGCAGCCTTCTTACCTTTATTCTTTTTTTTTTCTTTTTTGGAGAGGTTTTTGCTATGCTCTCAGAGAGAGAGAGACAGACAGAGAGAGACAGACAGAGACATGGAGACAGAAAGCGAGAAATCACCCTCCAAGGGGGATGGTCACGCTGCAATCCCTTCTCCTCCATTCTCCTCTTGGGATCTTGGGCACGCACACACACACGCCCCCGGCGTGAGTTTTAAGCCACCGGGTCCGGGACGCAAACCATGGTCGACTACGTGGGAGTCCAGCGACATAGCCATTACGCTAACTGCTGGTTCCCTTCTTACCTTTATGCTGAGGGATGATAACCTCTTCTCCACTGCTATCATCTTCTTCATCCTCTGACATTTCTTCATCTTCACTGTCTTCTTCTATTTCCTTTGGAGGAGGAGCCATTTTGGGGGGGCTACCTTGATTTTTACCAGCCTTAGCGAGCTTCACCATGATGGCGGCTTATGGGGCAGAATGTGGATGGTGCAGATGAGTCCCAGCAACGTTGATGGTGGCTGCGAGCACTGAAGATCCCAGAGTGCATATGCTCGGGGGCCAGCTAGAGCTCGAGAGTCCATATTATATTCATGTATTGAAAAACCATGCTGCGCTACACAAATATGTGCAACAATTTTGTGTCAATTAAAATTATAATAAAGAATACAATAAAAAATTATAATTGTAACAAAAAAACTGTAGACCAATTAAATAAAATTTGAAGTACAGACCCAGGCACAGTGGCATAGGCAGTAAGGAAGTTGCTGTGTGATGTTAGAGACCAAAGAAGGCTCCAGTTTGCATCCCATGTCTGTCTTAATGTGCTGGGCATATCTGGTTGGTTGCAGGGTTGGAAACCACAGCAAGAAGACCCTGTTGATGGTGCCACCCACCTCTCTCTCTTAGGAGGATGAAAGAAGGTGGAAGAGATAGATGGATACAAGTTTTTAATTTGGCAATAGAGATATACCTTAGCGATATTGCCACTTCAATTCTAGACTGCCACAAATAAAGAGAATACTGCAAAAAAAGTGAAAAATGAAATAAAGTTAATACCCCAATAAAGCAAATATCACAATAAGGCAAGTCATGTGAATTTTTTCCCTGTGCAAACAAAAATAATGTTTATTATGAAGCTTATTAAATGTGCAATAGCATTAAATAAATAAAAATGTGCATACCTTAATTTAAAAATACTTTTCTGTTTAAAATATTAATGATCAGGCCAGCAGGTGAAGAGGAGGTTAAGGTAGCTGGATTCAACACCGCCTACTCCATGGTTCAAGACCCAGACCTGGTGGCTTAAAAATCAAGCCAGGCATGCATGCATGCATGCTCAAGATCCTGGGTGGAGAATGGAGAAGAAAGGATCGTGGTATGTCCATCTCCCCTGAGGGAGGGGGTTATTTCTTACTCTCCCTCTTACTGTCTCTCTCTCTTTCTCTCTCTTTCTCCAGCAAGCATACACATCCTAAGACAAAAATCTCTCTCTCAAAAAAAAAATTGAAACACAATAGAGTAATGCCTATACAGAAATAAACCCATGCATCAATGGTGAATTGATTTTTTTTCAAAGATGCACAGTTCATTTAATGGGAAAAAGAACAGTCTCTTCAACAAATGAAACTAGGACAACTAGATTTCCACATGCAAAAGGATGAATTAGAGCTCCTATCTCAAACTATATACAAAAATTAACTTGAAATGGATCAATTACCTAAATTTAAGAGCTAATAGCATAAAACTCTTTAAAGAAAATAGGGATAAATCTTCATCACTTTGGATTTGGCAATAAATTCTCAGATATGACATCAAAAGTATGAGCAACAAAAGAAAACATAGATAAATTGAACTTCATCAAAATGGAAAACTTTCATGCATTAAGAGAGTGAAAGGGGGACCAGATGGTGGTGCAGCAGGTCCTTGGTTTGTGTCCCATGACTTTCCTGAACATGCCAAGCATATATGCACATGCTTGTGATCCAGGCCAGCTGAAAGTGGAGGTGTAACACAGCATGAGCACCCTATTGAGAGTCTCTTTCTCTCTCTCAAGAAATAAACAAACTTTGGAGAAAAAGAAAGTGAAAGAAGAATCCACAGATAGGTAGAAAGTATTTGCAGATCACATATTCTGATGATTTGCTATCTAGAATATATAAAGAAGAAAACTGAGGACCAGCAGATGGCGTAATGGTTATGTCGCTGGACTCCCATTTCATAAACTGCGGTTCAAGTCCTAGACCCGATGACTTAAAACTCACGCCCGGCACATGTGCGTGCATGCCCAAGATCCCAAGAGGAGAATGGAGAAGGGATTGTGTCATAGCCATCCCACCCCCCACCACGGGTGGGGATTTCTCACTTTCTGTGTTTCTCTGTCTCTCTGGTGAGCACATGAGCCCTATAGCAAAAGTCTCCCACCAAAAAATAGGAAAACTCAATTAATTTGAGAAATGGACAAAGAACTAGAATAGACATTTCTCCAAAGATATACAAATGGCCAATGAGCCTATTAAAAGATGCTCAACATCATTAGTCTTTAAAGAAATGCAAATAGAAACTACAGTAAAATACCATTAATACCATTTCATATCTACATCTATAATTAAAAATTTTTAAATAACAAGCATTGGTAAGAATGTGGAGAAATTGGAGCTCTTCTAAATTACTAATGGGAATGTACAATGGTACAGCCTCTGTGGAAAACTGTTTGTGGTTCCTCATAAAGCTAAACATAGCATTATCACTTGGCTCAGCAATTCTACTCATAGGTATATGCCCAAAAGAATTAGAAATAGAATCTGATGATGATAATGTGTATGGTGATATCTTTGATTGGACTAATAAACAATGTGTTCATGCTGTGAAAATTCATTTCCTATGCTGTAAAGATGTACAGTGATTAAATGTAAAAAATAAACATTTAATAAAAGAAGGAGAAAGGTAAAATCTGAAACACATACTTTTTTGAGAGAGATTTTGGTCATTAGGACACATGCACTCACCAGAGAGACAGAGAGAGAAAGCAAGAAATAAACCCCTGGGGTGGGGGGATGGCCACGCCACAATCCCTTCTCCATTTTCTTTTCATGATTTTCAGCACACACACACACACATGTATGCACCTATCCTGGAATTTCATGCCACCACATTTAGGACTTGAACCATGGTTGGTCACATGGGAGTCCAGTGCCTTAACCACTATGCCACCTGATGGCTCCCCAAAACACATAATTTTACACCAATTTTCATTGCAGCATTATTCACAATAGTCAAAAGGTAGAAACAATCCAAGTGTCCACCAACAGATGAGGATAAATGAAATGTGGTTATATATTTTTATGTAAATAATATTAATATATGATATATATATATATATATATATATATACATATGATGAAATATTGTTCAGTTGTGGAGAAGGAATAAAGTTTTGATATATACTACAGTATGATAAACTTGAAAACATTATGCTAAGTAAAGTAAGTTGGACATAAAAGGACAAACACTGTATTGCATAGTTCCGCTTATATGAAATATCTACTTCATAGAAAGATAAAGTAGATTAGAGGTTACCAGGCAGTGAGGAGAATGGAGAACAGGGAGTTATTAATTAATGGATATAGATTTTCTGTTTGGGGTGATGGAAGAGTTTTGGAAATACATATCGGTGAAAGTTGTACAACATAGCAGATACACTTAATGCCACTGAATTGCACACTTAAAGTTATTAAAATGGAGAATTGTATGTCATATATTTTATTACAATAAAAAATCAAAAATAAGAAATCCATGACTATCGGAAGCACAGCCTGTGCCCCCACACATCCCTTACCATCTTTTAGAACATTGCAAACTGAACCCAGGATAATAATGGGAAATTCTCCCCCCCCCCCCGCCCCCCGCCAGAGGTTTTTGCTATAGGGCTTGTGTGCTCACCAGAAAGACAGAGAGACAGAAAGTAAAAAATCACCCCCCGGGGGGATGGCCATGCCACAATCCCTTCTCCTCCATTCTCCTCTGGATCTTGGGCACACACGCATGCACACGCGCCCAGTGTGAGTTTAAGCCACCAGGTCGGGACTCAAACCATGGGCGACTGCATGGGAGTCCAGCAACATAGCCATTGTACCAACTTCTGATCCCAATAATGGGAAATTCTAAGCTGCAATTCATAAACAACACTTGGCAGCAAGCTTTCTTCAGTACCATAACAGGTGATTTGAGGCAGCTGCTACCTTTCCTCTCTCCCAAATCTATTTCTTGGGTTACAAATTTACCATAACAAGCTTTCTTTCCCACTCTGTCAGCATACTGGACTTTTCTCAGCAATAGCTGTCTTCCAATCCACCTGTCCCAGTGAAAATCCTCTGCCTCCATTGTATTTATGCCTCTATCTTACTGACCAATCTATGGTCTGGAACAGGACTCTTTAGACTGCCCTGCTTAAGGTCACACTTCCAGTTCAACAGCATTGTTTGAATAGTTAGTCTAGAACTGGTAATTGACTCAGGCACAGACACTTAATATCAAGTCTATATTTTGCCTTTGTTCTGGCTCTCCGTGAGATCATAAGCAAGATACCACTCTGAAGTCAACATTCTCATTTACTAGGTAGAAATAGTATCTTTCCTCAAGAGTTTTTCTCAGGATTACATAAGATTAAAATGTGGAACATATCTAATACACAATAGAAGTAAACTTCAGTGACTGGCCCTCTTCTCTGTAACATGCTATTAAGAGAAACTGAGATACTGTAATGGGGATGGTCTGTATTTCTAACATTTTGAGATGCCATAAAGGGTATAACCTTACCCTCAGACACACCAATATTTATGCCTCTGCCAACCACTACTCCTGGGATGAAGAGAGAATGAGTTTGCCTTGTTATGGCAACCTTATATTCTTCTACACTAAAGGCCCTTGCTATTTAGGTAAATCTTCTCGTGAATAATTTTATTAACTGCCTGACAGTTTTAAAGCAAAGTGCTACATCTTTTGAGTAAAACTGAAATAGTTTTCATATATTTTATATATTGAGCTTACTTACAGCAAGACATTAGAATTAGAATTGCTCTTCTTTCAGAGTCATTTATTAATTTATTCATTTAGCATTTATTACATGACTTCTATGAGTCATTTTTTGGGAATGCTAAGATTAAAAAAAATGGTTCTCACCTTCAAGCATACTGAGACTAGTGAAGAAGATAAGCAAGTAATTACACTATTGTTACAGTGCTAAGTGCTGTGATTGAGGGGAATTTTGAGAATAGGTTGTTAGGAATTGACATCTGGGTTGTCTTCAAATTCTTGGATGAGACATAAAAACACCATATTGTTATTGTTATTTTTTCTGAGGTTATATATATGTATGTCAACTCATAGGAAATGTCTGGAACGATCACACAAAATTGAACATCTTTATCTAACAAGTATTTCTTTAATGCTTACCATGTGCCAGGTGCTGTTCTAAGCACTTGTACTATATCACTGAACATAACAGATGAAGATCTCAACCCTGGGTGAGGTTTATATTTTAGCAAGGGAAAACACACAATAAAAAAATAAGTAAGACATCATAAGTTTTAAGGTGATAGGTGTTTATGGAAGAAAAAAAAAAGTTTAGTAGCAATGAGAAATGCTTAAGGAAAGCATGTGATATGAAACAGGATGATCATGATCATTGCTGACCTCACTGAGAAGGCACAAATTAAGTAAAGACTGAAAGTAGGTGAGCAGATGAACCAAGTGAATATCTGGGGAACTGGTATTCCAGGCAGAGGGAAGAATTAAAGAAAGAGCCTAAAGTAGAAATGTGATAGGCAAGTTGGAGAAACAGCAAGGTCATTACTTCTGGAACTGAAAGAATGAGGAATAGAATAGAAAGAAGTGGGGTTAGAGAGCTAAGAGGGAAAGAAAGCTAATTAGTATTTCATAAGATGTTATAATAATTGTGCATTTTTCTCTGACAAGGGATTTGCAGGATTTTGAATAAAGAAATTATGTATTATTTAAGGTATGATATGATTATATGTTTTTGTTTTGTTTTGTTTTGTTGTTTGTATTTTTTTTGTTTTGCTATAGGGCGCATGTGCCTGCTGAGAAGAGAGAGGGGAAGTGAAAAATCATTGCCCAGGCAGCTGGCAATGCTGCAACCCCTTCTCTTCCATCCTCCTCTTGGGATTCTGGGCACAAACATACATGCACCTGGTGTGATTTTCAAGCCACAAGGTCTGGGACTCAAGCCACTGTCAATCATGTGGGAAACCAGCACCTTAACCATCATGCCCACCTGCTGGCTCCTAGAGTGATAGAACATTTAGTGGTGGGCCAACAATTGGTATGGAGGTTAAGGTGGCTGGATCCCAAATTGTCAACTAACTGCACAGTTTGAGTCCCAGACCCAGTGGCTTGAAAATCACCCTGGGTGCATATATGTGTGCCCAAAATCCCAGGAGGAAAATGGAGGAGAAAGGATTGTGGCATGGCATTCCCCTGAGGGTAATCTCTCACTTTCTTGCTCACTATCTCTCTCAGGCAAGGGCATGTGCCCTTTGACAAAAACTTTAAAACATAATAATAAAGAAAGAAAGAAATGTTTGATCACTCTACCTACTGTTGAAAATAGGCTGGAGAGGGACGAGCAGTTGGTGTAATGGCTATGTCGCTGGACTCTCACGTAGTCGACCACAGTTTGAGTCCCAGACCCGGTGGCTTAAACTCACACCAGGCGCCTGTGCGTGCGTGCCCAAGATCCCAAGAAGAGAATGGAGGAGAAGGGATCGTGGCGTGGCCATCCCCCCGGGGGGTGATTTCTCGCTTTCTGTCTCTCTGTCTCTCTCTGTCTTTCTGGCGAACACATGTGCCCTATAGCAAAAACTTCTCCAAATAAAAAGAAAATAGGTTGGGGAAAAGGGGCAAGGGTAGAATCAGAAAAACATTTAGAGGTTTTTTTGCAGCAATCCAAGTGAGTGATGATGTTGGTGTAAAACAAGGTGATATTAGTAGAGGTCATAAAAAATGGTAGACTTCTGGATATATTTTGAATGTAGGATCAGTTGGTGTTTGCACATGAGTGAGGGAGAAAGAGTGAAGAATGACTCCAATGATTTTGGCTTTAATAAAGAAGATGGAGTTGCCATCAAATTATATGGGAACACTATAGATCAAGTAATTTGGGGGAGGATAGACCAAGAGTTCAATTTTGAACATACTAAAATTGAGATGTCAATTTGACATTCAAGAGGAGAAGAAAAGTAAGGAATTGGATATATGAATCTGTAGTTCAAGACACAGGTCTGTTCTGGAGTAATACAGTTGAGAATCATTGCCATATGGATAGTATCTAAAGTCTGAGATTAGGTAAGATAACCAAGGAAATGATTGTTATAGTTAGAGGGAAAAGAAAGCGAATCAAGTAATGAGCCCTGGACCATTTTACTATTAGAAGGTTGCAGAGAATAGGCGGGACCAAGGAAATAAGAAGGAATAAATAACAGAAAAATCAAGAGTATTTGGTATTTTGCAAGTTGAGTCATGAAAATAAATCAAAGAGGGAGAAATCAAGTGAGTCAAAAGCATTATCAAAGACTGAGAAATGACCACTAGGTTATCAAATTTAAAAAATAATAAGAGGACAGCTGGTAATGAATGTGGTGATTAAGGTGGCTAGATCCCACATGGTCAACTACATGGTTTGAATCTGAGACCCAGTGGCTTGGAAAACACACCTAGTGTGTGTACATATGTGCCCAAAATCCTGAAAGGAGAAATGTAAAAGAAGAGATTGCAAGGTGTCTATTTCTCACGGGAGGTGTTTTCTCCACCCCCACTCCCACCCCCACTCTCTCCAGGAAGCATACACATCATCTAACACAGTTTTTTTTTTTTTTAAATAAATGGGTGAAGGCCAGTGTCATGGGCAAAATGAGTAACACAATTGTGAGAGAATGCACAGTGATTTCAGGCATTTGTTTATAATTGATCCCAAGTGGTCTAGTCCTGTCAGTACCCCCAGTGTTTCTTATGGAAGAAGACAGAAGTGAGCCTCCTGTGAAGTGTCTCAGAATGGTGGGCAAGCTAAATGTCTGTCTCCAACACTTTTTTCCTACTATAGGGTGAAAGTGTGAGAGCATGTGAGGATTCCAGGTCCAGTAGTGGAAACTGTGCCTCACTGGCTTAGGTAGCTAGAGTTCACAATATCGGAAACATGTTTAGTCCTTGGAGGCATAATTGTGTTTGTCTGCAGTGGCTGTGAGGGCTTTGGGGGTACTTCCCTTCCCAAGGCTAAGTCTTTCCCAAGGATAACAAAGAGCTAAGTTAGGAGTATGTCTTTCACATATAAACAAACAAATTCCAAGACTATAACGCCAGACACCTCCTTATCTTATTCTCGTACATTAAACCAATATCTTTTCTCCCCTAAATTATTCCAGGGCCAGGTACCAAGTAACTAGAGAATGCCTCTATAGCCCAAAACAAGCCAGACTATTATAGCCTAGTTAATCCTAAACTGTTTATCCTGTATTATTTTACCTTCATCATAGAAACCCCAATAAAATCTGTGACCCAGACATTCCCTTCACCTCTGTCTTCTGCCACCAGACTAAAACCTGGCACTTTCCCTATAGCTTTCTTGGCATACGGTGACTCTCTTTCTGAGACCTATGAGTACAATAATACTCCTCCTTTTAAGTCTTCCATTTCCTCCGATGACTGCACCATATCCAACTTGTACATTCTTAGAAATGTATCATAAGGCATTATAAATCTCAAGCAATAGGGCAGTTTTCTTTCTTTTTCTTTCAATTTTGTTTTTAAGAACATGAAATTGTGATATAGTTTTAAGGTCTAGATGATAAGATAATGGACCAACCACATACTTTTGCCTTTAGTCTCTCTCTAGACTGTTTTGAAATAAAACTCTTGGGAGTATGAAAATATGTAGGGGGTGGCTAGATCTAAGCAGAGCAATGGTAACCTTTAAAGATGAGCAGAGACAGGGACCAGCAGTCAGCATAATGGCTATGTCGCTGGACTCCCATGTAGTCGACCACGGTTCGTATCCCGGACCCGGTGACTTAAAAGTCACGCCAGGCATGTGCATGTGTGCCCAAGATTCCGAGAGGAGAATGGAGGAGAAGGGATTGCGGCATGGCCATTCCCCCTGGGGGGTGATTTCTTGCTTTCTGTTTCTCTGTCTCTCTCTGTCTTTCTGGCGAGCACACGCACCCTATAACAAAAACCTCTCCCCCCCCCCCAAAAAAAAAGGAAGAAAGAAGAGAGAAAGAGGAAGAAAGAAAGAAAGAAAGAAAGAAAGAAAGAAAGAAAGAAAGAAAGAAAAAGAAAGAAAGGAAGAAAACAGTCCCTCTATAATTAAATATCAGAGGGGCCGGCAGGTAGCGTGGTGGTTAAGGTGCTGCTGGACCCTCACATGACCGACCATGGTTCAAGTCCCAGACCTGGTGGCTTGCCTTCTCATTCTCCCTCTCCCTCTCTTTGCCTCTCTGTTTCTTTCTCGTCAAAGTGAAGAATAATAATAATAAATAAAATTATTTTTAAAAAAAGAAATCAGAAAGGCAGAGCTAAGACTAAGGAAGGCTACTTAGCTGCAGTCAAAATCAGAAGGACAGGAAACAGATGGCCAAAAACAAAGAAGAAAGTGAGTAAAGCAATTTTTGCAGACAAAAATGTATCTTTCCCCTGAGAATTCCTATATAGATAATATATTAATGAACTTACAGAGGCAATTGACATGCAACTCTAGGAAAAGCAATGTATCCTACATGATTTAATTATTTCACATTGTATACATATATTAAAAATCACACTACTCCATAAACGTAACATAATTATGACTTGTCAATTAAAAATACTCTTATTTTTTTAAAAATAAGCAGTACCCAACCAATCATATTCAATAGCTATGCAAAATTTATGTTCATTAATTCCACAAATATTTAATGTGCACATATCAGACACTTATAATTTTTGTGGTTCTGACAGGAAATGAAACAAGCAAAAAATCATTCTCTAAAAATAATTTTGGATGGGGCCAGCAGATGGCATGATGGTTAAGGTGCTGGACTCCCACATGGTCAACAGTTTGAGTACCTGACCTGGTGGCTTGAAAATCACACCAGGCATGTGTACCTGTGTGCCCAAAATCCCAAGAAGAGAATGGAGGAGAAGGAATTGCAGTGTGACCCTCACCTTTGGGGAGTGATTTCTCACTTTCCTTCTTTTTGTCTCTCCTCTCTCTTTCTCTCTCTCTCTCTCTCTCTCTTTCTCTCTCTGGTGAACACACACACCCTATTACAAGAACTTTTAAAAATCTTGGACACTATATTATCTCTGTTCATACATATTACTTCTAACCTTTTGGAAGTGGGTAGAATTGTTCTGCATGTGAACTAGTAAAAGATCCTGCACTAAATGAGAGAAAATAAAACCCACACAAACTACAGAAAAGGAGGATGGAAAATATCATGCAATCAATTCTGTTTGGGCTTTGTTCTGACACTTCCCCTAATGTTAACATCCCAAGACATATTTTTTCTTTTACTTTCAGTATTTTCTCTACGCATATATATATGTGTATTTTTTTCTGTTTGTAAAAATTTGGTTTATAATCCATGTACTATTTTGTATAATGCTTTGTCACTTCAAATTATAATAATTTCCAAATGTATTAAAACTTTAATATTTAGATTTTTTTTGGAGCGGTTTTAGCTATAGAGCATGAGCGCTCACCAGAAAGACAGAGAGAGACAGAGAGACAGAAAGCGCAAAATCACCCCATGGAGGATGGCCACACCACAGTCCCTTCTCTTCCATTCTCCTCTCAAGATCTTGGGCATGCATGCACAGGCTCCCAGCATGAGTTTAAATCGCTGGGTCCGGGACTCAAACCATGGTCGACTACATGGGAGTCCTGCAACATAGCCATTATGCTAACTTCTGGTCCCTAATATTTAGATTTTTAAAAAGAGTTAAGTAATACCATGAAGGTTCAGAAAGGAAATATGGAAGAATATTTATCTGATTGTAGATAAGGAAAAGCTTTCTAAGCAGATATGAAAAGACTCATAATTTGAAACTCTGATTTGGCTTCTTAAGAATTAAAATGTCTTTACAGTAAGAAATGCCATCAAAAATTTAAATAGTAAATGGAAATCATTAAAAGAAAAAAATTTAAAGGTTTTTTTCCATAGGGCGTGTGCATTTGTCAGAGACGGTGAGAGGAAAAGTGAGACATCACATGCTCAGGGTGGATGATCATGCCGCAATCCCTTCTTCTCCATTCTCCTGAGATTTGGGGCATGCACACACACGCATCTGGTATCTTCAAGTCACCAGGTCTGAGACTCGAACTACAGTTGGTCATGTGGGGGGTCTAGCACCTTAACCATCATGCCATCTGCTGGCCCCCAAAGATATCTTTAAAATTGTATGACAAAAATTGACTAAATAGTCTTAAAAGGTGCTTTTAGAGGCAATCATAGAATTTGTCTGGAACCATAAAAGACCTCGTATTGCAAAAGCAATCCTGCGCAAGAAGAATGGAGTAGGAGGCATATCATTCCCTGATCCCAAGATATACTATAAAGCTGTGGTCATCAAAACAGCATGGTATTGGCATAAAAACAGACAAGTGGACCAATGGAAGAGAATAGAGACCCCAGAAATAACCCCCAAAGCTTACAGCCAACTGATCTTTGACAAAGGATATCAGTCGATCCATTGGGAAAAGGAAAACATCTTTAGTAAATGGTGCTGGAAAAACTGGGTATCCACCTGCAGAAAGATGAAACTGAACCCCCATCTTTCACCATTAACAACAGTCAACTCAAAATGGATCAAAGATCTGAACCTAAGACCTCAAACAATAAAACTACTGGTGGAAAATGCTGGGGAAACTCTGGGGGACATTGGAGTAGGCAAAGACTTCTTAAATAAGACTCCCAAAGCACAGGCAATAATCCCTAAAATAAACAAGTGGGACTATATTAGACTAAGAAGTTTCTGCACAGCAAAGGACACAGTAACAAGTGTGAACCGACCACCCTCAGAATGGGAAAATATTTTTGTTAAATATGCCTCAGACAAGGGACTGATAACCAGAATACATAGGGAACTCAAGTGCCTTATGTGAAAAAAAATGATGAACCCAATTAAAAGATGGGAAAATGAACTGAACAAAAGTCTCTCTAAGGAAGACATTTGAACAGCCAAAAAGCATATGAGAAAATGCTCAACATCCCTCATCATAAGGGAGATGCAGATAAAAACCACAATGAGATACCACCTAACCCTTGTCAGAATGGCAAAGATTAAGAATATCAAAAGTGATAAGTGTTGGTGGGGATGTGGTGAAAAGGGAACCCTCCTACACTGTTGGTGGGAATGTAAACTAGTTCAACCACTGTGGAGAACAATATGGAGGTTCCTCAAAGATCTACAAATAGAACTACCATTTGATCCAGCAATCCCACTTCTGGGTATTTACCCAAAAGACAGGAGAACGCTCAGTCAGAAAAGTGCTTGCACATCAATGTTTATTGCAGCATTATTCACAATTGCCAAGACATGGAACCAACCGAGATGTCCACAAACTGATGAATGGATTGGAAAAGTGTGGTATATATACTCTATGGAATACTACTCAGCCATAAAAAATAACAAGACCCTGGAATTTGATAGAAAGTGGTCAGATACGGAGGATATATTGCTGAGTGAAGTAAGCCAGGCAATGAAAGAAAGATATTGTATGTATCCACTCAATATATACCGACTATCAGCACTCTATAATAGAGAGCAAACAATTGGAGGACATAAAAGCAGTGAAGGTACTTAACGAGAATAGGACAGTGTGGAATGGGGGAAGTGAAGAGAAGAGAATAGAGAAAGATAACAAGTGAACAATAGAGAGACAGGACATTAGTGAGAAACAGATATGGCTTATTAACTGTTGATGTTGACATGTATAGTATTCTCAACTGGATTTGTCTGAGAAGTATTTCATGATGGGCAAAGTATTTGTACAAGCAAAATGAGAAATAGCAATTGACTGTTTTAAAAAATAATTAGAATAATAATAATAATGATTGGGGAAAACATAGAAAAGATATTGAATGTTAAAGTGGAGAGATTAATGTCTCTGTACTGACTGACATGCATGGCATTCCCTTTTGAAAAAACAATGTAATACACTGTAAAGTTATATGTAATTCAATGTAATATAAAGAAGAATATGATGATAATAAAAAATTTAAAAAAATTAAAAAAACAAGGTGCTTTTAGCAGTCAATAAGGAGATTATATATATATATACAAACTTATACAGAAAAAGGCAAATAATATAAAGATGTAGCTCGCCAAAACTTTCAAAACATTTGTATCTATATATAGTCTATATAAAATGAGTATCTGCCTTCTGTACTAATCAAAGATGAATAATAAAATAATGAAGCACCATGTTCACCATTTAAAATTGATAAAAGCTGTTAGTAAATGACTATATTCAGTACTGTTGATGGCTGAAAAAAGGGAATTCTCTCATACACCAGCAGGGAGAATGTGGAAGTGTTCAGTCTTTAACATTATTATCAAAGTATCTTTGACTCAGTCATTTCTCTTACATTCAAGGAAAAGACAAGCTGGGTCCCTGAAGAAAGATAGCAGGTTCAACCTAAATAGGCTGTAGTCAGGGGGTGGGGCCACGCAGGGGAGTGGGGGGAGGGCACCGAGGGGGAGGGGGAGGGACAGATAATGAAGATTGTGAGGTCTCCTTTGTGACGTGTGTGACTATGCCAAAGGGTCTCAGTGAGACTAGGGCCTAGGCAGTGGTGGCAAGCCAGAGAAATGCCATGGCAGGGAATCCTCAGCCACAATCTTTAGGGGCTCTGGGAATCTTTATCTATGGGGCTCTTAAGCAGCCGGATCTTGCACCACGGGGAACCAGACACAATAGATCTGCAGCTAGAAGCTCAAGCCGGCCCCAGTTACTTATCAGGAAGCCGCAAGCGCAAGCAGAGCAGCGGGCCATACTTAGGCTCCAGATCTGACAGCCATGGGTCTGTAAACAAGGGAGAGAATCTACAGCACATCCTCAGCACAAGTTATGGGGAAAAAATGATCCCATCCAAGTATGCTTACCAAACTTTATTTTTGAATGGCGAAACCAGTGATATTAAAATTCGTGCTCTGGGTAAAGTATGGTGTTTACACAAATTATTTTTGTGTCAGTCAGGCTACTTTGCTAATGTGTTCAGAGATTCGTGGGAAGAATCTCACAAAGATATTATTGAACTGGAGATTAATGACCAAAATATTGATATAGGATCCTTGCACTTTGTACTAGGTTCATTGTACAGGGACGAAGATGTTTTAATGGAGCCTCTTCAAATTCCAGGAGTTTTGGCAACAGCATGCCTGCTTGAGGTAGAGAACTTAATTCAGCAGTGTGATGAGACCATGAAGGAAACGATTAATGCAAAAACTGTATGCGGTTATTATGCAGCAGCAGAAACCTATGGGCTAGATACTGTAAAGACACAGTGCTTTGAATGGCTTCTTCACAATTTGATGACACACCCAAGTGTTAAACTTTATAAAGAACTCAGTATAGATGTTATGAATCTGCTCATCTCTTCTTCTGATTTACTGGTAATGCAAAAAGAAATGGATGTCTACACCAGACTTAAGGAATGGATGTTCCTGCGCCTTAACCCGACTTGGAAGGGCTCAATGAATCAGCTTTTAGTTAATGCAAACAACTGGTTTTCCAAGCACAGAGAACATGGCAGTAACACCACCTTTCTTGAAACAAAAGAAGGTATAACATTTCAACCAGTGTTTAAAAAATTGAGATTTCAGCATATCATCTCTGACTTGGCCTCCATAAGAGTTATTGAACAAGATACTTTAATACCTTCAGAATGGTTATCATCTGTTTACAAACAACAATGGTTTACCTTGCTTAAAGCACAACAATGTGGGGAAATTGGGCCTAGAGACATCAACAAAACAGAACTTGAAAGTTACAGCATGAGGTGTGGTAAAAGGATTCTAAAGGATGGAAAATATTCCTGGAAGTGGTCAGGTTACAATTTTGGCTTTCCCTTACATGTCATCTTTACCAGCCATTATATCATTTTCAAGCAAAATACTTATGGTCAGCTGTGTGAAGATTCTGCCCGTTTACAACCTCTAAGAAATATCGCATTCAGATTAACTTTAGTATATTTTGATTCTAGTGGAAAACTAAATTTCAGTAAAACAACTGGTTATAAAATCTTTACCTTTGTAAAGGATGAGGAGCAAGTGGTAATGAAGTTGGATGGCATAGCTTTGAGCTTCCCTTTATATATATTCTGTAACTTCTTGTTTATATCATTGGAAAATACAGTCAACTGATAATCTAGTCAATTAGAATGTATTAGCATTTTGAAAACTTTTGATTCACCCTTTAGTTTAATAGCTCCACTGTTAGACGAACAAAGATAACCAACAACAAAAATGAAAATAATCTTATGAATGTGATAACATCACAAATGACAACTCTTTATATTAATTCTATTTCTATGAAGATGAAGTCATTCCAAAAAGAGATTTAATTTTCAAGAAAATATCTGTCAAACTAGATAGTTGATATGCTAGCTAGCATCTTTTGTTTTTTTGTTTACCATCAACAGCCAATCTCCAAATGGACATAAGAGATATTTCCAAGAAAACAAAACTAAATTACCTTGTTAGATAAATTTGACGGTAACTAACATTGAGACAAAAATAAAAAATTCTCTCCCTTGCTGAAACTGTTGTGCAAAAGTGTTTTTAACTGCAGGGGAATCAGTTATCAGGTAAAATCTGAAATTAGTAATTATGTTTTAGATTTGTAATGTGCAATTTTGAAAAACCAGATAATGTCAGATTTTACAATGTTACATAATATACAACTTATTGATCTTAGACAATCTGACCATTGATGGTTTGGAGAACTGATGCACATATATACACACTTACATAAAATATAACATGTAATTTAACATAATTTATAAATACATACAAATAAATATTATATGTCCATGTATATAGATATTCATATTTATATGTACATGAAAACCAGAGAACAATAATATTTAACATGGTGGGAACCAGCAGTTAGCGTAATGGCTATGTCACTGGACTCCCACGTAGTCGACCGCGGTTCGCGTCTCGGACCCGGTGGCTTACAACTCACGCCGGGCGCGTGTGCGTGCGTGCCCAAGATCCCGAGAGGAGAATGGAGGAGAAGGGATTGCGGTGTGACCATCCCCCCTGGGGGGTGATTTCTCGCTTTCTGTCTCTCTGTTTCTCTCTGTCTGTCTGGCGAGCGCACGCGCCCTATAGCGAAAAACCTCTCCAAAAAAAGAAAATATTTAACATGGTTAAACAACCATTGTAATAACAACAGTTATCTCTGTGGATATCAAGATGTGAATAATTTCAAAGTATCCTCTTCATTTTTTTCTATTAGTGCTTATATTTAGTTTACTTCTTATTTTTATTTACTTATTTTAATAGAAAAATAATAATTATGTACATTTTGGGGTACAATGTTATGTTTTGGCATATGTATGCATTGTAGAAAGATTCAATCAAGCTAATTAACATACTCATCACCTCACCAATATCATTTTTTTGTGGTTAAGATGTTAAAAATCTTTTATCAAATTGAAATATATATACATTATTAA
Source organism: Tupaia tana (assembly GCA_026018925.1). NCBI lineage: Eukaryota > Metazoa > Chordata > Mammalia > Scandentia > Tupaiidae > Tupaia > Tupaia tana. The sequence continues at coordinate 91,870,371 of JAKSZU010000009.1, forward strand.
CTATGGTCACCATGAAATGTAGTACAATAGATCACTGAAAGTTATCCCTAGAGTCTGACTGAGCCCTTTGATCAATAGCTCCCCTTTCCTCATCTCTCTTCCTCCCTGCAGCCTCTGGTCTCTGTCTCAGCCTTTCTCCTCTCTGTTTCTTTAAGATTGACAACAGACTGAGGAGATAAACCTGAACTGGGAGAAAATGTTTACAAACCATAAACCTACTAAAGGGCTAATATCCAAAATATAGAAGAAATTCACACAACTCAATTGCAAGAAAATAACCCAACTGAAAAATAAGTAAAGGGTCTAAACAAATTTTTCAAAGGAAGAGATATGAATGGCCAACAAATGCTTCTCATTTTTGTCAGGGCTTGTTGTGCTTGTCTGAAGAGCATTTAAAGCAGCATTTATTTCAAAATAGAAGCCAATAAGATAATGTTACTTCTTCTAAACAGTCCATGAACTAGGAATAGAGGGCCTAGTTTATTCAGCTGACTGATATAACTAACTTCAAAGATTTTATAACACCTTAAATGATGCTTATGTTGAATAAATGTTAGTCTTTTTTATTAAAGCACACATATTTCATTATATCACATTATCCTTGAGTACCAAGTCAAGAGCAATTTACTTTAATGTGCTTACCACAAATCATTTTTCAATGTTTATCTTCAAGACCCTCATATTCTCAAGAATAATAAGGGTCTTATAATAATTTACATTATAATTTTAGTGACTTTATCTGGTTTTTTTGGATTAAGAAGGTAAATTAGGTATACTCTATTATTTGTATGATGATTACTTATGATTTTAGGTCACCCTTTTCTTGGAGGATTGTTTCTATGCCCCTTAGGACAAAGTAAATTGCTTAAGACTGCTTGAGGTTTGTTCTGAAAAACATTTTGTCTAGCTTGTTTTCTTTTTCCACTGTCCCTGTACTCTGAAGATAAGAAAATAGTATGAAATCTGAATTTTTTTATATTTCTTTTACAACCTTTCTAGGAAAATGAGTGCATCTATCATGCAATATCTCCTGATATTAAGGGTTAACACTTGGCATGAACGGAGCTCAATTTGTGTAGAAAACAAGTAATGAGGAATGGAACATTAATTATGAGCAAACAATAGTGAACTGAATAAATGCTATTTGAAGGCTTAGGTAGAGACCAAGAGTAGTGTGTATTAACTTAAATTATGTACAAGTTTATTCATATTTTGGGTTTGGCAGACAGTATATTCAACAACAATTCTATGTTACTTTGGAAAAATATGGAGAATGACAATTTAATTTTCTACCCCTTGCTCATATGTGACATGGAATAAGGTACTTGAGGAAAATGGACCAGAATTTCTCTTTGAAAAAAAGTAGGCAGGCTTTTAGGGAGTATTACTGTGATACTATGTGCAATACTGCTTTTCCCTATGGTTCTCTTTCAAATTTTTGGATCTTTATCTTGTAAAAGTGTCAAGATTTAAAATTTAGAATTGGGCATTCATTAAGGTGTTATAAAAAGACTTGGGACCAGCAGATGACACATAAAAAGACTTGAGACCACAGGCAATGTAATGGTTAAGTCGCTGGACTCCCACGTGTCAACAACAGTTAAAGTCCCGGACCTGGCAGCTTAAAACTCATGTCGGGCACACGTACATGTATGCCCAAAATCTCAAGAGGAGAATGAAGGAGAAGGGATTGTGGCATGGCTATCCCGACCCTGGGGGGGGGGGGGGTGATAGCTCACTTTCTTTCTCTCTGGTAAGTGTATATGCACTATAGCAAACAATCTCTCTTAATATATATATATATATATATATATATATATATATATATATATATATATCATGTGTGCTTAGGGCATGTGTGCTTGCCAGAGAGACAGAGAGACAGAAAGTGAGAAATCACCACCTGGGTGGATGACCGTGCTGCTATCCCTTCTCCTCTATTCCTTCTCCTTGTATCTATATACACAATCACATAACCCTATGAGTCTTTTTGAAAAATGCCATCAGGAAAGGTAAAATGTTTTAGGTGTCATTATAAGACAAAGGACACAGTGGAGTAGGGTGACACACTCATGGAACTCAACATTTGTGGCAGTAATAAATAGCACCATGATTAAGTGGAGTACACGGATAAGTTTTGATATGAGGAGCTGTTAGTATTATTGGTTCAGTACAAGTAGATATCATTTAGCAAACTGTCATAGCAAACTGTCACAGTGAAAAGCTAACTATGGAAGGTAACTTTAATTGTAGTCATAGAGCATATCACAAATCATAATTTATTAAAATGTACCTGTCTAATTCTAATGCTAGAGAGAAATCCAATACTACATATACTCAAAATCCAATACAGGTCTTATAAAAAGTTAATTTTTTTTTCAGATGGAAACAATGTGAATACAACAAATGTTTAGATATGAATTTGCATATGTATGTGTTGGAATGAATGAACATTTTAAGATGGAACTAACATTTTAAGATAGAAAGAAAAAAGGATACATTTCCATATGTAAATTTCAACACTCTTTGATTCTGTGTCTTTAAACATTGTGCCTGACACTATTAAAGAAAAAAATACCAGTATCATGCTGTTTTGATTATCACAGCTTTGAAATATATTTTAAGGTCAGGTAATGAGATGCTTCAAGTTTTATTCTTTTTGCACTGCATTGTTTTGTTGATATGGAGTTTTTTAGGATTCCAGACAAGTTTTATGATTGTTCCTTCTGTTTCTGTGAAGAACATCACTGGGTCCAGCAAGCAGCATGATTGAGGCACTAGAGTCCCATGTGGTCTACTGTGGTTAGAGTTCCAGACCCGGCGGTTTGAGATTCACACCAGGTGCATGTGTATGCATGCCCAAAATCCATAGAGGAGAATGGAGGAGAAGGGATTACAGCACGGTCATCCACCCAGGTGGTGATTTCTCACTTTCTGTCTCTCTGTCTCCCTGGAAAGCACACATGCCATATAGCAAAAATCTTTCTCTCAAAAAAAGAATATCACTGATAATTTGATAGTAATTGCACAGGATTTGTAAATTACTTTGTATAGAATTGACATTTTAATTATAGACACACCTCACTTAATGACCAAGTCCCATTCTTGTGGTTAGGTTGTTAAATGAGCTGGTTGATAAGTGAGGAGCTTAAAAGGCAGGTGTCTTGTGGTGTGTCACGGTTTATAGTATGTGACCCCATGCTTAAATGGGAAATTTTCAGTAATTATTCCTTTGAATATATATGGACTCTTTTTCTTCTCCTGAAACTTCTTCTAAGTGAAGATTAGGTCTTTTAATGGTGTCCCATAATTTCCATAGGGTTTATTCATTCTTTTTTCTTTTCCTTTTTCTAAGAGTATTTTTGAAATAATTTCAAACTCACAGAAAAGTTGCAAGAACAAAACAAACAATTCTTATATCCTCATCCTACAGAGTTTCCAACTTAATATTTTATTGCATTTACTCTATTGTACTGTGTTATTCTCCTGCCTGTCTCTCTCTTTCTCTGCCACTACAACCATCTTCTCTTTCTGGTCCAAGATCCTATTCGGCACATACAGTATATTTACTTTTCTTTTCAGGTCTCTTCAGTCTCTTCCAGTCTGGAAGAATTCTTTGGGTTTTACCTGTCTTCCACGCCCTTTATAGTTTTAAATCATACAGCCATTTCATTTCATAAGATGAATCTTAATTATCTGGTGATTCTTGATGACCATATTCAAGTCATGCATTCTTAGCAGAAACACTATAAAAGTAACACCATTCTCAGGACTTTACAACAGGTGCCAACTCTTGACCCAGCCTACCACTGATGATGTGAACCTTGATAATCTGGTCATCTGGTGTCTGCAAAGTTCTTCTATGAATGTTTATTTTGTATCTAAATCAAGTTGTTTGAGAGTTATTCCAAAATTACACCAATATCGTTTCACTTCTATGATAGCTTCCAAATAGTGATTCTCCATTTACATCACTATTTCTTTGGTTTTTAGTTGTCATTTCACTGAAAAGTAGAACTTATTTATATTATGGAATCATAGATTCCTATTGTCGTCTTCTTCTTCTTCTTCTTCTTCTTCTTCTTCTTCTTCTTCTTCTCCCTTTGGAGAAGTTTTTACTATAGGGTGCGTGCACTCACCAGAAAGACAGAGAGAGACAGAGAGACAGAAAGCAAGAAATCACCCCCCAGGGGTGATGGCCATGCTGCAATCCCTTCTCCTCCATTCACCTCTCGGGATCTTGGGCATGCATACACATGCGACTGGTATGAGTTTAAGCCACTGGGTCAGAGACTCGAACCGTGGTCGACTACATGGGAGTTCAGCAACACAGCCATTACGCTAACTGCTGGTCCCAATTTTCCACATTTTTAATGGAGGGAGCCCCTTCATGACATTTTACCACTAATTACTAACTATACTTTCTGGCACACTAAAAGATGCTTCGGGTTCATATTGTACTTTCTGTGCCTCAGCACAGAAATGACCATTTTCCCAGAGAGGTACTTATAATCCCCATACTCCCGCCAAATAGCATCTGTAAATGAGAATTATATTTTACAATCAGGTACATTTCTAAATATTGAAAACTCAAGAGAGAGTCAGCTCTGTGGTATAGTAGCAAGAAAAGCTGGATCTCACATGGCAACCATGTTTTGATTTCCCAGTCCATGTCAACCTGAGACATCCTAGGCATGTGTATGAGTGCCCAAGATCCAGTGGGTTGGAGGACTGAAGAAAAGGGGATTGTGGTGTGACCATATCCTGTAAAGGGTGCTCATTTCTTTCACTCCCTTTCTCTTGCTATCCCTCTCACATGCATGCACATGTGCTCCCATAAATAAAGAAAAATAAATTGAAGATAAAAAGTACACCTGGAAGAAATGTATAAAAAGGAGGTAGACCAGAGAAGAGTCTTCATGGTCCTGGCTCATTTTTCTTGAATTATACCATTATGCATCAGCTGACAAGTGTGCACACTTCCTAGCATTTTATTTGTACTCAATATTTTTAGTATTAACTTGCACCTAGTTACTAGATTTTATTCTTTCTCTGAGGTTGGTTATATGGCTTAGATGGAAACAGTTTTGGCTATTAACCCTTTCAATATAACCCCATTAAGATCTATTGGATGGGACACGATAAAGAATTCATTCCAGGGGTCCAGTAGGTGGCATAATAATTACAGCACTGGACTCCCACATGGCTACTGTAGTGTGAGTCCTGGACCTGGTGGCTTGTTAATCACACCAGGCACATGTGTATGCACACCCAAAGTCCCAGGAGGAGAATAGAGGAGAAGAGACTGTGGCGTGGCTATCTCCCCCAGGGGTGATTTCTCACTTTCCCTCTCACTGTCTCTATCTGTCTCTCTCCAGTGAGCACATGTACCCTATGGCAAAAACCTTAAAAAAAAATTCATTCCAGTTTGCTGGCTAAACAGAAGGAAGATTCTGGAAAATATCTGGCAGTTTGTAATGCCATTCCTAATCAAACCAATAATACTGTCTTCAGAAACAGAAGTGCTGATAACTTATAATTTTTGTGGTAGTCTTAGAAATTTTTATTGTTTCCTGCTGAGCCTCCTTGCCAAAATAATTAGCTTGTAACTGGAAACAGCAGTTGGAAGGTGGAGGGAGAGAGAAAGACACAATTGATCCCTGCAATATTTTGCTTTTCTGAAAAGATTTCAGGTTTTGCAAAGGCCTCTATTTTTTTCTATTTAAAAATAATTTTATTGTAATTTTTGATTTACATATAATCATTGTATATCTTTGTGAGCTACAATGTGATTTTTTTCAAAGCATGTATACAGTGTGTAGTAACAAGATAAAGGAAATAAACATATCTGCTATCTCCAACATTTATCATTACCTTGTGTTGTTCATAATTTAAATTCACTCTATTGGTTTTTTTGAAATATGTAAATTGTCAGCAACATTCTTTACTGTGCTATACTATTATAAAAACCATTACACTTGTTTACATACACTTTTGTGTCTGTTAAATAATTTCTCCCCATTCCCCCACACCCTTCCCATTTCCAGTTTCTGTTATCCACCATTACAGTCTACTTCTATGCAATCCATTCTTTTAACTTCTTCAAAAGAGTTCGAACACATGATTTTTTTTTAGAGATATTTTTGCTATAGGGTGTAAGTGCTCGCCAGAGAGACAGAAAGAGAGAAATCATCCCCCAGTGGTGACTGCAAGGGCACGCTGCAATCCCTTCTCCTCCATTTACCTCTTGGGATTTTGAGCATGAACACACATGCGTCCAGCATGAGTTTTAAGCTGCTGGGTGTGGATCTCGAACCTTGGTCAACTGCATGGGAGTCCAGGGCTGTAACCATTACACCATCTGCTGGTCCCAATATTTGTTAATCAAGGACATACACTATTGTCTCTGAGAGCCTGGCTTATTTCACTTAGCATTATTTCTTCCACATTCATCTATTTTGCCTCGAATGACAAGAATTTATCCTTTTAATGTTGAATAGTATTCCATTGTTTATGCATATCAAAACTTCTTGATCTACTCATCAGTTGTTGAGCATTCAGGCTGATTTCATATCTTAGCTATTGCAAATAATGCTGCAATAAACTTGTAAGTGCAGATATCTCCTTGACGTACCCTTTGGATATATGCCCTGTAATGGGATTACTGGCTCATAAGATGGTTCTATTTTTGTTTTTTTGAAGAATATTCATACTATTCCATAGTGACTTCACTACTTTGCATTCCCATGTGTAGTTGCCTATGTTTCTGATCTTTAATACTACCCTATACAATATAGCAATTTGTAAATTTTTCAACATCCCAATGAAAATGTCAACAGAGCCTTTTTCTTAATTAGACAAGCTGATTTTAAGTTCATATAAAAAATAAATAAGTAAAAATAATTAAGAAATCCTGAAAAAGAAAAATTGTGGTGAGTAACTCTACCAGATATTAAAATATTTTAATGCTGTTATACCTAAATAAAAGTACTGTCATATAAAAAGAAATACACTCCAATTAAATTGAATAAAAGTTTTTAAATAACTATTCGAATTTAGGATATGATAAAGATGACATCTTAGATAGGCAGAGAAAAGGTGGAAATACAATAAACAGTTGGCACAGATAGTCATCTGAAAAAAATTAAATCCATATTTCACACTGTATGCCAGGAAAAACTGCAGACTAATCAATGATTTGAATGTAAAAAAGAAATAATAAAGAGCATTAGAAGAAAACATGGGAGAATGCTTCCCTAACCTAGGAGTTTCAAAGAAGACCTTTCTAACTATGATTCAAGATCCAAATGCCATAAAAGATGCCCTAGAATTTGATAAAAGATAGATAGAAAACCTATAGAAAAATGGGCAAACTTCATGAATAGACAAATGACAGAAAAGGAAATATAAATGGTCCTCAGAGAGGGTCATCTGCCTCATAATAAGAAAAATGCAAAATTCAATTATTAAAATTGTCAATCACTCAAAATTAGTAACAGACTTTATTAGGCACCTTTGGCATAATCTAATGCCTAATCTAATCAGACTTACCTGAACAACTTGGGGGCAGGTCTACACAGAAGGAATAAAAAGACTAGGGAAAGTACATTAAAATCTTAACAGATGGTTGTGTAAAGAAATTACAGATGATTTTTGCTATTTTCTTTATTTTACTTTTCTATACTTTCAAGTTTTCTTCAGTGAACATGTATTCCTTTAATATTTTAAAAACATGTTAAATGGTGATGTGAAGAAAAAGAGGGCAGTAGCTTGAAGGGGACAAGAACGGAGAAAAGACTTCTGAGGCTAGAGGCTAAGGAGAGGGTGTTAGGCAGTTAGGGACCTGACAAAGATAATCAAATCTCCTTTTCTCCAAAATAAACTTGCTTTCCCTGGGAAAATCATTTTTCTCTCCCTGTGTACCTAGGGCTTCAAGTAACTTATTTGCCAGTCATTACATTTGCTTAGCTAATAAAGTATTTGCTTGAGAATTCTAATTTCATCATTGTGTCTGTGTCACTGACTTGAGTTCTTGCACATTCTCTCCATCATAATCATGTTTTAGTCACTTACTAGGTGCTTGGCTTTATGTTAAAGGGTGAGGGCAGGGGCTGGCAGTAATGGAACAAAGGGAGTCCAAGAAGAGAGACAAAATTTTGAGGAAAAAGATAAAATACAAAACACTGTGGCCTGGATGAGGCAGCTTGAGAAGGCTGAGGATCAGATTCTTGCAGCTGGACGACTTGAAAGGCCAATGGACATAATGTCTTAGCCTGCTACTCAGAGAGAGGTGGTACTTACACTGGGCCTTAAGAAGCATAAGGGGTTTAAGTAGAGAGCAAGAGGCACTGTCCACCCCACCCCCCACCCCCACAGGCCGCCCTGTGGGCGGCCAATTCTGAAGCCAGTGAGTGGCATCACCTGCAGGCTTCTTTTCCAAGCCTTCCTATCCGTTTTATTTTTATTTTCAGTTGAGTCTTTGTTGCCTCAGCCTTGTGACCTACGTGCACAGGAGGAAGCCTTCCAGAACAGTTAAACGATCCCTTCCAGCTCCAACAGCGTGGAGTCCTGCCAAGGCAGCCCTCAGGAGCTGCTGACTCCCAGCTCAGTTCCCACCCTGGAGAACTCCTTTCTTCAAAACGCACCACTGCCTCGTCCTTCTCAGGCCCTCCAACTCTCCAGTTTTTAAATAATAAACTATCTTAGGCGGTTCTTACTTGTTTGGTTTGGGTCAGAGTAAGAAGTTTAATCTAAGCTTTTCTTCAGAACCCAGAAACCCAGTTCTTCAGACCTCGAATGCCAAAGTCTTTCCTTTCAGTTTTGAAGTTGCCCTAGGTTCCTAAAACTAACTTCACAGAAGAAAGAATAAACAGCTTCCTCAACGTCCTATGTGCCCAGCAACCGTGAAAAACAGAAATAGTCATTCGAAGCGTTTCGAAAATAAACCTCTGAAAGCACATTGCCTACGGCGACACATTCCTGCCCTCCGGGTGGACAGGCGAGCTCCCCCCCCCCCCCCCCCCGCCCGCCCGCCCCACGCCAGGGTGCAGCGCGCAGCTGCCAGGACCCGCTGCGCTCGCTCCGCCTTCTGCTCGCTTATCCCGGGAGGTGGAGGCCGCGCCGCAGGGGGTGACCTGCCGCCGGCTGCCAGGCTGGTGGCTTTGGGTTGCTGCAGTCTCCCGGAGTCCAGCAGAAGATGCAGGAGCCACACGTGGAGGCCCGACAGTACTGAGGGCGGTAACGAGCTGTGACAGCCCCCTGGACCGCGAGAGGCTCAGGCCCGCGCTGGCGTGCTCTGTACCAGACGGACTGGCTCCAGGCCTGAGCGGTGGGAAGGCCCTGCCCGGCCTGGCACTCACAGCGAGGGTGGAGCTGCCTGAGAACCTCATTCCTTAGGGACTCGAGGCCTCTGCAGCACCCAACCTTTTTCTCTAAGATGAGGAGCCGAAGTAACTCGGGAGTCCGGCTGGACAGCTATGCTAGGCTGGTGCATCAGACCATCCTGTGCCATCAGGTAAATGTGGGGGTAGTGCCTGTAGTCACTGAGAATGTGGAGTGTGGTAGCCTGGATGGAGACCCTGGGTGAGGGGTGTGTGTGTGTGTGTGTGTGTGTGTCTGTGTCTGTGTGTCTGCAGTGGGTTCTTCCACTCCCTTGCTGGTGAAACCACAAGGACACTGAAGGAAAGGTAGCTGTTGGACCTGGAACTGAACCAGGGACTGACAGACACCCTTAGAATCTCCTGAGTCATGGCTTCTGAACCCCCCTTCCTCCCAGTCCCCAAGCCACAGCCTGAGTTCCAGCTGAGTAAGTTGCAAGACGTGTTGATTGCTTCTTGACACCGCCACCTATTCATCAAAGACGTAGGGGAACTCAAGCCATTTTAAGACTAGGCTGGGGACCGGCAGGTGGCGTTGTGGTTAGGGTGCTGGACTCCCATGTGGGAGACCACGGTTCAAGTCCCAGAGCTGGTGGCTGGCTTTCTCACTTTCTCTCTCTCTCTCTCTCTCTCTCTCTCTCTGGTCAAATTAAAAATAATAATAAGTAAAATGAATTCTTTTTAAAGAAAAGAGGGTGTTGTGAAAACTGTGTATATATTGTTAATTATATAATAATTGTTTTACTCTTTTACTGCTGGTTTTTCATGGTGGTTCATTCTTTTTAACTGGAAAGTTAAAACTTTCTTTTAGTAATAGCTTTAATAATGCCTTGTTTTTAATAACACCCACATTTCAGATTTGTCAGGCTTCAGCTATCTCTTTCCCCTATTCAAGATAGCATTTGCAAAGGATATACACTTTTCCATTATAAGGTGAATAAGTTCAGGGAATCCAGCAGTATGGTGACTGTAGTTAGTAATACTGTATTGTGTACTTGACATATGCTAAGAGAGTTGATCTTAAGTATTTTCACCACACACAAAAAAAGAGCTAATTATGTGAGGTGATATGTTAATTAACTTGACTGTGGTCATCATTTCCCAATACACAAGTATATCAAATCATCACGTTGTACACTTTAAATATACACGACTTTTATTTGTCAATTACACCTTAATAAAAGTGAAGGAGAGAGTAAAGGTAGCTTTTGACTGCAATTGGTCCCAAGAAAAGGTTATAAGACTCAAGAGTACAGAAGAGAAATACAAAGTCCCTTAAAAAAAGAAAACCCATTCCATAGATTATGTTTTCTGATATTATCACTGTATGGTTACCTACCTGTCCTCTTTTTCTTGGTCTTGCAGAACCCAGTGACTGGCTTGCTTCCAGCCAGCTATGATCAGAAAGATGCCTGGGTCCGAGATAATGTGTACAGCATCTTGGCTGTGTGGGGTTTGGGCCTGGCCTATAGGAAGAATGCAGATCGGGATGAAGATAAGGCAAAGGCCTATGAGCTGGAGCAGGTATGCAGAACAAAAATACAAAGAGATCTGGATCTGTGTGTGGTTTGGGGTGGGGTGAGGGATGAAAATTGTGTAATAGGGACCAGCAGATGGCAAAATGATTACATTGCTGGACTCCCATATGGTTGGCCATGGTTTGAGTCCCAGACCCAATGGCTTGAAACTCACACTGGGCACATGTGCCCCCTTGCCCAAAATCCCAAGAGGAGAATAGAGGAGAAGGGATCACGGCATGGCCATCCTCCCTGGGAGGGGTGATTTCTCACTTTCTGTCTCTTTGACAAGCACACACGCTCTATAGCAAAAATCTCTCTCTAAAAAATAATAATTAATAAAGTTACATAATACACAGAAACTAAGAGAACTGTATTATGCCTTTCACACCCTCTTTCTTTCCCTTTTCTGAAATTACATTCCATAAAGCTTTCCTACATTGTACTGGAAAGTGTCTTTTTGTTTTTTGCAGTGGAAACTTGAAATGCTGATTCAGGGGAAGAAAGCACAGTCTGTTCCGTTACAGTGGAAAATCCTATCCTGGGATATTTCCTAAAATTGATAATCCCTTTCTAAATAAATGTATTTTTTCAGTCTCCACTGTATTTATTCTCACTGAGAAAAATGTTTGAGGTCAAATATCTACTATTTTACTTAATTAAAAAAATAACTGATGGTATTTTTATGAGAGTAACTGGGCTCCCATATGGTTGGCCATGGTTTGAGTCCCAGACCCAATGAGCTGATGTAAATCAGCACACCTTCAGAATTAGATACAATAGTAAAGGCTATTTGTTCATTTTTTAGCTGTTGCCACTATTTCAGAAACTTTTGCTTTACCCCCTACCCCCCCCCCACACACACACACACACCCACACTCAGGGTAAAATGAGGTCAGAGTAAGCAGATACCTTTAAGCCAACTTTTAAGACATTTCCCCTCAGTAAACAAGCATCCTTTAGAGAACTGTTTAGACAGGCAGGAAGTTACAACCTTTTGAATAACAACAACAACAAAACAATATTCTGGGCTACATGGGATTTTTGACTTTGAGGTGATCTGCTGTCAATTGTAAAATGTGTGCTAATTCTTTTCCACAAGTGGGAAGATTCTGCACCAGCCATTTTTTTCCAGTAGTTTCTGTCAGACTTCAGCAATCTGAGCTCCAGTTTTCATCTATAAATCAGAATATTGAGATTTTATTGTTTTTTAAGAGTACTAGCATGTTGCTGTGTTGCAGTTCTTGGCAATAGGAAAGTTTCACTGTGTTGTCTTCAGCAACAACAGGCATTTAATATTCCTGTAAGCTATTATTGAGAGATACAATAGGTCCACCAAAAAATAAAATTATTGGAACTTTGCTGTAGCCAGGAAGTAGAGAGTTTTTATGACTTTTATAGAAATAATACATATCCCTTTAGAAATTCAGAAACTGTAGACTGTTTGAAAATTACCTGTAATCCTGTCTCTCCAGAACCTACATTCTACTCTTAATGTTTTGCTGTTTTGATCTTAGTGTTTATTTGTTTATTGTTTTGTTTTATTACAAATTAATATCAGTATAACTGGAATTCCAGATCTGGTATAGTTTGACCAGCTTTCTTCAATACTGTTAGAAGAAATCTGTTGTTCACATGTTGACCAATCATTCTGCAAAGTTGACTTTGTTCCTTATTTGGCCCAGGTGGAAAAAATTTAACAGATGAAGGAGAAAAAAATAGGGGAACATTGAATTCCTATTCTAAAATCTTGGTGTTTCATTAAATAATTTTTCACATAGCCCAAATATATTTTTCATAACACCTCAGTAATAACTTTAGAATTATTCAAAACAGTGTGGCAATAGGAAACATCTTCAAAAAACAAGTTTCTATGAGAATTCTTAAGGTTTTATAAACTTTTGTTATGGATTAAAACATATTTCATTATTAGGTCTTATTAATTTTATTTCTCAAACCTATTTCTGATTCAACATTATTCTAGATCAGGGAGCAGAAAACCAGCTATATAAAGGGAGAGAATTAGTATTTCCAGCATTGTAGGTCTCTGCCCAGCTATTCAGCTCTGTGTTGTGCAAAAGCAGCCAGAGACAATACATAGAGTGTATGTTCCAATAAAATTTCATTTACAAAAACAGCAGTGAGCTGGATTTATCCTTGATTTAGATGAGTGCTTCTAAATTCAAGATGTACATTGAAATCACTTGGAAAACTTTTAAGACCTACCCTTACTAGACCCCAGCTTAGAACAATTTAAATAAAATGCTCTGAAAGTGGATCCCAGGAGCATCAATATTAAAAAACAAAAAGAAACAAAAAAACGGGTGATTTTATAAGAGTATAGCAGAGGTTAATAAGGACTAATCTATAGCCAGTAAATGAACATAAATTAAATCCAATAAATCTATTGATTAAATTCCTATGCTCTGTCAACTTTCCTTTACTCTGTGGCTTTTCCCAAAACATTGATTGTTAATAATTTCTACTCTTCTAACTCTGGCCTTGGTTTCTGTCCAAGAAATAATGTCAGAGAATTCAAGAATTCTGGGTGAAAAGGGGACAAGGTTTTAGGCAACTACCATATCCTAGATTGAGAATAGGACTGTGCACATCTATATTTTTACAGGTGTCCATTCTCTTAGGTGTAGATCCAGTCTCATAGCCATAAAAAAATAGGCACTCAAATGGAGATATCTCTTTGGCTGCCTCCAGTTCTACTTCTTCCTCAGTTTTGTTCTTTTTGTGTAGTCACTCATCTTTTCTTTTGACTTTATTATTTTTATGAGAATGACTTCCAGATCTTCATCTTTAACCCTGATTTTAATTTCAAACCCCAGGTTTTTTGTTTTCTGTGTATGTTTTTTTTTTTTTTTCTTTTTGAGGGGTGGGTCTTTCTGATCGTCAGTTTTGCTTGCATATTCTGTGACTCCTTTAACTCAGTGTGTCTGAAACCCCACTTTCAACTAAAAACAACCAACCAAACGATTGTAACTCACAAAATATCTCTTTTTCTCTTATTGGTGTCCTCATTCTACTGATTACCCAGGCAACATTACTTGGAGTGTTGTGAACAATGTCTTCTGTGGGAAACTAAGCCGACTAAGTTTAGGGCTCTGTTAAACAACAAGTCTTTATTCCATAGAGTATTTTATGTACTAATGTGCATTTTAAATCTAAAATAAGAGGCTTTCCAGAATTTCTTGGTCTACTATTCTTTTTTTTTTTTTTTCTTTTTTTTTTGGAGAGGTTTTTGCTATAGGGCGCGTGCGCTCGCCAGACAGACAGAGAGAGACAGAGAGATAGAAAGCAGGAAATCACCCCCCAGGGGGGATGGCCACGCCGCAATCCCTTCTCCTCCATTCTCCTCTCGGGATCTTGGGCACACACGCACATGCGCCCGGCGTGAGTTTAAGCCGCCGGGTCCGGGACTCGAACCGCAGTCGACTACGTGGGAGTCCAGTGACATAGCCATTACGCTAACTGCTGGTCCCTTGGTCTACTATTCTATAAAACAGTGCTTGAAGAGTATTGTTCTTAGGGTGATTTTTGACTTGCCCCTCTTGTCTTTCTATAGATGCAAACCAGAGTCTGTTGATTCTTATAATTTCTCTTGAATCTATCCCTTCCTTTCTATTTCCTTCTGTCTCAACCCTTGTTGAAACCCTTACAACCTAGTGCTATTAAGAAAACCAGACTTAAATTATGTTATTTCCATCTCCTACAATCTTAGTTATTTTAAGTTTATTTCCTTTTTCCATGAGAGAGAGAGAAAGAGGGACACTTGTAACAGGGCCTTCAGGTTGCAATCTATACCCAGTCTCAGTTGGCCCAGATCATGGGCATGCCTAAGGAGGTCCCAGGACCTTTCTCGTGTGGGCCTAGTTGTATTACTGCTGCACCACCACCTGGCCCCTCATCCTCCACAGTCTTTCTGTGGCCCTCATTTTCCTACAAATAAAGGCCAAACCTATTGGATTGTTAGGCATGGCTTTCTAGGGTTTGGTCCTGGCCTACCTTTTCAGTAATATAGCCCATTGGTGCCATCCATTATACTCCTAGTTCCAGCCAGGTTGATGTCTCCATTATTCCTTAAAAGTCTCTTAATAAAAATGTCTAACATTTGTGTAATTACTTTTTATTGTACAACATGCTTTCCCATAACTACCAGTTATATAATAATAACCTGTGAAATAGACATTATTCTCTTTAATTTACAAGTGAAGGGACTAAAGTGCAGAGATAAAGCTGAAATTTTGAAGATGGAATTTAGTGGTACCGTAAATACAACCTGGGTTTTAGGACTGCAGATCAGTGTTGTTTAGATTTTTGATCTATGGAAGCTATGGATATTGCCACCTTCAAATATTTTTACAGTCTATTTCTTCCACATGTCTGTTTCCTTCCTGTTTAAACTAACACCCTCCTTTGAAAGCCCAGCACCAATCCCACTTTTTCTGTGGTCCCTGTCCTCAAAGACAACTCAATGATACTGTGATCACTTCTTTGTCAGGACTCCTTTCCTGGAACTTCCAGATCACTTATAATCTGTATCATTCAACATATTAATTTTTTTGAGAGGTTTTTTGCTATAAGTCGCGTGCACTGGCCAGAAAAACAGAGAGAGACAGAGAGACAGAAAGCAAGAAAGAGAGACATCCCCAGGGGGATGACCATGCCACAATCTGTTCTCCATTCTCCTCTCCGGATCTTGGGCATGCATGCACACACGCCCGGTGTGAGTTTAAGTCACCGGGTCCAGGACTCGAACCGCATTCGACTACATGAGAGTCCAGCAACATAGCCATTACACTAACTGCTGGTCCCTCAACATACTAATTTTAACAAACTTTAGTAATTGTCATGTGCTGGGCCCTATTTTATTGATGGATATAAAAAAGGGGAATGATACAAAATGTTTATATATACCTCCCCCCACCTATTTTTGGGGAAAATTTCAAACTTACAGAAAAGTTGTAAGAATAGTAAAATGAAAATATTTGCATATACTTCTTATCTAAATTCACTAGTTGTTAATATTTTGTCATATTTTTATACCCCCCATACATATGTGGTTTTGTTGATAAGCCACTTGAGCATTATTTGCAGACATGAGTTTGTTTTGTTTTGTTTTGTTTTTTAGAGAAATTTTTGCAATGGGGCACATGTGCTTGCCAGAGACACACAAAGTGAGAAGTCACCCCCCAGGAGGATGTTGCAATCCCTTCTCCTCTGGTTTCCTCTTGGAATTTTTTTTTTTTTTTTGGAGAGGTTTTTCGCTATAGGGCGCGTGCACTCGCCAGACAGACAGAGAGAGACATAGAGACAGAAAGCGAGAAATCACCCCCCAGGGGGGATGGTCACGCCACAATCCCTTCTCCTCCATTCTCCTCTCGGGATCTTGGGCACGCACGCACACGCGCCCGGCGTGAGTTGTAAGCCACCGGGTCCGAGACGCGAACCGCGGTCGACTACGTGGGAGTCCAGCGACATAGCCATTACGCTAACTGCTGGTTCCCTCCTCTTGGAATTTTGGGCATGTATACACATCTGCCCATTGTGAGTTTTAAGCCACCAGGTCCAGGACTATGGTCAACTACATGAGAGTCCAGTGACATAACTATTATGCTATCTGCTCATCCCTGTTTGTTTGTTTTTAATACAATCTGCTTAGTCTGTTGATCTAAAGGTCTTTTTCTGAATCTGGTTCTGCCCCCTTTTCTCAAAAAGTTCATAGGCTGATAGAGGATACAGATATATAAGCAAGTAGATATAATGCATTAAGACATGTACTGTACATACTATATACATCGGAGATAAGTAGTTCTGTGGGAACACACAGAGTGGGAATGTATAAACTTTCCTTGAACAAGGCAAGGAAGGCATAGAGGAATTTAATTTTAAAGAATAATTAGGAATTACTGGGTAGACAATGTTGTAGTTTAGTTCATTTTTTAACATATCTCTCCTGTCTCCCTACCTTTATGTTCTAGAAAAGCTGATAGAGGTTCAATAAATATCTGATTATACATATATGCAGTATGGAGGGTTAATACTTACACAGATATGGATATATACAGTTTTTTCTTTAACATCGTTCTTTTCTTTTGTTCACGAGAGTGAAAGACATACAGAGAAAGAGAGAGAAATATAAGCACCCTTGACAGGGTCACATGCCGTAATCTCTTCTCCCTTTCCAGCCTTCTCAGCCAGTCAGGATTATGGGCAAAATTGCCCAGCTTGTAGAACCAAACCTGCAGTCTTCCATATAAATCAAGCTTCACTTGAGTAGTACATTACTAATGAGCCACTGAACTGGCCTTATAGTTAGTTCCATGTTCTTATATTATCAGTTTATAGATACACAGATTCATATCCTCACACACTTGGTGTGAGGAGAAACACTGGTGTTTGAATGCATAATGCCATGTGGTGCACCTGAATCACAAAACAGCCAGTTTGGAGTAATAGAAAATACAGATACCTCCTATTATTCTTGCTGCCTCATGCTCTCTGTTAACTTTATCCAGACATAGAGGTTGGAACGTGAGGGTGGAAGTGACTGATAATGGCCATTCCAGGAAGACAAAAGTAAATGGTAATCAAGAATCCTCCACCAGGTCCATGATTCTCCAGGTTTGCTATTTAAGTTAAAGAAAATTTAGATGGGAATAGTGGGACTCAGTGGCAGAGAGTTGATGGATAGACAAGAGGGAAAGTGGGTTGGTAGTAAAATAGTGATGTAGCCAATGAAACAAGTTCAGGATGCTAGCTTCTTATGGAATGGCATAAAAGTTGAATCTCAAACTGGTTGATTAGAGGCCCCTCAATATGTTTTTTAAAATGAGTCCTTTCAGGCCATTAATTTATAGGGAAAAATATAAAAATAGCTGTACAAGCTCCTGTTCTGCTTTTCTGATCTAATTCACTGAATATTGGAAAAGAAAGAATGTGTTAGATAGGGGCCAGCAGATGGCATGGTGGTTAAGGCACTGGACTCCCACATGACCAACCATGGTTCAAGTCCCAAACCTAGTAGCTTGTTCTTTGTCTGTCTCTTTCTGGTGAGTGCAGATTTTAAAATAATAATAATAATAATAATAAATTATATTAAATAAATAATTATTTTAAAATGTGATAGAAATCTTTGAGTATATGGTGATATATATAAGAATTGAATAAAGTCTCCCCACAGAGGATGCTATGTTAAATACTTTCCGTAAAAGGTTATTTTAAAAGAGTGATCTTGGGACCAGCAAATGGTGTAGTTGACTCCCACATGGCTGACTGCCATTTGAGTCCCAGATGCAGCGGCTTGAAACTCACACTGGGCACATGTGCATGCATGCTCAGAATCCTGAGAGGAGAATGGAGGAGAAGGGACTGTGGCATGGCCATCCCCCCTGAGGGGTGATTCCTCACTTTCTGTCTGTCTGCCTGTCTCTTCAGTGAGCTCATGTGCTCTGTAACAAAAATCTCTCTGAAAGAAAAAGTCTTTCATTAGGGTCAAAGTAATGATACAAATTTTCTTGTAGAGATTACAGTAAGTTTACTTAAGAAATGTCTCAGGCTTGGGACCAGCAGTTAGCGTAATGGCTATGTCGCTGGACTCCCATGTAGTCGACCGCGGTTTGAGTCCCAGACCCGGTGGCTTAAACTCACGCCAGGCCCATGTGCGTGCGGGCCCAAGATCCAGAGAGGAGAATGGAAGAGAAGGGATTGCGGTGTAGACATCCTCCCTGGGGGGTGATTTCCTGCTTTCTGTCTCTCTGTCTCTCTCTGTCTTTCTGGCAAGCGCACACGCCCTATAGCAAAAACCTCTCCAAAAAAAGAAAAAAAAAAGAAATGCCTCAGGCTTTAAAATGTGACAAAATCATGCACTGCCAGCTCACTCTCTTCCCCCCATCACTTCTTATTTATTCCTTTCACTTCTAAAGAGATATGACCATTTACAGAGAGAAGTTACTTAAGAAAGATAATTCCCCCAAGGAAACAGTTTTTATTTTTCTCTCAATAAAAGACTTTGTGAAGATTGGAACATGCTTTCATAGGTATTTACCCTTATTGTGCCTATTCCTTATAATCCTACTTGAGTAAGTTTTTTTTTTTTTTTGAGAGGTTTTTCACTATAGGGCGCATGTGCTCACCAGACAGACAGAGAGAGACATAGAGGCAGAAAGCAAGAAATCACCCCCCAGGGGGGATGGTCACACCGCAATCCCTTCTCCATTCTCCTCTCAGGATCTTGGGCACACACGTACACGCGCCCGGCGTGAGTTTTAAGCTACCAGGTCCGGGACGTGAACCGTGGTCGACTACATGGGAGTCCAACAACATAGCCATTACGCTAACTGCTGGTTCCTGAGCCGCAAGCACAGCGATCTACTTGAGTAAGTTTTGAAGGAATAACAGAATTATGTGGCTCCCAAGTAGATTGGTTTTCAGAGGTGCCCTGAAGCTACCTCTGAGCCAGCATTCCCTGGAGTAACCTGGTTCAATTTCTTCTGGATCGTGAAAAAGAGAGCTTCTTGGAGAAATGGAAAATCTGTTCAGTGCTGTGTTTTTCCAAAACATTTTGCCTACCCGTGTTCATAGTTGGTGATCAGAATTTGGGGCTTATAATTGGAAATTTTTTTTTTTTTTAGAAATTGTCAATTCCTTTTTTTTTTTTTTTGAGAGTTTTTTGCTATAGGGCGCGTGCGCTCGCTAGAAAGACAGAGAGATAGAAAGCGAGAAATCACCCCCAGGGGGAATGGCCATGCCACAATCCCTTCTCCTCCATTCTCCTTTTAGGATCTTGGGCACACACGCGCATGTGCCTGGCATGAGTTTAAGCCACTGGGTCTGGGGCTCAAACCGTGGTTGGCTACATGGAGTCCAGCTACATAGCCATTATGCCAATTGCTGGTTCCGGAATTGTCAATTCCTAATAAGAGAAATAATGATGACTCAAGAAAGATGTGACTTTTTTTTTTCATGAGAAGGGGTTGAGTCATACTAACAGTTCCCCTTTTTATGTATTCTGAATTGAAATTCAATTTATTGTTTAAAAAAATTACCCAGATAAATATTCCAATGGACTCTTGAAGATAAGTCTTGGCTAGCTGAGAAAAAAAAATAAGTGATATAATGTATCTTTCTAGATTATATATATTAAATATCATCAAGACCAGGGACCATCAGATGATGTTATGGTTACATCACTGGATTCCCACATAGTTGACCATGATTCAAGTCCCAGACCCAGTGATTTAAAACTCATGCCAGTCGTGTGTGTGTGTTTGTGTGTGTGTGTGTGTGTGTGTGTGTGTGTGTGTGTGTATGTGTGCATGCCCAAAATCCTGAGAGGAGACTGGAGGAGAAGGGATTATGGCGTGACCATCCCCCCAGGGGGTTATTTTTTACTTTCTGTCTCTCTGGTGAGTGAGCACACACACTCTATAGCAAAAATACCTCTAAAAAAAGAGAATATCATCAGACCCTTATGATTTTTTTAGCTGATTTGCCCCTTCTCTTCAGGTGGAATGGCCTCTAATAGGATAGCTGGCTTATTTTTACCTAAACTTGTCATGTCAATTTCTTATAATCATGAAGTAATCACAAATTGTAGCTTTTGATTCCACTTTTAGCTGTAATCTGCTCTTCTGTGTACCTATAAAGTAAATGCCATGTAAATAGGAACCCAGGATAGAGTTACTTGTTCTCAAAAGGTCATGTACCAACTGCAGTTGCTGAGTAAGTGTTCCTGGATCTAAGGATGTTTATAACAGTCTTGTTTCCATTTATTTCTGCAGAGTGTAGTGAAACTGATGAGGGGACTGCTGCACTGCATGATCAGACAGGTATGTCGTTTTTAACAGCTCTCTCTAATAAAAGCATATTGAAATAGTATCTCAACCCCTTGGGGGATTTTTATAGCTTTTTTTATTTTTCAATTTCACAATTAGTACCCATTAATTTTAGAAAATTTGGGAAATCAGCAGAAAAATTGTCACCTATAATCTCACCATCTAGTTACCACCAGAATGTACAGTCCCTTCCCCCCACACACAAATGATTTTCAAAATGTGCTTCATCATTGCTATATATGCAGTTGTGTATATTAGGTAAAAGATGGTATAGGTTCAGAAACCTTCATCTGAAACCCTTGGAGCCAAATCAGTTTTAGAATTAAGATAATTAAGATTTTAAAGATCTTTAAAAAGGGGACCAGCAGTTAGTGTAATGGCTATGTTGCTGAACTCCCATGTAGCCGACTGCAGTTCGAGTCCCGGACCCCGTGGCTTAAACTCATGCCAGGCGCGTGTGCATGTGTGCCCAAGATCCTGAGAGGAGAATGGAGGAGAAGGGATTGCGGCATGGCCATCCCCCCCGGGGGGTGATTTCTCGCTTTCTATCTCTCTGTCTTTCTGGCGAGCACACGCGCCCTATAGCAAAAACCTCTCAAAAAAAAAAAAAAAGATTTTTAAAAGGTAGTATAGTCCATATAGTATCTTACCTAGTGGTTCTAGGACAGCACTCCATAATCAAAAATACTAATTAATGGGAAATAAGCATTTTTACACTATGTAATAAAGACAAGTATATGTCACTTTGAATATAAGGTTGCCACCAAATGAATTTTGATGTAAAAAATACAGGGAAAATCCTTTTCAGGCCAGTAAGTGGCATGGGGCATGGTTAAGACAACTGAATCCCACATGGCCAATCGCATGATTCGAGTCCTAGACCAAGCAGCTTGAAAAACATGCTGAGCACATGTGTGCACATGCCCAAAATCCCAAGAGGAGAATGGAAGAGAGAATTGTGGCATGGCCATGCCTTCTGGGGAGAGTCTTTTTCACCCCCACCCCATCTCTTTCCAGTAGTGAGTACACATGCATTATTGCAAATTAAAAAAAATTGTCGAAGTGTTTGAGATTTTAAGATTGGTAATAAGGAACCTTGGACTTGTATCTCCTTCCAATAACTTGCAGTCTCCTGGCCTGAGTGAATTTGAGAATCCTTTGATGTACATGTTGAAAATTCACATTTTTTTCCATTGGTGAATTGCCTGCGAGGTCCTTTGTCTATTTTTTTTTTAACCACCCACTTAGGAGTTTTTGTACATTACGTATATTAAATGCCTTTGTCACAGACATTGCATATTGTTTTTAGCAGTCTATCCTTTCCCTCTTTTCCCTGGTTTTACTACTTCTTTTTTTTATTTCAGATATTTGCACTTTATACCTTTCCAAATAAGTTTAAAGTCACTAATTTAATATTTAAAGTGTAATAGTTACCATCATATATCAGAGGCATACATATACAAATTTAAGTTTCAGGAAGTAAGTTTTTCAGTTGTCCCTTTACAGCATTTCCTCTGACCTCTGGTTTCAACTTTGTCTTGTCATACTTTTCCTCTGCCCATGTGTCTTTCACCAACTCTTTTTGTCACTTCATAATATGTTCTCTTGTTCTAATTTCCCTCAAAATTCCTATTTTAGTTTCAGGAACAAATGTATCTTTTCATACTTTGTTGTCTTTCACTAAGCTGTTCTCATTTATATACTCTGAATCTCAGTTTATATCTACTGTGTGGCAAAGCAGCCATCTGAAGAGTGAAAGAGAAGCAATGAATAAGAAATAGCTGATTTTGATTAGTTGTTTTTTTTTAATTAAATTGCTTATATCCCAGGTTGTATTAGTGTAGGGAAAAAGAGAAGTAACAATTCACTTTAAATACTCACAATTGTCTGAAGACAGAACACAACGATGTATGTTAGAAAATACTGCAGAAGTGCAGGTTATGGGTTGGTTTTTTGTATATCCTTCTTTTACTGTTTTTGCTCTTTTTTTTTTTTTCTTTTCTTTTAGGTGGATAAAGTAGAATCCTTCAAGTATAGTCAGAGTACTAAGGATAGCCTCCATGCCAAGTACAACACTAAAACCTGTGCCACTGTAGTGGGTGATGACCAGTGGGGACACCTGCAGTTGGATGCTACTTCTGTGTACCTGCTCTTCTTAGCACAAATGACTGCCTCAGGTCAGTACCAGGGGAGAAGTCCTGGGAGCCCCTGACCTTGGAGCATTTGCTCTGGCATACATGGCTTCTCAAAATATTGTCCAGAAAATAACACAGCTGTTTATATTGCCCAAAGAAGCACATTGGAAACATAATCATTTTCAAATTTTATACAGAGAAACAACTTTGTGAGAAATAAGCCTGTGTACTGATTAATATTCTATTAAATTGACAATTAGGAAGCCTTGGTAGATCTTCTCTAGAAGATCTATTTTATTATTTATTAATCTCAGATATCATGAGATAATAAAGAAGGGCTAGGATTTGTTGTTTGTTCTCATAAAGTACATAGATAGACCTGCAGTTAATATAAATATAAATCAAATTATCTACTTTATACTACTCTTTATGAAAATGTTATGAACAGGTATTTGTCAATAGGCACATAAATTATATTAAGGGAATTAACTTAAGAATCAAAATCCAATTTTTTGAGGGACCAGCAGTTAGCGTAATGGCTATGTCACTGGACTCCCGCTGGACCACAGTTCGCGTCCTGGACACAGTGGCTTAAAACTCAGGCTGGGCGCATGTGCTTGCATGCCCAAGATCCCGAGAGGAAAATGGAGGAGAAAGGGTTGTGGCATGGCCATCCCCCCTGGGTGGTGATTTCTTGCTTTCTGTCTCTCTGTCTCTCTCTGTCTGGTGAGCACATGTGCCCTATAGCAAAAACCTCTCCCAAAAACAATCCAATTTTTTGAGAAGTTTTTTTGCTATAGGGTGTGTATGTGCTCTCCAGAGAGACAGAGAGAGAAAGTGAGAAATAACCCCCCAGGAGGGATGGTCACACTGCAATCCCTTCTCCTCCATTCTCTCTTGGGACTTTGGGCACACACACGCACACACACACACACGCACGCACCAGGCATGAGTTTCAAGGTACCAGGTCTGGGTCTTGAACTGTGGTTGGCTGTGTAGGAGTCCAGCACCTTAACCACTATGCCACCTGCTGGCTCTGCCAAAGTTTTTATCATTATTATTATTATTATTATTATTATTATTATTATTGAAAAATACACCCTTTTCAGGCAGTTTTGTTATTAGCTTTAAGGAAAACGCAAGAAACAGCATAATTCTCTTTTATTTATCCTAAACATGGTAGACAGGGAGAAGGGAAGTGAGTCAGATTGCATCCAGTTTATAAATTTCATGGGACCTTTGCCAGATTTTCCCAAGCAGGTTAATATACTTTACACAATAACACATTAAAAAAAATTTTTGCCAGAAGATGTATACATTCACTTGAGAGAGATAAGGGAAGAAAACAAGAAAGCACCCCCATGGGGCATGGTCATACTACAATCCCTGCTTCTCCATTTCTCCCTCCTTTCAGGACTCTGGGCACACACACACACACACCTGGAATGTATTTCAAGCTGTTAGTCTGGGTCTCGAACAGTGCAGTCAGCTTTGTAGGATACAGCCACCTTAACCAGCAGGCCACAGGTTGGCCCCACAATACCAGTTTTTTTTGTTTTTAGACACATTTTTACTCTAGGGCACATGTGCTCGCCAGAGAGAGAGAGAGAGAGAGAGAGAGAGAGAGAGAGAGAGAAATGGAAAGCAAAAAATCACGACCAGTGGGGATGACCACACCACAATTTCTTCTCCTCCATTCTCCTCTCAGGATCTTAGGCACACACACACATGCGCCTGGCATAAGTTCCAAGCCCCCTGGTCCAGGACTCAAATCATGGTAGGCTACATAGGAGTCCAGTAACGTATCCATTATGCCATTTGCTGGTCCTAGTTTTTTAATCTTCCTATCTGGTTACAGAGCTCCCTGTCATCAAGGGTGGGAATTCCCTCAGAATAGACTTCTTCTCCTTTTCTTATTGAAATAAATTGGTGATAAAACCTTCCTTTTTTTCCCCTCCACTAGAACACTCAGTATAGGGGATGAACAACCTTTTCTCAAAATTATGAATTGGCTACCCCCATACTCCCTTCTTTTGTGGGAGGGGTTTTTTCCTTGAATAAATATATTTTTAGATTTTATTTATTTAAATAGAATGGCAGCTATAATTACATTTCTAATATTTTTATACCAGCTCTGGATTTTTTCCACTAAGCAAATATTCAATAGTATCTAAATATCTCTTGTGGTTTTCATTTCAAGCCAGAATAGAAGCAGAAACATACTAAGTAGGCTAGTAAGAGACTTATTAATTCAACAGATGTTTATTGATTTCTAACTTAACATTAGATTTTCAACTCAACCAGCTAACTTTGTTAGGTGCCTGGAATAAAGTGGATCTTATTTGATCAGGCTTTTGATAAATAAATAGAAATTGACAAGTCAGAAAAGGAAAGGAATAGCATGAGTACAGCACAGAAGTATGAAAGGTAAAGCCATTAAGGTAAGGCTAGGTATCATCTATGGTTCGAGTGTAAGATACATTTGGAT
Source organism: Tupaia tana (assembly GCA_026018925.1). Classification (NCBI taxonomy): domain Eukaryota; kingdom Metazoa; phylum Chordata; class Mammalia; order Scandentia; family Tupaiidae; genus Tupaia; species Tupaia tana. The sequence goes on from JAKSZU010000009.1 coordinate 91,895,733, forward strand.
AAATGGCAAAATATGAAGGTAGAAAGTTGGGCTTAGCTGTTTGAGGGCTTATGTATCATGCTAAATATTATACTGAGGGCTTTATAATCAATAGAGAGCTATTCAAGATAGATAATGAAGGAAATTTTAGATGATTCATTCCAGTAGCAGGAGGATAGATTGGATGGGAGCAAAAATAAAGATGGAGAACTTCTTAGGAGTTTAGTAAAATATGTTAGGTAAAAAATGACGCAAACTTATATAAGGCAGTTGCCTTGAAATGAAAAGAATAGATGTGAAATATAATTGGTAGAGTATAAAATATCTTCAGAGAGTATTCAGCAATGCTCCACACATTTGTGAATACTTAAAATTATCTCAACCTTTGTCAAAATAAAAGCTTAGTCAGAAGCTAATTGCACTTTACTGAATGGTGGCATGAAGAGTTCTGTACATCCTCCCCCAGCAAAACAATAATAAATGCAGAAAATTACATTTTTGTATGCTATGATGATGCTCAGGAAATGAATGTAAATTAATTAATTAATTAATTAATTAATCGAATGTTTCAGAAGAAGATTATAGTGCACTTTTAACTAGATTCTAGGTTTGTCCATATTTTTAGTTTAAGATATTTTGTGAATCAATAAGATGTGGGGAAAAAGTTTAGTATGGAAGGGAGAAAGGGGAAAGGAGAAGGAAAAAACAAATAAAAGTATGCTTAATTGACAAAAAATAAGATGCTATTTGCTGATAAGTTGTAGATTAATATCTTTGGCTTGACTGACATGTGTAGAATTTGTGCTGGAAAAAGAAATGTTGTATATTGTAAAGATATGATTAAATGTAAATAAATTAATTAATTTTAAAAAGCCAACCACTTAGTCATTGAAAATTGTCCAAAGAACATACTACAATTAGAGGAATATTTATCCCAGGAAATCTAAGTCTTGGTAAGAGTTGTGAGGGAGTGTGGCATTTGGGTCTCAGTCTATTCCCTCTCCCGCCTCAACTCAACATGACGGAAGTACGGTTCAAGGTGAGTACAGCCATAAAGCAACATATCCCTTCAGCTCCCAGTTTAGGGCTATTGTAACTCCTAAAAAGAGATAGATTGCCATCATTTCTCATCTTTCCTCAGCTCCTTCTTGCAGAAGCTCCAATCCAAGAAAGAACAGCTAAGAGGCCTGGTCCCCAGCCCTGGCCCCACTTGTGGAGTGGAAACTTTACCCTAGGCAGGGCAAGGGAAGAATATTAGGTTCTGATTACTGTCAACGAATTCTCTAGTAGGGTGGAGGTTCCAAACTGAGAAAGGCAAGCTGAGATCAGAGACTACCACCTCTACCCAGCAGTTTGTAAAGCAAGGCTATCACTCCAAAAGAAATACACCAGGTCAGCAGGTGGCATGGTGGTTAAGGCACTGGATTCCCACATGGCAGACTGTGGTTTGAGTCCTGAACCTGGAAGTTTGAAAATCATGCTGACCATGTGTGTGTGCATGTCTAAAACCCCAGAAGGAGAAGGGATTTGGGTATGGCCATCCTACTGGGGAGTGGTTTCTCATTTTCCCTTTCACTGTTTCGCTCCCTGGTGAGTACACATGCCCTATGGCAAAAACCTTGAAAGAAAGAAAGAAAAGAAGAAAGAAAGAAAGAAAGAAAGAAAGAAAGAAAGAAAGAAAGAAAGAAAGAAAGAACAAGAAAGAAAAAGAAAAGAAAGAAAGGCACCATTTTTCTTGCTGCCAGCTATAGAGTACTGCCACAGAAATTTTGCTGGGGAGAAAGGCAGACTGAAAGAACAAAATACTTCATAGCTCTTCTCAAGTGAATTAGCTTTGAAACAGAGTGTGGGAGAGTTCAAGCCTAAGGACATTTTCAGTAAACAGTGGAAATTGGGTCAACAGGTGACACAGAGGTTAAGGTGTCTGAATCCCACATTGAGGACTGCTCAGTCTGTGTCCTGGACAGGCAGCTTGAAAAGTGTGTGTGCCCAAAATTCCAAGAGGAGTGGAAAAGAAGAGATTGCTGTGTGGCTGCCCCCTCTGGGGGACTGATTTCTCACTTTCCCTCTCTTTCTTTCTCTGACTCTGACAAGCACACATCCTTCCTATAACAACAACAACAAAAAGTATAGATTTTGGTTCTAAGCAATTAAGTGGAGGCTAATAGTTCATAGTGTTAGAACACATCTTAAAGCCTTGCTCCAAATACCTCCCAAGAGAGAAAGGGGCCTAAATTTAATTGGATGAGATTATGGATTTACTCATGCCTCAGAGCATTGAACAAAACAGTAGAGCAATCATTTGGAAATTAGCGGAAGCAAAAAGCCTAGTATGATAGCAACATAGGCAGACACTTAACATACCAGGGAAGAGATAGCTAATGATCCCATGCTAAAATACTGTTTTCCCAGGGTGACAGGGCATCTGCCCAAGGCTATACCCTCTGAAGAATAACATAAAAGACTGTATTCTATGGAGAAAAATCGACTTAATTAAAATTGTTGAGACAGGGACCAGCAGATGGCTTAATGGCTATGTTGCTGGACTCCCATGTAGTCAACTGCGGTTCGAGTCCCAGACCTGGTGGCTTAAACTCATGCCGGGTGCGTGTGCATGCGTACCCAAGATCCCGAGAGAAGAATGGAGGAGAAGGGATTGCAGCATAGCCATCCGCCCTGGGGGATGATTTCTCGCTTTCTGTCTGTCTGCCTCTCTGTCTTTCTGGTGAGCGCATGCGCTCTATAGCAAAAACCTCTCAAAAAAAAAAAAAAGAAATATATATATATATATATATATATATATATATATATATATATATATTATTGAGACAAGTCACCAAATAAATACACAAAAAATAAGCTCCAGAGTAGAGCGTGTCAGCATCTAGAGTTCTTACAACATATCTAAAATACCCATTTTTCAACAAAAATGTATGAGATATTCAAAGATACAGGAAAGTACAAGCTGTATACAAGAAAAATAAAGCAAGTGACAGAAACTGTTGTATTTAGGAGACAAAGATTTCTAAACAGCCATTATGAAAATGTTTAAAATTTTACCCTGCCTAAGTGGCACAGTCTGTAGTGTGCCAGACTATCATACTAGAATCAATATGTCCAGTGGCTTCAGGTTTAGATTCTTGGATCAGTCTGAAATCATTCCAGGCCTGTGTGCCGGCACTCAAGATCCTGAAGAGCTGGAGGGCTGAGGAAAAGGGATTGTAGTATGATAAAACCCTATCAAAGGTGCTTTCTTTCTGTCTCCCTCTCTTCCTCATGCATTTGCACATATTCCATCATAAATGAGGATTTCCAAAATTCTAAATTAAGCCATGCTTTAAAAAATAAAGAAGATATGATGAAACTGTCTTATCAAATGAAGAATATCAATAAAGATATACAGGGAACCAGCAGTTAGCGTAATGGCTATGTCGCTGGACTCCCATGTAGTCGACCGCGGTTCACGTCCCGGACCCGGCGGCTTAAAACTCATGCCAGGCGCGTTTGCATGCGTGCCCAAGATCCCAAGAGGAGAATGGAGGAGAAGGGATTGCGGCGTGACCATCCCCCCTGGGGGGTGATTTCTCGCTTTCTGTCTCTATGTCTCTCTCTGTCTGTCTGGCGAGCGCACGTGCCCTCTAGCGAAAACCTCTCCAAAAAAATAAAAATAAATAAATAAAATAAAGATATACAAAAGAACCAAATGGAAATTGTGGAGTTGAAAGTATAGTATCTCACATGAAAAAAAAAAAATCACTAAAGACCCTTAACAGCAGGTTTGAGCTGGTAGAAGAAGTAATTATTACACATAAAGATAGATCAGTAGAGATTCAACCTCAAGGATAAAGAGAAAAATAAAGAAAAATGAACCTCAGAGAGCTGTTGAGCACTATTAAGAGTACCACCACACATAATTTGAGAACCAGCCAGTTAGGAGCAGAAAACATTCAAAGAAACAATGGCTGAAAATATGCAAAATTTGATGAGAAACATTAATCTACACAGAGAACCTCAGTAAGATTATCATATGACCTCTCATCAGAAAAAAATGGAGGCCAGAAGCTAGTTGGATGATGTATTCAGAGGGCTGAAGAAAAGAATTGTCGGGGCTGGCAAGTGGCGTGGTGGTTAAGGGCGCTGGACTCCCACATGGCCAACCACGGTTCGAGTCCTGGACCTGGCGGCTTGCTTTCTCACTTTCTTTCTCTTTCTCTCTCTAACTCTGTTTCTCTCAAATTAAAATAAATAAATGAATAAATAAAGTTAAATAAAATAATTCTTAGAAAAAAATTTTAAAAAAAGAATTGTCAACCAAAAGTCTTATGTCCAGCGAAACTATCTTTTTAAAATGAAGTGAAATAAAGACATTTCTAGATAAACACAAACTGAGAAGTTTTATTTTCTTTCTAATAAACCTACCTTATAAGATATACTAGAAGTTCTTTAGACTGGAAGCAGGTGATCCCAGACAGTAATTCTTTTTCTTTTTTTTTTTTTTTTTTTTTTTTTTTTTTTGAGAGGTTTTTGCTGTAGGGCATGTGGACTTGCCAAAAAGACAGAGAGAGACAGAGAGACAGAAAGCGAAAAATCACCCCTCAAGGGGGATGGCCATGCTGCAATCCCTTCTCCATTCTCCTCTCAGGATCTTGGGCATGCATGCATATGCATCTGGCATGAATTTAAGCCACCAGGTCCGGGACTCGAACCATGGTTGACTACATGAGAGTTCAGCGACATAGCCATTATGCTAACTGCTGGTCCTAATCCCAGACAGTAATTCTAATCTACAGAAAAAAAATAGATGCCTAGTTAAAGTTATTATTAATATAATAGAATTGCATATCTCTTCTTTTTTTCTGAGTTTTATTAAGGCTTATTTATTTATTTTATGAGAAAGATAGAGAGAAAGAGGGGCCCTCCCAACAGAGTCCTCATGTCATGATCCATCCCCAGCCCCAGCTAACCAGGACCGTGTGTGTGTGTGTGCACATCTCATTCATACAGGGAGACCTTGGGGGACAAAGACAGGACCTTCCCTCAATTATTAGGTCTCATAATTGTGCAGCATTGTGTTATTGTTGTACTATTGCAGCTTGCCATCTTTCTTCTTTTAATGGATCTGAAAAGCAACTCTCTATAAAAAAAATATTTGGGGGCCAGAAGGTGGCATGGTGATTAAGGCACTGGACTCCACATGACCAATCACAGTTTGAGTCCCAGACTTAGTGGTTTGAAAATCATGTCTGACACATATACATATATGCCCAAAATCCCAGGAAGAGAATAGAGGAGAAGGGATTGAAGCATGGCCATCCTCCTGGGAGGGTGATTTCTCACTTTCCCTCTCACTGTCTCTCTCTGGCAATCACTCACTCCTTATGTTGAAAACCTTAAAAAAAAAGTTTAAAATTGTGTTTTCAGGCCTATAAAAATTAATATATTTGACAGTAACAGAAATAGGTGGGTGGTAGCAAAGTTATATTGAAATAAAGAAATGATACCAGATGGTAATTCAAATCTATAGGAACATATGAAGAGAACTAGAAATGTTTAGAAGATTAATATAACAAACTATAAATAGTTATAATAATCTTCCCTCTCAGCTTCCTTAAAAGATATAAAATTATGTGAATTTAGCAACAATAGTTGGAGACTTCAATACTCTTCTTACAATAATGCATAAAACAAGTAAACAGAAGAGTTATAAGAAATCTAAGGAAATTTAAACTGATTAGAATTAACATATATGCAGAATATGTATTCTTCTCAAGGGCACGTGGAACATCCTCCAAGATTGATTATATGGTAGACCATAAAATAAGCCTCAATAAATTTAAAATATTTCAAACACAGCATATGTTCTATGACCAAAATAGAATGAAATTGTTAATCATCAACAGAAAGAACTTTAGGAAACACAGAAATATGTGGGAGTTAACACATTCCTAAGTAACCAGTGAGTCAAAGAAGAAGAAACAAAGGAAATTAGAAATACTTTGAGATAAATGAAAAAGAAAACACAAATTTCCAAAACTTACATAAGAAGCAGTGAAAGCAGTGCTTAGAGGGAAGTGTATAACTGTAAACACCAATATGAAAAAAGAAGAAAGACTCAATTCAGTAACCTAACGTTCCACCTTAAGACACTGGGGAAAAAAAAAAAAAAAAAAGAGCAAACTGAGCCCAAAGCAAGCAGAAGGAATAAAATAAAATTATACCAGAAGTTAAGGAAATAGAGAATGGAGGAACGATAGAGGAAATCAACAAAACCTAAAGTTCTTTGTTTATTTTAATGCCAGAAGATCTATGTTGGTGCCAGAGAAAAAGAGAAAATACCTCCCTAACACACCCCACCCCCGCCGCTGCCCAGTGGGGCCTGGTCACTCTGACCCTTTTTCCCTCATTTCTCTATTCTGTCAGGAGCTTTAGCACATGGGCAAATGTACCTGCTGTGCTTTTCAAGCCAGGAGAGCTGGAATTTGAACCGTGGTCAGCCATGTGGGATCTGATTCCCACTGCAGTGCTTAACCACTGCTCAATGAGGCTAGACCTCATTCTTTAAAAAGATTGACAAAATTAACAAACCTTTTGCTAGACCAAAAGAAAAAGAAAGGAGGCTCAAATTACTGAAATCAGGTATAAAAGAAGGGACATCACTACAACCTTACAGAAATATATAAAAGTAAAAGGGAATATTATGAGCAACTGTTTACCAACACATTAGATCATTTTGGTGAATGGGCAAACTTCTAGTAAGACACAAACTACTAAATCTGATTCAAAAAGCAAAAGAAATCCTAGTAAACCTATTAGAATTAAAGAAATAGAAGTAGTAATATGAAGACTTCTCTCAGTTTGCTACTACTGGCCTGGTGGTACAGTCAGTGGTAAACTGAGCTGCAAGTGCTAGAAGCTATATGGCTGACCATGATTTGGTTCTTGATATCAGATTGAAAACATGCCAGGCAAATGTGCATGCCCAAGATCCTGTGGAGCTGGAGTTCTGGGCAAAGGGGATCATGGTATGATGAGACCCTATTGAGGGTTCATCTCTCTCTCTCTTCCTAACCCTCCCTTCTTCTCCTCCCCAACTCTTGCATGTACTCTATGTTATGAATTAATTAAACTTTTAAAAACTTCCCACAAAATGAACCCAGGCCTAGAGAGCCTCACTGATAATTCTACCAAATATTTAAAGAACAAACACCAGTTCTTCACAGATACTTCCAAAAGACAGAAGAGGAGACAATATTTACAGACTCTTTCTATGAAGTCTGTTTTACCCTGATGCCAAAACCAGACAAAAATATCAGGAAAAAAAACTATAGATCACTATCTCTTTAAATATAAATGTAAACATCCTCAACAAAATATTCCAACTTTATCTGATACACTGGCAGTTCTAGGTAGGGAAAATAAACAGTAAAAGGAAATAAAAAGCATCCAATAAAGGATGAAGTGTAAGTAAGTACATTTACTTTGTACTATTTCATTTGTAAGTAATATGATCTTAGATAATTCCCAAGGAATCTACTAAAAAATTGAAATAAACAAGTTCAGCAAAGTACAAGAGCAATATGCAAAAATGAAGTATAATTCTATATACTAGCAATGAACAATCCAAAAATGAAATTAAGAAAATAGTTCCTATTACAATAAGATCAAAAAGTCAAATGGTGAGGAATACAGTTAACAAAAAATATAAAACTTGCATTTGCATTTTGAAAGCTATAAAACATTGTCAAAAGAAATTAAATATCTAAGTAAATGGAAAGACTTCCTATATTCTTGGGTCAAAAGACATTAGTAAGATGTCAACGTTACCAAAATTGATCAAGATTCAACACAATCCCTATCAAAATTTCAGCTGGGTTCTTTGAAGAAACTGGCACACAGTCCCTAAAATTCATATGGAAATTCATATGACTCTAGTTAGTTCTATATGTATACAGTTCTATGATTTAAAATATCTGTCAATAGATCAAAGATTTAGATGCAAACCATAAAACTATAAGAATACCAGAAATATTCTTGGTATAAAACTATTTTATAAAAGTTTTTGAGAAAAAAATATACTATAAACAAAGTAAAAATTCAAACAAACTGGGGGAAATACTTGCAAACCACGTGATAGGCAAAATATATATTTCAAAAAAAAGATAGATAGGCATGTGATGAAGAAAGTACAGTTGAACTTCAGTGTCTATGAGAGATTAGGTACAGGATCCCTCACAGATAAAATCTAAATACCAAGTCCCTTATATAAAATGATGTAATATTTACATATAACCTATGAACATCCTAGGGAGGAGAAGGGAAGAGTATAGAGAAGGATAACAAGAGAAAAAATAGAGATGCATGACATTAGTGGGACATAGAAATGATTTATTACCTGTTGATGATAACGTGTATAGTATTCTCAACTGGACTGGTCTGAGAAGTATTTCATGTTGGGTAAATGCTTTATACAAACCAAATGATATATAGTGATTGAATGTTTAAAAAATAATGAGAATAAATAATAATAACCTGAAAAAAATGATGAAAAGCTGTTTGATGATGATGTGGATAGTAATGTCTTTGTCTTGACTGATATGCATGGTAATCATGCTGGAAAAATAAATGTAATACACTGTAAAGATATATGTGATTCAATGCAATATAAAAATATTATGATAATAAATAAATGTAAGTAAAAAACAAAAAGTATATTCTCCATGTATGTGTGTGTATGTGTATATATATATAATATATATATATATATTATGTATATATATGCATATATACTTTTTTTTTTGCTAGAGAGCATGCACACATGTAAGAAGAGAGACAGAGAGAGAGAAAATGAGATGTGGTCATGCCACAATCCCTTTTAATCCATTTCTCTATCCCATCAGGATTTTAGGCACATGTGCACATGTGCCTGGAGTGTTTTTCAAGCCATCAGGACTGGGACTCCAAACCATTGGCCATCTGAGGCCTAGCTCCCCATGTACTCTGCTTAATCACTACACTATGGGGCTGGTCCCTCCCACATACTTTTAAATTATCTCTAGGTTACTTGTAATACCTAGCACAATGCAGATGTTATGTAAATAGTGGTGATTCTGTACCGTTTTTTATTTGTATTTTTATTTTTGTATTGTTACGTTTATTGTTTTTTCTGAGTATTTTCCATTCACAGTTGGTTGAACCAGTGAATGTGGAACCCATAGGAATTGAGAGCTAACTGTAGAGTAAAATATTAATGGTAAAGTTCAGGTAGTAAGTATTCAAGTGTCCTCTTTCATTGATTTTTGCTACAGGGCATATACGCTCACTGGAGAGACAGAGAGACAGAAAGCAAGAAATCACCACCCAGAGAGGATGGCCATGTGGCAATCCCTTCTCCTTCATTCTCCTCTTGGGAATCTTGGACACACGTGTACATGCACCTGGCATGAAGTTTAAGCCACCAGGTTCGGGACTTGAACTGTGGTTTACTATGTGGGATTCCAATGATGTAACCATTACACCATCTACTAGTCCCAATGTGTATAATTTCTTGACCAACAATTCTACTTCTGAGAATTTACCCTGATACACTAGTACATGTGCACAAAGATATACATATATACATATACATATATATATATATGTATATATATAAATACATATACATATATATATACACACACACACACACAGATATTCATTGCAGTGTTGATTATAGTGGTAAAGGATTAGATATCTTTCAGCTGAGCACTGTTTATATGAGTAGCCATTCAATAGAATGCTGTGTGACCATTTTAAAAATGAGGCAGAGGGGCTGCCAAGTGGCATGGTGGTTAAGGTACTGGACTCCCACATGGCCAACCACAGTCTGACTTTCAGATCTGGTGGCTTGCTTTCTCATTTTCCCCCTCTCTGTCTGTCTCTGGTCAAATTAAAATAAATAAATAAAATAAAGCTTTAAAAAAATGAGGCAAATATATTTGAAATTATATCCAAGTTGTATATTTAAAAATATGCAGTATAATACACTACTTCTTGTGAAATGTTTATATATGCATAACATATATCCGAAAGGATATAGAGGAAACTAGTAAGATTGGTTGTCTCCAGAGAGTTTTGCCAAAAGTGAATGTGATGTCATTCTGAGTTGGAAGAAGACTCTCTGGTACAGTTTTAATTTTTTCATGAAAGGTTAATACCAAGTGTTTACTTGCAAAGGATGTGTTGGTTCTAAGAATTGTTTTTGAACTGGAATGAGTTTTGTCCAGGACATTTACAGTAGAATTCATTCCAAAGCTGACATTAATAAACATTTAACAATCATTTTACATCATGCTTCCAAGAATGTCAGAAGACTTTTTCCATTCTCAAGCCCTTTAAAAGAAGTGTTTTTTCCCTAAATCTAATTGTTATATGTATGCCCATTGTCCAACAAACTGGAAATTCTTGGCTTTTTATGGCTATAACTCAAGTACATAGCGGGCACATGTAATCATTTCCATTAAACCAGCACACCTTTTCTTGGGCAAATGTGGATATAAAAAATTTTAAGTAGAATAGTTTCCTCCAGAAAAGTATGAGGAGTTTAAAATTTTATTCTACAACTAACCCGATCTTCACTTTTTCCTCCTACTTGTTTGTTCAATGGAAAGGAAAAACAACCTTCCAGAATTTTCAGTTTTGAAATGATTTTCCAGTTTGGATTCAAGTAGTCTAAACAAAGGCTTTAGATAATATGTACACAGTAATACTATAGCAAAATATATGTTTTTTTAAGAAAGTTCATTGTTTAGTAAAACAATATTACACCATAGAGTTGGGGCCAACAGGTGGAATGTGGTTAAGATGCCAGACTCCCACATGGCTAAATGTGGTACAAGTCAGCAGCTTGAAAAATCATGCCAGACACGTGTACACACACGCCCAAAATCCCGAGAGGAGAATGAAGGAGAAGGGGTTGCACTGTAGCCATCTTCCCTAGGGGGTGATTTCTCACTTTCCCTCTTTGTCTCTGTAGTTTCTTGCAAGCACCCACTCCTCTATGGCAAAAACCTTAAAAAAAAAAAAAAAAAAAAAAAAAAAAAAAAAAAAAAAAAGGTCTTATACAACAGAGTTTAAAAAAAAGAAGGTGCTGTCAGTCATGTATATATGTCTCTCAAAAAAACGAAAACTAGTCGAACAAACATCAAAGGTGTACAATGTAGTTTTCTTTGTTGAAGATGAATATGGCAATATCCTTGGTTTGATTATCATGCATTTTTTTTGAGTGCCAGTAGTTTATTTGGGAGGTGTGGGGCCAGCAGAACGTGAAGGCATGACATATGGAGGGAAGGCAGCCTATGAAGAGGAAGCTAAGCTGGCTACTACTGTGGGTGACTGCAGCCTATTGCCCCAGTGAAGTTGGGAAATTGGTGTAAAATACATCCCAGAATTATTCCACCCAAGGAGTAAGGAGCTAGGTGGTTATTATTATTATTATTATTATTATTATATTAATTATTTATTTATTTTGCATTTATTCACTGAACATCATCACAGCATACAAGATGCAGTTTCCCATCCAGAATACGATGTATGCTGGCTTAGTCATACATTATCATCACAAATAATTTTCCATTTCTTGTTTCATATATATGTGTGTGTGTGTGTGTGTGTGTGTGTGTGTGTGTATGTGTGTGTATGTATGTATATACTTGTTTTATATGTATATATATACTCCCCTGCCCCTTGCCTCTCCTAGAGGGGAGGGGGAAGAGGATTATTAGCAAGATAAAGGAGGATCTGAAAGGCAAGAGAATACTTTACCTTAAAAAATTTTCAAAAGGAAAAATTAACAAAAAAAATGAGAAGACAAAGAGAAGTAAAGAGAGACAGAGAAGGATAGAGGGGGCACCCTACCACTTGAGACTGGGGGCTGGAGGCTGATTTATCAGTAGATAATCTTCATTTCTCTTATTCCCTGAAAGCACTAGTTCTCAGCTGCAATGGAGGAATCTTCTGAAGGCCTGCCCCTTGTCTCTCCACTTGGGACTGGGGGCTGGAGGCTGATTTATCAGTAGACAGTCTTCATTTCTCTTATTCCCTGAGAGTACTAGTTCTCAGCTACAGTGGAGTCACACACTGCATGCATGTTTTGAAAAACCACATTGTGGCCCATAAAGATGTACAACAATTAAATATAAATAAGAAATTATAAAATAAAATATAAAAAAAATAGATAAAAGGCACTAGAAAATGTTTTAGTGCTCAAGATTTAATAATTTTTATGAAGTATTCTGCAGTTTTCTGCCTTATTTAAACAACTTCATTTTTTATGTAACTTTAGACTATAAAAGCAGTACCTGCTCATTGTTAAAATGCTATAAAATTGCAGATGTCCAAATGAAAGGAAAATAAAGGTACTTTGAATTTACCATCAACGATAACTAATATAGGGCCATCCTCATGACCTGGTGGTTAAGAGAGCTTAGATCCCATATAGCCAACCATATGGTTTGAACCCCTCCCCGTCAACTTGGAAAATATGCTGAGCCTGTGTGCATATGGACCTAAAATCCTGACAGGACGGAGAAATTAAGGAGAAAGAATTGTAGCAAGACCACGCTCCATTGGGTGTGCTTTCTCCTTCTCCTCTCTCTGTCTCTGTCTGGCAAGTGCATGTGCCCTCTGGCAAAAAAAGCAAAACAAACAAACAAAAAAACTGCTATTAACAGCCTCTGGTATATATTTTTCTAGTTTGTGTATGTGAAGAGAGAGAGAGAAAGTGGGGGTTAAAATGGATTGTATTGTATTTGGGGGGCAGTGTAACAACTTAGTTAGGAACTCAGCCTCTGAACTAAAACAAAAGTAAATAGTCAATTGAGTCCTGTTTCCGCTATTTAATAATTACACGATCTTAGGCAATATTTAACCACTGTAAGCCTCATGTAAACAGAGGTACCTACATCTTAGGGTTGTAGAATTCAAATGGATAATTCATACAGAACACTCCATGTGTAAGCTATAGCTGTCTTTGTATAGTTTACATTTAGAGTAACATTTTTATTCAAAAGTATGATTTTACATCCTCTTTAAAATCATAATTCTTAACTTCTTGTTTAGTATTTACACTCTTTCCCATCCTTTATTAAAATATTGTCTTTCTTTTTCCAGATGCTTAGATTTGCATATTTAAGCCCGTTAAAAATTAGTCACCTGTAGAATCAGGAGTCTGAGACTTTCTATTAAAATCTGAATAACAGGGACCAGCAGTTAGCGTAATGGCTATGACACTGAACTCCCATGTAGTCGACCATGGTTCGAGTCCTGAACCCGGTGGCTTAGACTCACGCCAGGTGCATATGCATGCATGCCCAAGATCCTGAGAGGAGATTGTGGCATGGCCACCCCCCTGGGGGGTGATTTCTCGCTTTCTCTCTCTCTGTCTCTCTCTGTCTTTCTGGGGAGCACACGCGTCCTATAGCAAAAACCTCTAAAAAAAATCTGAATAATGGGACCAGTAGGTGGCATAATGGTTACATCTCTGGACTCCCACGTAGTTGGCTACAGCTTGAGTACCAGACTGGGCAGCCTAAAACTCATGCCAGGTGTGTATGCCTGTGTGCCCAAAATCCCAAGAGGAAAATGGAGAAGAGATTATGGCATGACCATCACCTCTGGGAGGTGGTTTCTCGATTTCTGTCTGTCTCTCCAGTGAGCGCACGCACCTTATAGCAAAAATCTCTCTAACAAAAACATCTGTAGATGATAGATAAAATTCTTCATGTTAAAGAATGAATGCTGTTATTTCACTTAATTGGAAAATAGTCTAGGACTGAGTATGGTCTTGTTTTTTGTGGTTCAGGAGTCATAAGTGCCTTCCCTTCTTCTTAAGCAGGATTAGGATTACTTGGGAGTACGGAGATCACTGGATCACTATAGCTGCCTATAAAGCTTATAGCAGTAGAGGCCAGCAGGTGGCACTGTGGTTAAGGCACTGGACTCCCACATGGTTGACCATGGTTCAAATATCTCTGGCGAGTGCATGCATCTTATGGCAAAAAGCTAAAAAAAAAAAAAGAAAAAGAAAAAGAAAGTTTACAGTGATAATAACCAGCTCTATATGTTTATTCCCTTTTTCCTCAGGACTCCATATCATCCATAGCCTAGATGAAGTCAATTTCATACAGAACCTTGTGTTTTACATTGAATCTGCATATAAAACTGCTGTAAGTATTTATTTTGTAATGAATTTTAAACATATGGTGTTTTTGTTTTTTAAATACTGGGCAACCCATTCCTTATTTTAATACTGCTCCTCATAGTGAACCAATCTAAAAGGCTTCTGGCAGAAATTGTCTTCAGCCTCTTTCTTTACCAAGACCTACCATATTCTGTTTTCTTTTTCCCCAAGGGGGTTACAGAGACAAGAGGATCAAGATGCTATGCTTTCATTCCTTTCAAGCTCTATGATATGTTATGCATGTAGCAATCTGAAGCTAAATTATGGTTTTATTTTAATGATATAAACTCTTAAACAAGAGCAAGATGACTAGGGAGTATTATGGTCAGTTAACTACTACGAAATAAAATTTATTATGTGTTTAATATTATCTGTAGGCATTGATTCAACACTAAACTACACAAAAATGATTAGTTTTCCTTACAACTACCATATGATGTAGTTTATATAAAATCATTATATTTTGACTACCTTCTTTATATAAATTATTATGTAAGACATTACAGGAATACATTTTTCTTTGGTCAACATAAACAGCTTTTTGCCATTGTTCTTTGAAGCTTTATTTATAATTTCTTAAACTAAACATAACCCAAATTTGTCAATAGGTAAATGGATAAACAAAGTGCAGTGTGTATGGAGATACTACTCAGCAGTTTAAAAAAGAACTGTTGGGACCAGCAGTTGGCGTAATGGCTATGTCAGTGGATTCCCACGTAGTTGACTCCAGTTTGAGTCCCGGACCCGGTGGCTTAAACTCACGCCAGGCGTGTGTGCATGCGTGCCCAAGATCCTGAGAGGACAATGGAGAAGGGATTGTGGCATGGCCATCCCCCCTGGGGGGTGATTTCTCGCTTTCTATCTCTCTGTCTCTGTCTTTCTGGCAAGCACACGCGCCCTATAGCAAAAAATTCTGAAAAAAAAAAGAACTGTTTATCCATGCACCAATGTGGCATTATGCTTAATAAAAAGAGCCAGACCAAAAATGTACACAGTGAAATTCTAGAAATCTGTAGTGACAGTAAGCAGATGCATGGTTGCCTCAGAACAGAGGCACAGGGAGAGATGAATTACAGAGGGACATGAATAGATCTGTCTTTTCTGACTGCTCTTTGGTATTTTTCCATTTCTTACTAACCACTCTTCTCCCATGAGATCAACACATTGTTTTTATTTTTGTTAATTAGTCAATTATCTTTTAAAGAGATTTAAATAAAAATGAAACTGCTTTTCCATTTCTGGTGTTATTCGTTCCTTTATGTAGATTCAGATTTCAAACCAGTATCATTTCCTTTTGACTGAAGAACTTCCTTTGATATTTCTTAGGTCTGCTGGTGATGAATCATTTCAGTTTTTGTATGCCTGAAGAATTCTTTCTTTCACTTTAATTTTTGAAAGATATTTTCACTAGATAAAGAATTTTATATTGGCTGGCATTTTGTCTTTAGTACTTTAAAATTTTTGCTCTACTATCTGTGTTGTTTCTCATGAGAAATTTGTTATTCTTATCTTTGTTTCTCTCCTCATAATGTTCTTTCCCCTGGTTCTTCTTAAGAATTTCTTCTTATTACCAGCTTTAAACATTTTGATTATTATGTGTGTTGGTGTAGTTTTACTCATGTTTCTTGTGCATATGGTTTCTTTAGCTCTGTGGATGTGGGGAAATATGGTTTTCATCAAAAGTTTTAACGTTGACACACACACACACACACACACTTCCTTCAGGGGCTTGAGATACACATGCATTAGACTGCATGATGTTGTACCACAAGACACTGATATAGTGTTCATTAAATACAAAGAATACATTCTCTTTGTATTTCATTTTGGATAGTTTCTACTGCTATGCCTTCACTAATGTTTTCATTTATAATGTCTAATTTTCTATTCTATCTAGTGCATTTTTCCTCTGTTTTATTTCTATAAATCTAGTTTGTATCTTCCATGTGTCTACTAACTTTTTGAATATATGGAATACAGTTATAATAAATATTTTAATGTTCTTGTCTGAGTATTCTAATATCTGCTCCAGGTTAGTTTCAGTAGATTGATTTTTCTCAATATGCGTTGTGTTTTCTTGCTTTTTTGCATGCATAGTAATTTCTGATTGAATGCCAGACATCATGAATCTTATCTTGTTGCATCCTGGATATTTTTGTATTCTTAGAAATATACCCAACTTTTGTTCTGGGATCTAGTTAAGATAGTTAGAAACAGTTTCTTCGGAACTGTTATGTGGGTCCAGAGTCATGATTAACCTAGGGCTAATTATTTCCCATTACTTATGTAAGATCCTTTTGAATATTTTACCCGATATGCCTGTGAATTATGTGGTTTTCTAGTATAGCTAGTTGGAACACACAATTTCTGGTCTTGTGTGAGCACCACGTAGTTTACCTCTTATTCTTTGTGAGAACAAGGTATTTTTCCTCTCATTCTTTCTTTTATTCTTTTGGGGTGGTTTTTTCCTCAGCCTCGAGTGGTATTTTCATATACATGCACTGATTATTATTTTGCTAAATGCTTGAAAGGGACCCTCTTAAGATTTCTGCAATTCCCTTTATGAGTTGTTCTCTTTCTTCTCCATTAATCTGTCCTATGAATTATAGGTACCTTGATCTCTGTATCTCAGCTCTATTTCCTTAATTTGGAGAGTCTGCCACGACTCTAGTGCAGGTTTGCCCTCCCTCCCAGGTATGCTCATTATCGCTGGGTTGTTACTCTATGTTCACAAGAAGCACAAGTCTTAGACTTTTTTTTTTTTTTTTGGAGAGGTTTTTGCTATAAGGCGCATGCCCTCACCAGAAAGCCAGAGACAGAGAGACAGAAAATGAGAAATCACCCCTCATGGGGGATGGCCACACCACAATCCCTTCTCCTCCATTCTCCTCTCGGAATCTTGGGCACACATGCATACACTCTTGGCATGAGTTTAAGCCACCAGGTCCACGCCTTGAACCACGGTCAACTACATGGGAGTCCAGCGACATAGCCATTACGTCAACTGCTGGTCCCTCTTAGACATTTTTGATGCAAGCAGACATTATTCAGTGACTGGTCACGTTGCCTTCTGATACCACAGGCTTGCTGTGATCCAGTATAGATGTCAGAATACTTTGGCTTCTCCATTGAATCCAAGGGACACAACATTAGAATGAATGATCTTCATGGCTTCTCACACTCTAATGTTTGCTGTGCAAACTGCCTTGGAACTGGGTTTGGGAACAGGTGAGGCTAGCCATGGGCTAAATATGGTTTACTTTCCTGAAACTTCACTTTAACTCAGAGATATGATATGAAAATAATTAAAAATAGACACAGAATATAGATGTGTAGAAGGGTTGTGTATCTCTATACATACAAATACATACATGTGCACAAGTCTGTTTCCAAGTTTCATTTAATGAGGGCTTAGAAGGGTACCAATGGTGCCCCAGTAATAATGAGTGCATCCAGGTCTTTTATTCTGATTATATTTTTCTAATAAAATAAACCAAGGGCTCTTGTACAAGTGGTCAGTTCCAGGACTGGAGGAAGGAATATATAATACAAAATTGAAGCACCTTGTGGTGCCAAAAAGTGAAGACATACTCAAAAAATGGGGCATATCAAAAGGCACAGGAGCCAACCTGAAGATATATCCAATAGCCAAAGCTAGAAAATATGAGCAACAAAATAATTTGATAATTTATTATAAGCCAGAGAAAAACTCCAATATCCATAAATTTATACCAGTATAAATAACTGAATAAATAAATAGGGAAGAAAGGACAGATTTTCCTTAAAGAAGAATTTATATTAATGACTATAGAAGTAATGAGAAAGTTGGGACCAGCAGTTAGCGTAATGGCTATGTTGCTGGACTCCCATGTAGTCAACTGCAGTTTGAGTCCTGGACTCGGTGGCTTAAAACTCACACCGGGCACTTGTGCATGCATGCCCAGGATCCCGAGAGGAGAATGGAGGAGAAGGGATTGTGGCATGGCCAGCCCCCCTGGGGGGTGATTTCTCGCTTTCTGTCTCTCTGTCTCTCTCTGTCTGTTTGGCGAGTGCATGCGCCCTATAGCAAAATACTTCTCAAAATAAAAAGAAGTAATGAGAAAATTTAAAAACCACCACTAAAACACCATTGTAATGATTATTATAGGCAACCCACCAGTGGATGCTAAATTAATGGATGGATGTTTGAGGAGAAATAAGATTTTTGCAGTCTTTTTATTTATTTATTTATTTACTTACTTACTTACTTACTTTTTTAGTTTCTCAGCTATAGGACATGTGCACTTGCCAGAGAGAGACAGAAAGAGGGAAAGTGAGAAATCACCCTCCAGGGGGATTAGGTTAGGCTGCAGTCCTTCATGCTCCTCTAGAGATTTGGGACACACACACACACACACACACACACGCCTGGTGTATTTTCAAACCACTGGTTCTAGGATTCAAGCTATTACAGTCTATTCAGTGAGAAATAAGACGACATTCAGACATAGCCAAATTTATTGAAGTTTATTGATTAAACCGGTGGCATGGGGGGGGGGTCTCATGTCTCTCAAACCCCCTCCCCCCACCCCACTCCCCCACCCCCACCCCCCTCCCCCGCAGCCCAGAGTGAAAGGAGAAAAGAGTTTATATAGGCCAAAAATGCACAATCATCTCCGGGGATGACTTGATTTACAAGGACAAAGAGCAATGGGCTTGAAGGGGTAGAGGGTAGGGCTTTTACAGAAGCAAGAAAAGGCAGGTAAGTAGGTTAATCATCCTTAAGGTGATTAGGAGAAGTGGGGGTTTAAGGACAATAGGAATGTTAATCACTCTATTTTACTCATAAACAAAAGGGGAGAGGGGAGGTTTCCAGTCATAGGAGTTTAATAGTTCATAATTGAGGCACTTCTCCAAGATGGAGTCCTCCTGCTTCATTCCCCACTTCTCTTGGAGGTGCTCCTCCAAGATGGAGTCATGCCTGCTTCAAAACCACAAAGTTGGCCTTGTGGGATCCAACAACCCTAACCACCAAGCCACCAGTGGGCCCGATATTTGCATAGTCTTAAAGTATCTTTCCCAATATTAATTATAGAAGAAAAAAGAGTAACAGTAGAATGTAAAAATCCAGAAGAAAACACCTTAATCACATGATGAAGGTTAACATCACCAGTAATGATATATCAACATCATATGGCCCCTATATTATGCACTGAGAAAGACAAAGCATGTCTGTCATATGCATTCTTTCCAAAAATGCATAACCTTAATATAATCATGAGAAAATATCAAGAAAACCCAAATTGGGGTAGCTACCAAATATCTGATCACTAATCTTCAAAAATTATCAATGTCATGAAACACAAGTCTCGAGGCACTGTCATGGGTTGGAAGAGGCTAAGAAGACATGATACTGCAGTGTGGAATTCTGGATTATATGCTGGAATGTAAAAAGGCCATAGTGGAAAAACTGGTGAAATCCAAGTGAAGTCCATAGTTTGGTTAATGGTATTATATTGATATTCATTTCTTAGTTTTGACAATTAGAATTTTTTAGTTTTGACAATTAATTTTGTACTATGGTTACATTAGGTGTTAACATTAGTAGAAGCTGAATTAAAGATATATGGGAACTCACTGTACCATTTTTGCCACTTCTCTGTAAGTCAAAAGTGATTTCAAAATAAAGATTTTTTAAAGTAATTTAAAATTGTATCTTTATATTATTGAGAGACTATATAGAGCAATGGCTAAGAAATGGGCTTTGAAGTGAGATTACTTGGACTCTAATCCTTGCTCTGTCACTTATTAGCTATGTGGCTTTGGATGAGTTGCTTAACCTCTGTATCTGTTTCATTATCTATAATATAATATATAAGGATTAAGGAAGATAATAACTTAAAGCACATAGGTTAGCGCATGGACCATTCTCAGTGCCAACAGAGTATAAAATCAGAATAGATGTTTAGGTTTCATCTCCTTGATCCCCTAGCTATGTGCTTTGATGAAAAATTTTGAGAAGCACCTCTCTAGATGAACTGACTTACAGTTCTTAGCCTTCCTAATTAACTCTTAAGGAGACTTGCAATTACTTGGAGGTCCTAATAGAATTTAAAGCTATTGAGAAAGAAGCTGCAGAGCCCGCACAACTCATTAGCATCTTCTTAATAAGCATTGTAGGTCTATATGTGTATGACAGACTAGCTACTATTAATATCTTTTATTCAAGAGTTGTGCACTTCATGAGTGTTTACTAGTTATAACTTGCTAACCGTATACTGTTTATTTTCTGCCAGGATTTTGGGATATGGGAACGTGGAGACAAGACCAACCAAGGCATTTCAGAATTAAATGCCAGTTCAGTTGGAATGGCAAAGGTAATTTTCCTTTCTTGTTGTACAATGTATGTAATAAGGAAGTCTGGTGCAGCTTTGCCATAGATAAAAACTTAATGTGAATGTGGACTGTCATCAAATTAATTATTCTCTTAAAACACAGGCAAAAATCAGAATATGGATGTATAGATGAAAACTTGCATAAGCTCAAAATTTGATATCCAGCTGCTTTTGTGGCCTGTCTCTACTTATATATCCCACAAGGACTTCAAAGAACATGTCTTACTAATTTCATGATCTCTACCATTACAAAAGCAAACCAAAGGAGGCTCTCACTCCTCCCATATACCAGCTGAACAAGCTTGTTATCAGGGACCATCTCCCAATTCTCTATCCCCTTTATTCTCCTCCATCTCCCATATCATCATTAACATCATCATCACAGTCACCACCTTCCCACTTAGCTCTATCTTTTCCTCCTACCAGCTCTTAATCTTCTCGGGAAACAGCAAGAAGGCATAAAATAAGATAGCAGAAATCAGATCAAGCATATACATGATAAATAATGCATGATTTAATCTCTCCTACTAAGAGGCAAAGGCAGAATTAATTTCAAAAAGGAAATATATACTGCTTAAAGAGCTGTAATATAACAAAATGGTAATGATTAAAAACAGAATAATGAACAAAGTCTGGCAAATATAAAAAAAGGCAGGGTGACAATGTGAATGTCAAATGGAGTAGAAGTCAAGGCAGAAAATATATCGAACAGAGGACAAAGAAAGACATGACAGAATTTTTTTCTTTTTTTAAAATATTTTTATTTCATTTTCTTTTATACATTTAATCACGTTATTTAGCTTACATGTGAACATTTCTCACTAGTCCAGTTGATAAAACTATAAAATTCTCTTCAACAGATAATACCACATTTCTTTGTCCCATTAATGCTTTGCCTCTATTTTTCTTCTAAATGTCTTTCCTTAGACTCTACTCTTTCATACACACTGTATCTTGTATTCACATCCATTTACTGTGTTTCTGTACCCTTTAGTCAATCAGTTTAAGTCATAGAGTGTGGACATTCAGTATATATTAAGTGGGGACATAGCTTTTGCCTTAGGGTGTGTGCGCTCACCAGAGAGAGACAGAGACAGTGAGAGGGGAAGAGAAATTATTCCCCAGGAGGAATGGCCATGTTGCAATCTCCTCTCTTTCATTCTCCTCCTGGGATTTGGGCATGGTTGCACATGAATTCAATGTGATTTTCAGATCTAGGACTTGAACGATGGTCAGTCATGTAGGAGTCCAGCAACGTAACTACTATGCCATCTGCTGGCCTCCATGTTAAAAGGCACAATCTATAATGAAAAAGTCTGGTCTAGAATGTAGTTTCAATTAATATAGAGAAAATACATTACAAATAAAAAAGCAAAACAGAGGACATCTGCCTCAGTGATAGATCTGGCTCACAGTGAGGGGCAGGGAGGCTGAGCTGCAGAGACTGTGGCTCATCCCCTCATCCCCACACCTTTGAACTCCCTGGTGTGTTGGAGAATCCTTCCTTTCCTCATTCCATTCGCCACTGGAACATCCACCACAGCGACAGCCCTGGCTGCACAGTGAGCAGCAAGGAGACTGAGCTGCAGAGAGACTCTGGTTTATCCCCTGCTACATGCCTCTGAATTTTCAGACTTCATTGTATCCTGGAGTGTGTGGCACACACTGTGTGACCACTTCTGTCTTCCTCAACTGAAACCCAGCAACTCAGCCCCAGGCACATCTGTTCTCTAGAAACTTTGAAATCCAGGTCCACTGACAACAGTGGAGGTTGCTTAGTGAATATAAGGGAGACAGATAAGCACAGAGATCACCAATCACCTCCTCTCTCACAACTTTGAACACTCAGAATTAACTCAAAGAATTTAGGAAGAAACATAAAATATACCAGATCACCAGAAACCATCAAAGAGGCTCAAGAAATATGAGAAACCAAGAAAATCTCTCTCCCCCAAGGGAAAAGATTAATTCCTCATCATCCACAGACAATACAATGGAACTCATGGAAATGACAGATTCAGAATATTTATAGTGACAAAACTAATTAAGATGGAACAGAAAAAAGACACCGAACTCCAAAAGATGCAAGAGAAAAGTGACAACAACCTCCAGGAGATAAGGAAGTCCTTCCAAGATTTGAAAGATGTAGACACCATAAAAAGAATCAAACGGAATTGTTAGAGATGAAGGCTATAATACAGGAAATCAAAACCTCCCCTGACAGTACTAATAGCAGATTGAATTTCAGGAGTAGAAGACACAACCTCTGACCTAGAAAAAATTGCCAAAAAGACTCAGAAAATAACCAAGAAGAATGAGGACAATATATGAGAAATACTGAATACCCTTAAGCACACAAGCATCCAGATAATTGTTATCCCAAAAAGTGAAGAAAATAAGAGGGGCATTGATAATCTGTTCCATAAAATCCTGGAAGGAAACTTTCCAAACCTTCAGAAGCATTCAAATATCCAGACCCAGGAAATACAAAGGACTCCAAATAGAATCAACTCAAGAAGATCTTCTCCAATGCACATCATAGCCAGATTGGCCAAAACCACAGACAAAGACAAAATACTAAAATTGGCAAGAGAGAAATGTCGAGTTACTTAGAAAGGTTATCCCATCTGGCTAACATTGGACCTCTAATTGGAACCAATGCAGGCAAGGAAACAATGGAAAAATATATTCAAAATGTTAAATGAAAAAACAGTTTCAACCAATATTACTATACCCAGCAAGATATTCTTTCACATTAGAAGAAAAGATCAAAAACATTCTCAGATAAACAAAACCCGAAAGAATTTGCCAATAGCAGACCAGCTCTTCAAGAAGTTCTGAAGGGAGTGCTATACCAGGAAAACTAAAGTCAGACAGACAGATATAAGAGAACAAAAAGCAAACAAGATAACAGCTCACTTAATGATAGG
Organism: Tupaia tana; assembly: GCA_026018925.1. Lineage (NCBI taxonomy): Eukaryota > Metazoa > Chordata > Mammalia > Scandentia > Tupaiidae > Tupaia > Tupaia tana. The sequence continues at coordinate 91,919,231 of JAKSZU010000009.1, forward strand.
GACATGTCTGGAAATATCAATAATAACATTGAACATTAATGGATTAAATTCTTCAATCAAGAGACACAGACTGGCTGAATGGATAAATAATAATAATAATAATTTAAAAAAAAACAGAACCCTTCTATATGTTGCCTACAAGAAATGCATTTTATGAATAAAGACATACATAGACTAAAAGTGAAGAGCTGGAAAAGGTATTCCATGCAAACAGAGATCAAAAAAAGGCTGGAGTTGCGATACTGATTTTAGACAAAATAGGCTTTAAGACAAAAACTGTAAAAAGAGACAAAGAAAGGCATTATGTAGTAGTAAAAGGGATAATTCTTTAAGAAGACATAACACTTACTAATATCTATGCACTCAACTCAGGAGCACCTAAATACATGATGAAAAGACTGCTCAATCTAATAGGGGAGATAGATTGCAACAAACTAATTGTTGGGATCTCATCGCCCCATTATCTCCTTTAGACAGTCCTTCTAGACAAAAAATAAGCAGAGCGATACAAGACCTAAACAATAGTATAAATAAAATGGACTTGACAGACATCTATAGAACTTTTCACCCTAAGGCCACAAAATATACATTTTTATCACCCCGACATGGAACCTTTTCAAAGATTGACCATGTGATAGAGCACAAATCAAGCCTTTAAGATTCAAACACATAGAAACTATATCCAGCATCTTCTCTGACCACGATGAAATTAAGCTTGATATTAATTTCAGGAAAAATCCTCAAAAATACACAAACACATGGAAACTAAACAACCTACTCCTGAATGACTTCAAAACTACTGAAGAAATAAAGACTGAGATCAAAAGATTCATGGAAGTCAATGACAATGAGGACACGAGTTTCCATAATCTTTGGGACACTGCTAAAGCAGTCGTAAGAGGGAAGTTCATAGCAATTAGTGCACATAAGAAGAAGATGGAAAGAAGGCAAATGGATCACCTAACATCATGCTTCAGGGAATTGGAAAATCAACAATAAAAAGAAATGCCAAGGGGAAATAAATAATAAAGATTTGAGCAGAAATAAATGAAACAGAAAATAAACGACCTATACAGAAAATAAATGAGAGCAAAAGCTGTTAATCTTGAAAAGATTAACAAGATCGACACACCTTTTACTAGAATGATTAAGAAGAAGAAAGAAACCAGATAAATCAAATTGTAATGAAACAGGCCATGTTACAACAGATACAATAGAAATATAAAACATCATTAGAGGATCCTATAACTGACTATATGCCAACAAACAAGAGAACATGAAAGAGATGGACAAACTTCTGAATGCATATAATCTACCAAGATTGAATCAGGAGGACATAGAAAGCCTAAATAGACCCATAACAAGCCAGGAGATTGAATCAGTAATAAATAACCTCCCAAAAAAGAAAAGCCCAGATCTTGATGGCTTACTTCTGAATTCTTAAAACCTTTTTAAGAAGAGCTAACCCTTATTCTTCTAAAATTATTTCTAAAGTTCCAAAAGGAAAGAACTCTCTCAAATTCATTTTATGAAGCCTCCATCACCCTCATTCCCAAAACTCATAAGGATACAACGAGAAAGGAAAACTAAGACCAATATCTCTGATTAATATACATGAAGACAACATATAAAGAAGATTATTAATCATGACCAGATAGGCTTTAATCCAGAGATGCAAGCATGGTTCAACATATGCAAAACCATAAATGTAATACACCATATTAATGGAAAGAATTATTTTTTTAAAAATGATCATTTCAATTGATGCAGAGAAAGCATTTAATAAAATACAACATCCCTTCATGATTAAGACTCTTAGCAAGATTGGTATAGAAAGGTCATTTCTCAATACAATAAAAGCCATATATGAAAAACCTATAGCTAACATTATACTGAATAGAGAAAAGCTTAAAACTTTTCCACTAAAATATTGGTACAAGACAAGGCTGCCCACTTTCTCCACTCCTTTTCAATATAGTACTGGAAGTCCTAGCCAACACAATCAGAAAAGAGAGTAATATAAAAGGCATTCAAATAGGGAAAGAAGAGTTGAAAATATCTTTATTTGCAGATGACATGATGGTATACCTAGAAGACCCAAAGGTATCCATGAAAAAACTTCTCGAAGTAATAAGTGAATATAGTAAAGTAGCAGGATACAAAATTGACATACAAAAATCTATAGCATTTCTGTATACAAACAACAAGCTGACCGAGGTAGAACAGAAAAATGAAATCCTTTTTACCATAGCCACAAAATGCGTAGATACTTAGGGATAAACCTAATGAAGGAAGTCAAAGACCTCTACAAGGAAAACTATGAAAATCTTTAAAAAGACATTGAAAAAGACACAGAAAAAGTGAAAGGATATCCCATATTCCTGGATTGGAAGAATTAATATAATCAAAATGGCAATTCTACCAAATTAAACTACATATTTAACACAATTCCAATAAAATTACCAGAGACATTCTTCACAGATCTAGAAAAGACCATCAAGAATTTTTCCTGAATCATAGAAGACCGTGTATTGCCAAAGAAATCCTGCACAAGAAGATTGGAGTGGGTAGCATCTCACTCCCTGACTCCAAAATATGCTATAAAGCTGTGATAATCAAAACACCATGGTGTTGGCACAAAACCAGACAGGTGGGCCAATGGAATAGAAGAGATTCCAGAAATAAATCCTGAAACATACAGCCTACTGATTTTTGACAAAGGATGCCAGTCAATCCAATGGGAAAAGGAAAACCTCTTTACCAAGTGATGCTGGAAAAATTAGATATCCGCTTGCAGAAACTGGATCTCCATCTTTCACCTTTAATAAAAATCAAAATGGATCAAAGATCTAAACCTATGACCTCAGCTATAGAACTATTGGTGGAAAACTCTCAGAGACATTGAGGTAGGTAAAGACTTCTTAAATAAGACCCCCAAAGCACAGTCAATAATCCCAAAACTAGGCAAGTGGAATTACATCAGATTAAGAAGTTTCTGCACAGCAAAGGACACAGTAATTAGTGTGAATCAACAATACTTGGAATGGGAGAATATTTTTGTAAACTATGCCTCAGATAAGAGACTGATAGCCAAATAAACAGGGAACTCAAATGGTTTATGTGAAAGAAAATGATTAATCCAATTGAAAGATGGGAAAAAGAGCTGAACGAAAAAGTCTCAGAGGAAGACATAAGAACAGAAAAAACATATGAAGAAATGCTTAACACCCCTCATCATAAGGGGGATGCAGATTAAAACCACAATGAGGGACCAGCAGTTAGCGTAATGGCTATGTCACTGGACTCCCATGTAGTCAACCATGGTTTGAGTCCTGGACCCAGTGGCTTAGACCCACGCCGGGCTCCTGTGCGTGTGTGTCCAGGATCCCAAGAGGAGAGTGGAGGAGAAGGGATTGCGGCGTGGCCATCCCCCCTGGGGGATGCTTTCTTGCTCTCTGTCTCTCTGTCTCTCTCTGTCTTTCTGGTGAGTGCACGCGCCCTGTAGCGGAAACCTCTCCAAAACAACAACAACAACAACAAAAAACACACAATGAGATACCACCTAGCCCCTGTCAGAATGGTGAAGATTAAAAATATAGATAAATGGTAAGTATTGGTGGGGTTGTGTGAAAAGGGAACTCTCCTACACTGTTGGTGGGAATGTAAATTGGTCCAGCCACTGTGGAAAACAATATGGAGGTTCCTCAAAAACCTACAAATAGAACTACCATATGATCTAGTAATTCCACTCTTGAGTATCTAACCAAAGGACAGGAAAGCTCAGCCAGAAAAACGCTTGCACATCAATGTTTACTGCAGCATTATTCATGATTTCTAAGACATGGAACCTACCCAAATGTCCACGAATAGATGAATGGATTGAAAAAGAATGGCACATATACTCTATGGAATACTATTCAGCCATAAAAACCAACAAGACCCTGGCACTTGATAGAAAGTGGGCAAATATTGGGACCAGCAGTTAGCATAATGGCTATGTCGCTGAACTCCCATGTAGTCGACTGCGGTTCAAGTCCTGGACCCAGTGTCTTAAACTCATGCCAGGCGTGTGTGCATGCGTGCCCAAGATCCTGAGAGGAGAATGGAGGAGAAGGGATTGCGGCGTGGCCATCCCCCCGGGGGGTGATTTCTCGCTTTCTGTCTCTCTGTCTCTGTCTCTCTCTGGCGAGCACACACACCCTGTAGCAAAAACCTCTCCAAAAAAATAAAAAAAGAAAGTGGTCAAATATGGAAAACTTATTGCTGAGTGAAGCAAGGCAGGATATGGAAGAGGGAGATTGTATGTCTCTACTTAATATATGCTGACCATTCACACTCTATGCTAGAGAATGAAAAATTGGAGGATATAAAAGCATTGAAAATAGTTATGGACACTGGAGACAGTGTAGGAGGGTGTGAGAAGGGAAAAGTATAGGGAAGGATATTAGGGAGAAAAAATAGAGAGGCAGCACATTTGTGGGACACAGTAATGGTTTATTACCTCTTGATGATAAATTGTATGGTATTCTCAACTGGACTGGTCTGAGGTGTATTTCATGTTAGGTAAATTCTCTTTACAAGCCAAATGATGTATAGTAGTGGAATGTATTAAAAATAATAACAATATTAATAATAATAAAAATTTTATAAAACAAATGGAAACTCCTCCTTTGTCTTGGTGACTAATAACTTTCATCTTTAAGTCTAATATAGAATCTTTTTTTGGGCATTCACTTTATGGAGATGTGTGGTAATACTGTGTGGTAATAAATCTGTGTGGTAATTCCTAAAGGATTGCATTAATACTTCACAGGCACACAGCTTATAGCATTTGTTTTCCTTAAACATGTATTTGTTTACTGCTTCCACAAGAGAAAGAGAACAAAAAAGAGCGAGAGACAGCATGCCCAACAGGGTCTCAATGCCACAATCCACCTGGAGCTTCAGCCAGCTCTGGATCATAGGCACACATGTGCATGGCATATTCAGGAAGGTCTCCAGACATGATACTAGAATCTTCTGATGTGGGTTAGCATTGCAGAATGTTGTGTTTTACTGCTGAACCACCATCCAACTCCTACAACTTCTAGCGTTACTTACATGTTGCTATCTTACTTGGAACTCCCTCACCTAAAGAAAGTGTTACTACTATTCATCTGCCATGTTAAAATTATTTTTAAAGCATGATGCTTGACTTGCTGTAGTGCTACAGACTCCCCATTTTAACTGTCCCTGAGACAATACTAGAGTTAAAGAAAAACTCAGAAGTCTCTAGGAATAAAGAATGTTATATTATTTTCTATTCTATTAAACATAATTAGGGGCCAACAGATGGTGTGGTGTTTAAGTTGCTGGACTCCCACATGGCCAACCACAGTATGAGTCCTGGACCTGGTGGCTTGCTTTCTCTCTGTCTCTCTCTCTCTATGTCTCCCTCTCTCTCTCTGTTCAAATTAAAAGAATAATAAATAAAAATTAAATTAAATAATTCTTTTAAAAAATAAGTAAAAGTGACATCATGTGCACTGATAAGATATTTGGGTACAGGAAAAAGAAATACTTCAATACTGAAATTTTCCTTTCCTTCTTCGCTCCTTGCAGGCAGCCCTGGAAGCATTAGATGAACTGGACCTGTTTGGAGTGAAAGGTGGGCCCCAATCAGTCATCCATGTCCTGGCTGATGAAGTACAACACTGTCAGGTAGGGAAAAATGGACCATAGTATGGCAAACTTTATTCTTGCCTAGACTGAGATTTAGCATAGGCTTTAAATGAAGAAGAACTGAATGAGTGTATATTATCTGATTTACTACCCTGTGCCAAAGATGTCTTTATCAAGCATTCAGTATTGAGATAAGCCTAATATAGCTTGGGCTATAAAATAAGTTATAGTCCTGTTCCATCACCAAAAGTTATGAGGGATCCTGCCATAGTATATGAAATTCTCCACTGCTATCATATCAAGGGCTATGATCTCCCTCCCTGGTTGGCTCTAGGGGTAAATATTTGTATATTAGACTGTTTAAGTGGTAAAATATGTTATCTCCAGTTTTGTTTAGGATTATTCTCTATTGAAAGTTTAAGTTTCATCTCATTGGCATGAATTTTTTTCCTCTTCTTCAAACTCTGGTTATATTCACAGTATCCCAGTGAATATTAGCTCACCTTCTAAAAACATAACATTTTCCATAGTAAGGGTATAAGAAATGTGTCAGAGATATAAGAACTGTGCCTTTCCCATCCTGCTTCTCAGCAGCTACATTTTCTTCTACTTCACTCTTAAATTATGGGTCGTTGGAAAAGTCATGATGAATTTTTTGTGTAGAAAAATACATCATGAATTTTCCAGCAACCCCAAGTTGCTGGGGTAGCAACAGTACTACAAGTAGGATAATGATTAATTAGAATATTCTTTATTCATGAGCAGCTACTTAAATATCAGAATGGGCAAGCACTAAGAGCAGGATTAAGACAAGGAATGATTTGCAGAAATCATCTAAGCTCTCACCATTGAGTAATATATATCATTTTGTTTTCTTCTGAATGAAATTATATCTCATACATTTTTTTTTTGAGAGAGATTTTCGCTATAGGGTGCGTGCGCTCACCAGACAGACAGAGAGACAGAAAGCGAGAAATCACCCCCCAGGGGGGATGGTCACGCCGCAATCCCTTCTCCTCCATTCTCCTCTCGGGATCTTGGGCATGCACACACACGCGCCTGGTGTGAGTTTTAAGCCACCGGGTCCGGGACACGAACCGCGGTCGACTATGTGGGAGTCCAGCAACATAGCCATTATGCTAACTGCTGGTTCCCTCTCATACATTTTTTTTGAAGTGTAAGTTGTTGTATTTACTAATGCTGAGGTATTTACTAATGTGTCATATTTGACTTCTTTTCTCTTAGTCCATCCTTAACTCACTATTGCCCCGGGCTTCAACATCCAAAGAGGTCGATGCTAGTCTACTTTCAGTGATTTCTTTCCCAGCTTTTGCAGTAGAGGATAGCCATTTGGTAGAGCTCACAAAACAGGAAATCATCACCAAGCTTCAGGTATGTCTATTCATCCTTTTTTTTTTTTAAGATTATGGCTTTAAGGAAAAATTAGTGCTTTGTGGGACCTTGAGTATGACCTGTGACAGTGATGTCAAGAAACTTTTAATTTTGCTGAAATGTCCTTTTATAAGGATGATTTATTTGAGATGCTGTTAGAGTTTCTCTAGTCATTGCTGGTGGTAATTCAGAATGGTACTGCCATTTTGGAAAACAGTTTGGCAAGTTTTTTTTTTTTTAAATAAATTTAAGCTTATACCTACCATTTGACCCAAAAACCAACATTCCTAATATCTGTCCTACAGAAATTAAAATGTATGCTCACACAAAAATCTGAACACAAATGTTTATAGCAGCATTATTCATATTGGCAGAAACTAGAAATAACCTTTAAAAAAGAAATGGGTAAACAAATTCTATTACATTCATACAGTGAAATACTGCTCAACGTTAAAAAAGAACAAGCTACTGATCCATGGAACAATATGAATGATTCTTAAATACATTTTGCTAAGTAAAAGTCAGTCAGACCCCAAAGACTACATGTTGTATGATTTCATTTACATGACATTCTAGAAACGTAAAACTAGGGAATATAACAGTTTAGTGGTTGCCAGTAGTTGGGGAGAGAGATTGTCTATAACAACAGCACTGGAGAATTTTGTGGATGATGGAATGGTTCTCTTGGGATCAGCAGTTAGTGTAATGGCTATGTCGCTGGACTCCCATGTAGTCGACCACGGTTTGCGTCCCGGACCTGGTGGCTTAAACTCACGCCAGGCGCGTGTGCGTGCGTGCCCAAGATCCCAAAAGGAGAATGGAGGAGAAGGGATTGTGGCGTGGCCATCCCCCCTGGGGGGTGATTTCTCGTTTTCTGTCTCTCTGGCTGTCTGGCGAGCGCACGCGCCCTATAGCAAAAAAAAAAAAAAAAAAAAAAAAACCTCTCCAAAAAAAAAAAAAATTGTGAAAAAAATAGAATTAAAGCACAAGTTTATTTTGATGCAAGAAATTTTAAATCCATACATAGATTTTTCATAATACACATTTTTACATAAAAATTTTTGACAGTGTTTCATATTTGTATACAAAAGTTGAAGAAATAAGTAAATATATAGTAGACATAGGAGACAATGAGACCCATGTTTCTCCCTGTTGAATAAAGAAGTTACAAATAGGGAATGATGGGAGGCTAGAATTAACTCTGTGTTGCTGGATTAGAGTAGATGGTATTGGTATGAACTTGTGTGTACATATGTGTGTGTGTGTGTGTTTAATATAGGGATGTGTGTCCACCTACATCTGTTTCCAAGCCTTGTCTACTAGAAGGACCCAGAGGCAATGAATACTCCTAGTGTCCAAATGTTGGTTTCTAGATAGTCTAAATTTTAAAAGTATCAGGACATGTTAGCAAAGTGGTTGATTCAGGACTGGGAAGATGCAAGAGGAGCCTGGAGCACCTTATGGCTCCATAAAGTAAAGAAATGCTCAAAAAGAGACATAACGTGTTAAAAAGGACAAAGCAACTGCCAGGAAATTGCTCCTTATGGCCAAAGCAAGAACTACTTGAACGACAAAATAACTATCATAGTATTGGATTATAACCCAAAGAAACAAAATGTCTATGAAACCATACTAATTTAAAGAAATAACTGAAGGGGCCCACAGGTGGCGTGGTGGTTAAGGGCACTGGACTCCCACATGGCTGACCGCAGTTCAAGTCCTGGACCTGGCACAGCTTGCCTTCTCTCTCTCTCTCTCTCTCTCTCTCTCTCTCTCTCTCTCTCTGTATGTGTGTGTGTGTGTTCCCCTCTGGTCAAATTGGAAGGAAGGAAGGAAGGAAGGAAGGAAGGAAGGAAGGAAGGAAGGAAGTTAGTTCTTTAAAAAAAGAAATAACTGAAAAATGAGTAAATGAGAGAGAAGAGACAAATCTTCCTTGTAGGAGAATTTCAATTAATGAATGTTAAAAATGTAAAGGAACTACAAAATCGTTATTAAGCAAACACCACAATAATGATTGTTTCAGTTGAAACCTAATGGATTCAAAAATTAGTGAATGAAAGTTTAAACATAAAGGGGATATTTGCGGTCTCAAAGTATCTCCCTCCAAACATTTAATAGTTAAAAAGGGAAAATTTCAGTGGAGAAACCCAGCAGACACTACCTAAACCCAATGATCTAGGTTAGCATCTCCAGTAGTATGATTTATTGACATCATGTGCCCACTAATAGAATACACTGTAAACTTTTGTTTAAAAGAGAAAAATCAAATCAAGCTCTCTCTTTTGTATTGTCTGAAATAGTTCACAATAGTATGTATCTGTTAATTTATCTGTCATCAAAAGAGCACTTTGTGTAAAATAGGGACTGACTAGTATGCAAAATGTTTACAATCTTCTGTGAAACTGTAGTTTATTATTCATTTGTGTACATAAGTTATTATACATATCACCTGTATTTTTTTGAGAGGTTTTCGCTATAGGGCGCGTGCGCTCGCCAGACAGACAGAGAGAGACAGAGACAGAAAGCAAGAAATCACCCCCCAGGGGGCATGGTTATGCCACAATCCCTTCTCCTCCATTCTCCTCTCAGGATCTTGGGCACGCACGCACATGCGCCCGGCGTGAGTTTTTAAGCCACCGGGTCCAGGACGCGAACCGTGGTCGACTACGTGGGAGTCCAGCAACATAACCATTATGCTAACTGCTGGTTTCCTCACCTGTATTTTTGATGCATGTGGAATTGCAACTGAAATTTACCTTACCAATATTTTCTGAATGAACTGAATAAAGTTTTTCTGGGGGAAAAAAAAGGGCAAAACTAATGGCCAAATGTAATTTAAGGAGTGCACTGCAACAGTTCAGATAATGCATGATGGACTTTTTTTTTTTTTTGAGAGAGATTTTTTTGCTATACAGTGCATGTGCTTGACAGAGAGACAGAAAGCAAGAAGTTACCCCCCAGGGGGGATGGCCATGCCATAATCCCTTATCCTCCAGTCCCAGGATTTTGGTCATGCGTGCACACACACCTGGCGTGAGTTTTAAGCTTCCAGGTCCGGTACTCGAATTGTGGGTGACTACACAGGAGTCCAGCAATGTAACCATTACGCCATCTGCTGGATAGTTTTTTTAACAGTATCAAGAAAACTCAAAATTATCCCAGATAATATAAGTTTTGCTCAAGCTTCAAACTGCCAAACTGAAACTAAAGTGGTGACAAAGCCACAGTAGGGCATATTAGGGAAGTAAAGGAAATTCAGTAGTGATGATGCATGGAGATTGAGACAGACAGTTAGAAAATGATTTCCAGAGTTTATAGTAGCTGGCAATAGGCAAAAATCGAGGCAGGAGGCAGGGCCTTAGCACCACAGAGGTTAGATAAGCACGTGGTATCCCAGCAATCAGGAAAAACATAATGGGGAAAAAATTACAATCCACTGAAAAGGGCACATCATCTCTGTACTATCCTTTCCAAACACATAACCTCAATCTTACAATGAGGAAATGTCAGACAAACTAAACTGAGGAATATTATACAAGATGACTGGTGAACATTCTTCAGAAGTGTTAAGACAAAAAAAAATCTAGGAAAGACTGGGAAACTGCCACAGATTGGATGAGGCTAAGGAGACATGACAGCTAAATGCAATGTGAGATTCTGAATTGACTTCTGGAACAGAAAAAAAAAATAAATGGGAAAACTGGTAAGCTCCCAAAAAGTTACGTACTTTGGTTAATAGTAAGGTACCAAGGTTAATATTTTAGCTTTGATAAATGTCCTGTGGCTATGTAAGATTTAATACAAGGAGATGGTGGTTTGTACATATCTTGAGACTCAACTGTTTTTACAACTCTTCTGTAAACCTAAAAGTATCTCAAAAAATTTTAAATAGGTTTTTAAAAAAAGTCTCAGGAATTGCGGTGTGACCATCCCCCGAGTGCTTTCTCGCTTTCTGTCTCTCTGTCTCTCTCTGTCTTTCTGGCGAGCACATGCACCCTGTAGCAAAAACCTCTCCAAATAAATAAATAAATAAATAAATAAATAAATAAAATTTTAAAAGTCTCGGGTCTTGTGTGAACTGTAAGCTGTCAGAAGGACCACATAGATTAGCAATTAAGTTGTCACAGACTTACCCTAAGGTGGACAATCATGGATAGAATAGTGTTGGAAACACTGCTTTAGGGAAGAACTTCAAACTTTTTCTTAAAGGTTTTTGCCATAGGGTACAGGTGCTTGCCAGAGAGAGGCAGTGAGAGGGAACATGAGAAATTATCCCCCTAGGGGGATGGCCACCCCACAGTGCCTTCTCCTCCAGTCTCTTCTCAGGATTTTGGGCATGCACACACATGCACTTAGCATGATTTTCAAGCTGCCAGGTCTGGGACTCAAACCATGTTTGGTCATGTGGGAGTCTAGAGCTTTAACCTCTATGCCACCTGCTGGCCTTCAAAGAGCTTATAATTTAACCTTCACTTGAAATCACATTACTGAAATCAGTTTCTGCTGTAGGGATGATTTCAGGTTTTTTGGAGGTTTTTATTGTTCTTGTTTTGAGTTTTTGCTATAGGATGTATGAATTTACTGGAGAGAGACAGAGATAGAGAAAGTGAGAAATCACCTTCCCCCCAGAGGGGATGGCCATGCTATGATCCCTTCTCCACCATTATCCTCTTGGGATTGGACACACACACACACACACACACACACACACACACACACATATGCACATGCCTGATGTGATTCTCAAGCTGCCGGGCCTGGGACTTGAACCACGAAGTTGGTCATGTGAGACCCAGCTGCCTCAGCCTCCATGCCACCTGCTGGCCCATGATATTTTTCTTTTTAAGTATCGTGTCTGTATTGGTGATAGATTAATACATGTAGCTGATGCAAAGGATCTATTTCCAATTAATTATGTGGCTATATCAGAATATAAGCTTCTGACCCTTTTTCTCTGCATTCCCAGGGTCGTTATGGTTGCTGTCGCTTTCTACGAGATGGATATAAAACTCCTAAAGAGGTAGGTTTCTTTTTTCCAAAATGAATCCAACATATTTAGAATGATCACTGCTATTTGCAACCTCATTCAGAGAAAAAACTTACTTCACTGATGGTACTTGCTTAAATGCTAAGTAGGATAACAATAACTGATGTTTGAAGTATTTGTAGGGTTTAACTGCCAAGTTCTCAGTTTGTGGGCCTTTCTGACTTAAGTAAAATAGAGGAGGGCATAATCCTTTTACCTTTTGCAGTTGGTTAGTTTCAGGAAAGATCTAATGGATGCTAAAATCAGTTTATGAAAAGTTTAAGCAGAAACAGTATTTACATATCTCAAAGTATCTTCCTCAAGATAATTTTGTAGGGACCAGCAGTTGGCATAATGGCTGTTGCTGGACTCCCATGTTCGAGTCCCAGACCCTGTGGCTTAAACTCACGCTGGGCACATGTGCATGTGTGCCCAAGATCCTGAGAGGAGAATGGAGAAGGGATTGCGGCGTGACCCATCCCCCCAGGGGGTGATTTATCACTTTCTGTCTCTCTGTCTGGCGAGCGCATGCACCCTATAGCAAAAACCTCTCCAAAAGAAAAATTCTATAGTTACAAAGAAAAATATGTCCATAAAGTAGATCTTTATGTTTCCCCCCATCCACCTTTTTTAGTTGGTTAGTTTCAAACAGAACTCAATCTTGAAAAGGAAAGTTCCTTTTGTTGTACCAGTCAAAAGTTCTCCTCAGAAATTTCAATGGGAAGAATTAAGTATTATTAAAGGGAATGGATGGTTTATCAGAAGCACTTTCAGGGGACCTGACAGTGGCACAGCAGTAAAACACTACACTCTACAAGGCTGACCCACAGAGAAGGTTCTGGGTTTGTATGCAGAGACCTCTCTCAGTACATGGAGTACATGTGTGCCTATGATCTGGGAATGACTGAAACTGGAGCTGAATTGTAGCATAGAGACCATGTTGAGCGTGCTCTCTCTCACTCTTTCTCTGTCTCTCTCTCTCTCTCTTTGACTCTCTGTCTTTCCTATTCATGGAATGAATAAACTTTTTTTTAAAAAAAGAAGCATTTTTCTACAGAACAAGAGCTATTATGATTTATTTTTTAATTATACAACTCAAGTTCTTTTACTTCCTCTCTTCTCCTTTATCCCCTAGCCCTGAATTTGACTTCTGCCCCTACCAATCTACTAAAACTTTACTATGAAAAATCATCATACACTCTAAGTGACCAATCCAATGACTTTTCAGTCCTTATTCTCCTTGGCTTCTCTATAATATTCGGTCATCAGAAAAGTCATGACGCATTTTTGCATAGAAAAACATGTTATGACTTTTCTGATGACCAGGACTTCACTGTTATCCACCCCTACGTTGTTTTGATTTTTTTCCTATTTTAATTTCCATAGCACTGCACTGTCCTAACTCTTCTCTTTCTGTCCTTCCCTCATCCCACCATAAGGATTTACCAAGATCACATTCTTAGGCAGTTTGCTCATTTTATATAGTACTCTTTCACAAAGCTCACCTATAACTTGTGCTTTATGTCACCTCTATAGAGATGATTCCCAAACCTTCATGTTTAGCTGCCCTTCTAAACATTTCTACTTGTTTGTCCTACTACCATTACCTCAAACTTAACAGGTATAAAACCAAACTCAACTTTATTGCAAACTAATTTTACCCCTTCATACGTCTTCTTGTAATGTCATTATTATCCCAGTTCTACTAGTTAAGAGGGGACATCATAAAGTACTTGCTAAAGAAGGGGAATTTGTACATGCTTTGCCTTCTATGGCTAACTTCTCTGAAACAAGTATCAGCTAAAGGCCATATCAAAATACCTCTAAAGTCAAGATGGGGACCAGCAGGTGGCGGGTGTATAAGGTGCTGGACACTCCCACATGGCTGACTGCAGTTCGAGTTCCGAACCTGGTGGCTTGCTTTCTCGCTTTCTCTCCTCTCTCTCTCTCTCTAACTCTCTCTGGTCAAATTAAAATAAATGAATGAATAAACAAAATTAAAATAAATAATTGTTTAAAAAAATATGTATGCCTAATCTCTGAGTGGTAAGACAGTCTTTGTCTGTTGTGTTTTTTACCAGGATCCCAATCGTCTGTACTATGAACCTGCTGAGCTAAAGCTATTTGAAAACATTGAGTGTGAATGGCCATTGTTTTGGACATACTTTATCCTTGATGGAATCTTCAGTGGCAATGCAGAACAGGTAATGAGCTGGGGATAAAGGTTTTTTAGCACAATGTTTTTGTTATGTTTTCACCTTTCAGTTAATGGCTGTACCAATCCTGTGTGCAAAGGGAAGTCTTCCTATTAGGAAAAAGACAGTTTTCTCCTATAGACTAGTAGCTGATAGCACTAAGATAAGAGTTGGAAGAACTGGGTTCTTTCTTTTTCTCCTTCTTCCTTCTCCTCCTCCTCCCTTTGTTCCCTTCCTTCTGTTCTCCTCTTCCTTCTCTGCCCAGGCCCAAGGGCGAAGAAATAAGTTACCACTAGGGGAAGGGCTGTGGACTAAGAAAGGACAGATAAAAGCCAGAGTCAGGCCAACCCAGGTCTCTGCTGGAGAAGCCATAGCCCTGAGCCGTTCTGTGCTCATTCTATTTTTTTTTTTTTTTTGGAGAGGTTTTCGCTATAGGGCACATGCGCTGGCCAGACAGACAGAGAGAGACAGAGAGACAGAAAGCGGGAAATCACCCCCCAGGGGGGATGGTCACGCTGCAATCCCTTCTCCTCCACTCTCCTCTCAGGATCTTGGGCATGCACGCACACGCGCCCGGCGTGAGTTTTAAGCCACCGGGTCCGGGATGTGAACCACAGTCGACTACGTGGGAGTCCAGCAACATAGCCATTACGCTAACTGCTGGTTCCCTGTGCTCATTCTTTTATAGGGGAGGTAAAACAGTGTGCTTCAGCTGTGGAGCATCTCTGGTTCTAAACAACATCTGGCCTTCTCTGACTGATGCTCAGGTTTCTTCTATCTGTAAAGACCAGCAGTAGAGTATGTTTTTGTTTAGAACTTTCATGCCCTGTAGCGATAGAGGCACTCCGGGTGCTCCCTGCACATCACCTTTTGTTTTTGTTTTTGCTTTTCTTTCTGTTTTTGTTTCTGTTTCTTGGCCTCAGACCAGACCATGAATAGCCTAAGGACTGTCACTGAATTCTTCAGTTATTCTGTATATAAGATGAGGATAGTTTTTCTGTCTTTACCATAGAATATATCCTAAAGTTCTTCGGATTCCACAAATAAAGACATGCTGTAAGGTACAGTCAGTTCTGTCACAAGGAGATATATACATTCCTAAAAACGTCACCAAGCTGTGCATTTTCAAGAAATAAAAAGTATAGGGCTTATTAGGACCCCAGTGTGTAAAATGTTTGTAAATAATACATACAAGAATGATTGGAACCTAATAAAAAGTGATTAAGTGGTTAAGAAATACATAAATACCACAGTTATAGTTATGCTACCTTTACCGATATTTGCTCATGGCAGTGTGTGCCCATGTTCCCACCAGCTCACCTGCACGGCTCCTGTGCCTGTCAATTTGTGTTCAAAAGGAAGAGAACAAAAACAGATTTTTTGTTAAGACAGAGAAAATAGAGAAAAAGAACAGAAAACAGAGAGGGAAAATTTTAAATAAGGTGAGAGGAGAGAGAGAGAAAATTAAAGGAAAGGAAAGGAACCCTAGAAAGCTGTACAACCAGGATGGCCATCAGAGATTATAAAGGAGGATTATCTGGTGCTCGCTTCAGCAGCACATATACTAAAATTGGACAGATACAGAGAAGATTAGCATGGCCCCTGCGCAAGGATGGCACGCAAATTCATGAAGCGTTCCATATTTTTATGGAACCAGCCCAAATGCCCAAGAATAGATGAATGGATCGAAAAACTATGGCACATATACTCTATGGAATGCTATTCAGCCATTAAAAAAAAACCTGGCTTTTGACAGAAAGTGGGTGCATATGGAAGATTTACTGCTGAGTGAAGCAAGCCAGGCTATGAAGGAGAGGCATTGTATGTCCCCACTTAATATATACCGAGTGCCCGCACTCTATGACTGAAAGTGATTGACTAAAGGGTATAGAAACACAGTAAATGGATATAAATACAGATATAGTGTGTGTGAAAGAGTAGGGTTTGAGGAAGAAGAATTAGAAGAAAAATGGGGAGGAAAAGCATTAATGGGACAAAGAAACGTGCCAATTTCTGTTAAAGATATTTTATAGTTTAGTCAACTGTACTAGGGAGAAATGTTCACATGTTAAAATATTCACATTGTAAGCTAAATAATGTGATTGACTGTATATAAGAAAATGAAATTAAAAAAACATAAAGTAAGATAAATTTCTGAAAAAAAGGAGGATTATCTGAAATTGGACAAAAAGTTGTAACAACGGGTGTGAATAGGTGCAGTTCATTGTCCTAAGAGTGTGCATGCATGTTTTGTATATTTTTTTTACAAGTTTATTTATTTATGAGAGAGTGACAGAGCACCTCCAATAGGATCTTACATCGTGATATTCCCTCATTCAGCTAGCCAAGGCCATTGGTATACATACATTCCTGGTGTTCACAGATTAACTCAGGAACCGAACCCTAGTTTTCTTTGTGACTTCCACTATCGCAGAGCATTGCATTACCACTGTACTAGTACAACTGGGCCTGTTTTGTGTATTTTTTACACAGGTCAGTTTAGCTGAGTGAGTTTTCAGGGTGAAATTGTGTATAAGAAAATGTGAAATTTATGTTAATGCTCAAATTTTTCCCTAATATATCAAATGCATTGGAACACATGTTTTCAAAGCAAGTGTCATAACAAAACTGACTGTATACTTTTTCCACCATAGATTGTGGTGCTGGTTTTTTGTTTTTGTTTTTGGTGGTTTTTTGTTTGTTTGTTTGTTTGTTTGTTTGTTTGTTTGTTTTGGAGAGCTTTTTGCCATAGGGCGCGTGCACTCACCAAACAGACAGAGAGAGACAGAGAGACAGAAAGCGAGAAATCACCCCCCGGGGAGGATGGCCACGCCGCAATCCCTTCTCCTCCTCCGTTCTCCTCTCGAGATCTTGGGCACGCACACACACGTGCCCAGCGTGAGTTTCAAGCCACCAGGTCCGGGACGCAAACCGCGGTTGACCACATGGGAGTCCAGCGACATAGCCATTACGCTAACTGTTGGTCTCTTGTTTTTGTTTTTTACATTTTATGTATTGGTAAGCTTCACCAAATTGTTAAGCAAAGAACCTAATAGAAGTGTAATCTGAAAGGTTTAAAGTTTAAAGGCACCACATTCTAAAGTCAAGAAGGTATATTTAAGGTAGTACACAGTGGATCAAATCAGGCCTTTAAAAGCAAGCTGACTTGGCTAAATTTACTCTAATCTCAAATAAGTCTTTGCTCTGTGATCATCCATAAGTCTATAACTTCTTGGAGTCTTAATTTCCCTATAAAAAGGCTTTAATTATACATACTTCCTATGATGATTATTAAAATTAAATGCACTAAAGTATGCAAAACTCCTACCATAATATTTGGCCTTTAATAAGCCAAATCTCCCCCAGACCTTCCTGGACTGCCAGCAGGCAATAGCGTCTCCTGCAAGCCTCTGGCCAGCAAGGGACACTGAGGGAGGGTCACCTCTGACCCCCACCCCACTTCCAGACCCCCAGGCCCCAGACTCCACCTTCTAGACCTTCCTGGACTGCCAGCAGGCAATAGCGTCTCCTGCAAGCCTCTGGCCAGCAAGGGACACTGAGGGAGGGTCACCTCTGACCCCCACCCCACTTCCAGACCCCCAGGCCCCAGACTCCACCTTCTAGACCTTCCTGGACTGCCAGCAGGCAATAGCGTCTCCTGCAAGCCTCTGGCCAGCAAGGGACACTGAGGGAGGGTCACCTCTGACCCCCACCCCACTTCCAGACCCCCAGGCCCCAGACTCCACCTTCTAGACCTTCCTGGACTGCCAGCAGGCAATAGCGTCTCCTGCAAGCCTCTGGCCAGCAAGGGACACTGAGGGAGGGTCACCTCTGACCCCCACCCCACTTCCAGACCCCCAGGCCCCAGACTCCCCTTCTAGACCTCCTGGACCTTCTAGACCTTCCTGGACTGCCAGCAGGCAATAGCGTCTCCTGCAAGCCTCTGGCCAGCAAGGGACACTGAGGGAGGGTCACCTCTGACCCCCACCCCACTTCCAGACCCCCAGGCCCCAGACTCCACCTTCTAGGTAGGTAGCCAGGATCTCCTTGAGGCGGTTTTTTTTTTTTTCTTTTCTCTTGACCCCCCTGCATTCTCCTGTTAACACCTAGCCCTCCTTCTCCCCCCAGACCTTCCTGGACTGCCAGCAGGCAATAGCGTCTCCTGCAAGCCTCTGGCGAAATCGCGCGCGGCGCGCGACTTTTTCTTTATTTTTCTGTATTGTCTTTCCTTTCGCTGCATATTGTCCTCTCCTCCTTATTTTTTACCGTGCCAGACAGCCTAGACAGGCCTAGAATCATATATCTGAAATTTCCTAGGAAGGTAAGTGTCTTTGGGATCCTCCCTAGTACTGATCCCCTTTGAAAAAGGAGATTCTGCTTGTTAGACATTTCTGTAGAGTTCTCCGCCTGAAAACACATTGGTAAAAACAACAGAAGAGAGACTTCAACAAACAGCTATTCCCATCAAAAAGGAAAGACTCTTCCTTCTCGTGCGACAAAAGTTCTCCCAAGAAGTCTTTAAAAAGGAAGTAATCCTCCAATGGCTAAAGGTAGAAAAAGAGCCTCAGGTCTGAATAAACAAGAAAATATGTCTCCAACAAAGGAAAATGCCCCTCCATGTCTCGTAAATATGGAGGACGTTACCAAAATGACAGACACAGAATTCTGAACATTCATGGTGACCAAATTCTGTGAATTGGAAAAAAAAAGAGACAACGAACTACAGGAAATTAGGAAGTCCTTCCAGGATATGAAAGAAGAAATGGATACTCTGAGAAAGAATCAGGTGGAACTATTAGAGATAAAGTCTATAATACAAGAAATCAAAAACTCTCTGGAAAGTATTAAGAGCCGATTAGACCATGCTGAAGATCGAATCTCTGATGTAGAAGATAAAACCTCTGATCTAGAAAAAAACTACAAAAAGATCGAGAAAATAACTAAAAAACATGAGGATAATATACGAGAAATAATAGACTCTATTAGACGCCCAAACATCAGAATAATCGGCATCCCAGAAGGTGAAGAAACTAATAGCGGAATGGAAAATCTATTCCATGACATCTTGGAAGAAAATTTCCCAAGCCTAGAGAGGCACCGAACCATCCGGACCCAAGAAATACAAAGGACCCCAAATAGAATCAACCCCAGAAGATCTTCCCCAAGGCACATCTTAGCCAGGCTGTCTAACGTCACAGAAAAAGACATGATACTAAAACTGGCAAGAGAGAAACGAGAAGTAACTTACAAAGGCCATCCCATAAGACTAACACCAGACCTCTCATCAGAAACAATGCAAGCAAGAAAAGAATGGGAAGACATACTGAAAGTGTTAAGAGAGAAACAATTTCACCCAAGACTATTATACCCTGCAAGATTATCCTTCATTTGGGAAAAAAAGATTAAAATCTTCTCAGACAAACAAAACCTGAAAGAATTTGCCAACACCAGACCAGCTCTTCAAGAAACCCTGAAGAAAGTACTGTTCCAGGAAAACTAAAGACGCAACAGCCAGAAACAAAGAAATAACAGGCAACTAAGACAATGGCTAACTTAAATGTCGGTACAGACCCTATAACATCGATAATAACATTGAATGTTAATGGGTTAAATTCTCCAATCAAGAGACACAGACTGGCTGAATGGATAAAAAAACAGAAACCCTCTATCTGTTGCCTACAAGAAACCCACCTCATGGAAAAAGACATACATAGACTGAAAGTGAAAGGTTGGAAAAAGGTTTCCCATGCAGTTGGGAACCAAAAAAGAGCTGGAGTTGCGATACTAATTTCTGACAAAATAGGCTTTAAAACAAAAAGTGTCCGAAGAGACAAAGAAGGGCACTATATCATAGTAAAAGGCTCTATAGATCGAGAAGATATAACGCTAATTAATATCTATGCTCCTAACACAGGAGCACCCAAATATGTGAAGGAAAGATTGTTAGATCTGAAAGGGGAGATAGACTGCAACACACTAATTGTTGGAGATCTCAACACCGCATTATCCCCTCTGGACAGATCATCTAAGCAAAAAATAGGTAGAGAGATCAAGGACCTAAATGATACCATAAATCAATTGGACTTAACAGACATCTATAGAACTTTCCACCCAAAAACCACAAGATATAGTTTTTTCTCACCCCGACATGGAACTTTCTCGAAGATTGACCACATCATAGGACACAAAGCAAGCCTCTGCAGATTCAGAGGCATAGAAACTATTTCCAGCATCTTCTCTGACCATGATGGAATTAAACTTGAGTTTAATTTCAAGAGAATTCCTCAAAAATACCTAAAAACATGGAAACTAAATAACCTACTCCTGAATGACTCCACTATTTCCGAAGAAATAAAGTCCGAAATCAAAAGATTCATGGAAGCCAATGACAATGAAGATACAAGTTTCCATAATCTTTGGGACACTGCCAAAGCAGTCATAAGAGGGAAGTTCATAGCAATTAGTGCACATAAGAGGAAGACAGAGAAAAGGCAAATGGATCACCTAACATCAAGCCTTAGAGAATTGGAAAAGCAACAGCAAAAAAATCCAAAAAATTACAGGAGAAAGGAAATAATAAAGATCCGAGCAGAAATAAATGAAATAGAAAATAAACGTACTATACAGAAAGTAAGTGAAAGCAAAAGCTGGTTCTTTGAAAGGATAAACAAAATTGATACCCCACTAGCGAGACTTATTAAGAAGAAGAGAGAAAGGAACCAGGTGAATCAAATCTGCAATGAGGCTGGTAACATAACAACAGACATAGTAGAAATTCAAAACATCATTAGAGGATACTTTGAACATCTATACGCTAAGAAACAAGATAATCTGGATGAGATGGACAAATTCCTGGACAAATATAATCTACCAAGAATGAGCCAGGAAGAAATAGAAAGTCTGAATAGGCCCATAACAAGCCAGGAGATTGAATCAGTAATAAGTAACCTCCCAACAAAGAAAAGCCCTGGCCCCGATGGATTCACCTCTGAATTCTACAAAACTTTCAAAGAAGAGTTAACTCCCATTCTGCTCAAATTATTTCTAAAGATCCAAAAGGGTGAATCTCTCCCTAATTCATTCTATGAAGCCTCTGTCACCCTCATCCTCAAAACAGATAAAGACAGGACAAGGAAGGAAAACTATAGACCAATATCTCTGATGAACATAGACTCAAAGATTCTCAACAAGATACTAGCAAATCGTATTCAACAACTTATACAGAAGATCATACACCATGATCAGGTAGGCTTTATTCCAGGAATGCAAGGTTGGTTCAACATACGCAAAACCATAAATGTAATACACCATATTAATAGGAAGAAAGACAAAAACCATATGGTCATATCGATTGACGCAGAAAAAGCATTTGATAAGATACAACATCCCTTCATGATCAAGACTCTTAGCAAAATCGGCATAGAAGGGCCATTTCTCAATACAATAAAAGCCATCTATGAAAAACCCATAGCGAACATCATCCTGAACGGAGAAAAGCTGAAAGCTTTCCCACTAAACACAGGAACAAGACAAGGATGCCCACTTTCTCCTCTCCTTTTCAATATAGTACTGGAAGTCCTCGCCAACGCAATCAGAAAAGAGGAAAAAATAAAGGGCATTCGAATAGGAAAAGAAGAGGTGAAACTCTCTCTATTTGCAGATGACATGATTGTATACATAGAAGACCCAATGGTCTCCATGGAAAAACTACTGGAAGTAATACATGAATTCAGTAAAGTTGCAGGATATAAAATCAATATACAGAAATCGATAGCATTTCTATATACGAATAACAGGCAGACTGAGATAGAACTGAAAAAACTTATTCCGTTTACCATAGCCACTAAAAGTATAAGATATTTAGGAATAAATCTAACCAAAGAAGTTAAAGACCTCCACAAGGAAAACTACGAGAAGGTAAAAAAAGAAATTGAAAATGACACAAAAAAATGGAAGGACATCCCATGTTCATGGATTGGAAGAGTTAATATAATCAAAATGGCAATTTTACCCAAATTAATCTACCTATTTAATGCAATGCCAATCAAAGTACCAGACACATTCTTCACAGATCTAGAAAAGACAATCTTAAAATTTGTCTGGAATCATAAAAGACCCCGTATTGCCAAAGCACTTCTACACAAGAAGAATGGAGTGGGTGGCATCTCAATCCCCGATCCAAAAATATATTACAAAGCTGTGGTAATAAAGACAGCATGGTATTGGCACAGAAACAGACATGTGGACCAATGGAACAGAATAGAGTCTCCAGAAATAAGTGCCCAAACATACAGTCAACTGATCTTTGACAAGGGGTACCAGTCAATCCAGTGGGAAAATGAAAGCCTCTTCAGCAAGTGGTGCTGGAGAAACTGGACTTCCACTTGCAGAAAGATGAATCTGAACCCCTACCTCTCTCCTTTGACAAGAATCAAGTCAAGGTGGATCAAGGATCTAAATCTAAGACCTCAAACTATAAAGCTGCTCCTGGAGAATGCTGGGGAAACTCTGGGAGACATTGGTGTAGGGAAAGACTTCCTAAAGAAGACCCTCAAAGCAGAGTCCATCGTCCACAAAATAGACAAGTGGGATTACATCAGACTAAGAAGTTTCTGCATGGCCAAAGACACAGCAGTTAGTGTGAATCGACAGCCCTCAGAATGGGAAAATATTTTTGTAAATGTTGCATCAGATAAGGGACTGATAACCAGAATACACAAGGAACTAAAAAAGGTGTTTGGAAAAAAGATGAGCAACCCTATTAAAAGATGGGAGAAGGAGATGAAGAAAACACTCTCTAAAGATGACATACGAATGGCCAAAAGGCATATGAAAAAATGTTCAACCTCCCTCATCGTAAGGGAAATGCAGATAAAAACAACAATGAGGTACCACCTAACCCCAGTCAGATTGTCTAATATT
Organism: Tupaia tana; assembly: GCA_026018925.1. NCBI lineage: Eukaryota > Metazoa > Chordata > Mammalia > Scandentia > Tupaiidae > Tupaia > Tupaia tana. The sequence goes on from JAKSZU010000009.1 coordinate 91,942,427, forward strand.
AAAAAAAAACAAAAAATGATAAGTGTTGGCGGGGGTGTGGTGAAAGGGGAACTCTTTTACACTGCTGGTGGGAATGTAGATTGGTCCAACCACTGTGGAGAATAATTTGGAGATTCCTCAAAAATCTACAGATAGATCTGCCATATGATCCAGAGATCCCACTCCTCGGTATCTACCCAAAAGACAGAAGAATCCTTCATTGGAAAAGTGCTTGCACATCGATGTTTATTGCGGCACTATTCACAATTGCTAAGTCATGGAACCAACCCAGATGCCCCCGTATGGAGGAATGGATTGAAAAACTGTGGCACATATACTCTATGGAATACTACTCAGCCATAAAAACCAACAGAGCCCTGGCTTTTGACAGAAAGTGGAAGAATATGGAAGATGTACTGCTGAGTGAGGCAAGCCAGGCTATGAAGGAGAGACATTGTATGTCCCCACTTAACATATACCGTTTGTCTGCATTCTATGTCTGAAACTGATTGACCAACAGTTGAACAAACACAAGAGATGGGTGTGAATGTCAGATGAGGTGTATGTGGAGGAGTGGGGCCCAACGAAAGACATTTGGAGAAGGGATACAGAGGTAGAGCATTGACGGGATGGGGAGGTGTGGTGTTATCTGTTGAAGATATTTCGATCAACGGGTCTGGGGAGAAATGTTCACATATCGAAATGGTCTCATTGTAAGCCAAACAATATGATTGAAAGTATATACAAAAATAAATAAAGTAATTAATAAAAAAAAAATAAGCCAAATCTAGCATTTTATGTAGTAAATGCTATTTCCCCTTTCTTTCCCTTTTACTAGGTGAATAAACTCCTTTGCAATAAGAACTTCTTTGCCTATAACCCTATAGGATAGAAAGTGGTAAAAACTGAAGAGAACTCTCTATAATTTTTTTCTGCCTTTCTTTTATCTGCAGGTTCAAGAGTATAGAGAGGCCCTTGAAGCAGTCCTCATTAAGGGCAAAAATGGAATCCCACTTCTGCCAGAGTTGTACAGTGTTCCTCCCGACAGGGTGAGTTGGACAGGACATAACACGGAGTCAGTAGAAGAGCAGTATGCAATAAGATTGTTTCATTTGAGTTGGTAATTTTTAATCTTCTGATTTTTATGTTCTAAAAGTTTTTCTTTAGTAGAGAACAACAAAAATATGATTTTATCTATTTAAAAATACATTTTAAAGCACTCTCAATTGTCATGTATTTTTAAAATGCATGAACTTTTATTTATGTAACATTACTTTTTAAGTTTTTAAAAATTCTATGATTTCCTACTCAACATTTAATTGTTCTACGTCTCTATAGCACACAATATGTTTTTTCAAAGTATGCATGTAGTGCATGGCAATCAAACCAAGTATATTACCATATACATCATTTTCAATGGAGAACTTTACATTCTTATGTCAAGTATTTCTTCTGAGCCCTTCCCACCCACCCTCTACTATCCATTCCCTTTCAAATAGTCTTTGTTATCTACCCTTGTCCTCCGTACTATATCTTCTGATTTTTCCATTTCTGCCATAAAGTGCAGAAATTCACTGTATATTGAGCAAGGATATACAGTGTTTGTCTTTCATAGTCTGGCTTACTTCAGTTAGCATTAATTCTTCTAAATTCATCTTCTATATTCATCCACTTTGTATCAAGAATCTGCACTTTAACAAGCTCCTTAGGTGATTTGTATGTACATCATGGTTTGAGTTAGCACTGCCCTATCCTATAGTTATATTGCTTGACTTTTCAGTGTATTGCACATTTGACTATATAATAGGGTAAGAATCACAATCCAGACCCAGCCATTTTATTGTCTAGTATTATAAGCCTTCTATTATTCCTCATCTGGCTTCTTCATCTTTTCTTTTAGGTTGATGAGGAATATCAAAATCCTCACACTGTGGACCGAGTCCCCATGGGCAAGTTGCCTCATATGTGGGGTCAGTCTCTATACATTTTAGGAAACTTAATGGCAGAGGTAAGGAGAAACTTCAAGGCTATTCTACTCTTTTTTCCTGTCTTAGTCACCATAATAATCAGGTTTGTGAGTAGCTCAGTAAATATTAAAGGTTTTTGTTTTTGTTTTTGTTTTGCCTTTCTGGTTGTTGTCTTGTTTTGCCAGAGAACATATGTGCTTGCCAGAGAGAGACAGAAAAAGGGAGAGGGAAAAAGCACCCTGTATAGGAAATGGTCACATTGCAATACCTTCTCCTCCATTTCTCTATACTTTTGGGATTTGGGGCATGCATGCACACACTATTGGCATGTTTTTCAGGCCACCAGGGCTAGGACACAAACCACTTATTCAGCTATATCATACCTGGCTGCCTTAACTACCAGGCCATGGAAACAGTTATCTTTTACTTGTTGTACTTTGCTTTAATTATATAATAGTTTTTTCTTCAGGTCCTCAGAGTGGGAAGCATGGCCAACCCTCAATAAAAATCATTTGCCCCCTGGCAACCATGCCCCTCATCCTACTCAGGGCTCCCTGTTTTGGCACTGTACTCTGAGCTGCTAAAAAAAAATCAAGCCTGGGACCAGCAGATGGCATAATGTTAAGTCACTGGACTCCCACAGTCGACTGTGGATCAAGTCTTGGAACTGGCAGCTTAAAACTCAGGCCAGGTGCATGTGCGTGCATGCCCATATTCCTGAGAGGAGAATGGAGAAGAAGGGATTTTGGTGTGGCCATTCCCCGTGGGGTGATTTCTCTCTCTCTCTCTCTCTCTCTCTCTCTCTCTCTCTCTCTCTCTCTTTCTCCTTTCCCCCCCTCCCCCCGTGAGCACATGTGCCCTATAGCAAAAATTTCTAAAACTTTAAAAAATAGAAATCAGGCTATATATCTTTCCCTTTCAAAACTTCCCTCACTGCCTTACCTGGTGACTAAGGAGTGCAATTGTGCTTAGATAGTAATTAGTGATAATGGATTAACTGCCAACCTTTCCCAGCAGCATAGTATTTCATTCTTTAGTTGAATAACTGATTGTTTTCAGCATCATAACAAGTATTTAGTAACATCATGGGGTTTTGTTTGTTTTTTGGTAAGGGGCTCCCTAAATATTCCTTATTTCAAATTCTTAGGCCTTAATGAGACACTTGGGCCTTTCTGACTTTATATCCAACTTCTGTGTGATATTTTAAGCCTACACAGAGGGCTCCCTTACACAAAACTTTTCCAAATTTGCTGGCAAATTTATTTCCCTATTGTAGGTTATTTTGATAAATATAACCCAGGCTCCTAGAGGATCTTTGGTAGGACTTTCCTATCCTTTCTGAATCAGACTTTTAAATCTCATTATGTATAAACACTAATTTTCTGCAGCTGCTTTTGTTTTGTTTTTGTTTTCTTGTAGCCATAGCTGCTTTGTTATCTTTACTTGGCACTAACGTGAATCTAGCAATAATGGACAAAATGCTTTATTTAAAATAATTCTTACCTGGTGATTTTCTCATTCAATTAGAATAAATTAAATGCAATGAAAAAAGGAAGAGCTAAATGGTATTCTTAAGAGAAAAATGGGTGAGTTCATTCCATTTTGTAAAGGGAATAGACTTAAGGCAATTTAAAAGATTTCAGCTGAGCAGAAAGCACAGCAAACACATGAACAAATGAGAAAACACTATTCATGGCTTATGTCATCAGTAAAGCATTGTGGTCTGTCATCTAATCTCATGTATTTGCAGAGAAGATAGAGGAATAACCAGAAATCTTTCTGTTTATTACACTTTATAACCCACCTATTATCAGGAAAAGGAGATGTGGCACCCAGTAGAAATTAACTGCAAATAAAATTAATTTGAATATGAATTCAGGGAGTTCAAACATTTTCATACAGTGAAGGCACTTGTTTCCTTTCTATTCTTGTCTCTCTTGTGTTTTGGTGCAGGGTCCTGGGCATAGGAATATTGTTTCTCCTCAAATGTTAACTTTAAGAAAAAATTTTGAAACCTAATGTGTCTTTTTTATGCTTTTTCTTTAGGGATTTTTAGCTCCTGGAGAAATTGATCCACTAAATCGTAGGTTTTCTACTGTACCTAAACCAGATGTTGTGGTTCAAGGTATGTATTTCTTATTCTCAGCAGCAGAACTGTATATTAAAGGTCTGGTTAGAGACAGAGACCTTTGGGTCATTAAATTATGCTTTCATTCTTCATCTTGCATTTTGTTAGGCTTTAAAAAGTATAAAATAACTTGGTTTAATTTGGTTTCAAATTTTTAATAATCATAAACAAATGAGTGATGTGCTGTGTCAGAGGACTTCAAAATATTACAAGACATTCTTAACCACTTCTTATTTCTAGAAATTTTTGTAATTTTTATGACATTTTAGTCTCCTGGTTATCTCACTTTCTCTCTGACCACTTCTTCTATGCTGATTTTGCTCATACTCTTTCCTTTCGTGTCATCCTAGTGGTTCTGTACTTAGTCTTATGCTCTTGTCTTTTTGTATTTACTCCCTATATTAGTTTGCTAGGGCTGCCTCCCGCATAATACAATTGCTTCCATGATTCCAACTTCTGCCTCTTAGGAGAGTATACTCAAAACCTTTATTTTTATTCTTAACAAGGAACTTAAATTTGGAAACATCTACTCCATGTAAAATGCTGGGCTGAGTTCTATGAGTATAATTAGAATTCTAGTTTCAATACCTTTAAAACATCTCTACAACTTATATTTCAATTACATAACTGAGCTCATTTGTCTCCTTCCCATTCATTTTTTAAAAAATAATTATTTATTTTATTTATGTTTATTATAATTACTATTCTTTAATTTGACTAGTGAGAGAGACAGAGACAGAAAGAGAAAGTGAGAAAGCAAGCTACCAGGTCCAGGACTCAAACCGTGGTCACCCATGTGGGAGTCCAGCGCCTTAACCACCATGCCACCTGCCAGCCCCTCCTTCCCATTCTTTTATATTTCCTAAGAAAAGAAAAATTTTCCACCTTTCTCAATGATATCACCATTCTCCAAGTATTTGAGAGTAGAAAGTTTGGGGTGATTTTTGACTCACCAACATTGCTATCCAATCTAATATTAAGTCCTGCTGTGAAGATCCTTTTTAATGTCTCTGGTCATTTGAATTTGGTTTTTATATGGAAAATAATCCCATATATTTTCTAAACTTCCTATGTTTGGCATCATACAGGTGATCCTTGCTTATAAATGTACTATAGCAAAAATTACACAAAGTTACTTTTCTCCTCCCACAAGAAAGTTTGTTCTTTAAGGTTTATGACATCTGGCTATGCTAATCTCCTGGTTGCTATAATTCATTCATTAAAAAGTTTAAGGCTTGGCTCACAGGACTCCTCTGCCTCCCTAAATCCTGTCATAGAGCTATATTGCAGCATTGATGTAGATACCATCTAACATGTTAGCCTCAAAATACTTGGATATCGGGACCAGCAGTTAGCGTAATGGCTATGTCGCTGGACTCCCACGTAGTCGACCGCGGTTCGAGTCCCGGACCCGGCGGCTTGAACTCACGCCGGGCACGTGTGCGTGCGTGCCCAGGATCCCGAGAGGAGAATGGAGGAGAAGGGATTGTGGCGTGGCCATCCCCCCTGGGGGGTGATTTCCTGCTTTCTATCTCTCTGTCTCTCTCTGTCTGTCTGGCGAGCGCACGCGCCCTATAGCAAAAACCTCTCCAAAGGAAAAAAAAAAATACTTGGATATCCATAACATGGGTGATTTTTCCCTCCACCTCTATTTTAGAGACCCACGCCAAGGACCAAACTTTAGGAATATTCCACCTCAGATATATGATATTCTACTCTCTGGTCATGGTCACATATTATTCCAGCCTTCTTTTACTTCCTGTTCCACTTTTGTCTGTTTTCTCCTAGTCTTCCCTTCCTCACCTTATCTAAGTATCTTAATCACCAATGCACCCTATTTCTACTACACCCACAAAAAAAAATCATAGCTCCAGATAAATCTTACAATGTTCATTTTCTGATCCTATACCTGCCCTGCTAAAAGCTACAGGAAAATAAATCAAACAAATGAGCAGAGTGATGGCACTGGAAATCCATGGTTTCCAGCACAGCTCAGCCCACAGTGCTTCCTGGTAGTCTGTGTTCTTATCATTCGTCAGCATTTTCATTCTTCTCAGTCTCTATTCAAAACCTTCTCTGTTTACAGCCCTACCCTTGTTGCCAGCCTAATTCTTGGCCTGATAATCTTATATTTGGAACCCCAACTCTCCTTGCCCCTACTACTTACCCACCCTTGCCTTCTTTCTCCAGTCTCAGGAAAAGGTGTCTCTTCTACTCAAGGCCAAGTCTTCTGATAATTGATTCTGTCCTCTTCCCCAGCTTTCTCTAGTAACTTGCTCTTTCCTGGAATCTTCAAACTCTGCCACTCTGTTGTTTTGTTTTGTTTTCTGTTGCTTTTAGAGAAAGAGACTGCACTCCCCAGGAAGGATGACCACACCGCTATCTCCTTCTCCTCTAATCTCCCCTCAGGACTCTGGGTACACAAGTGCATGCCCAGTGTGCCGCTGGACCTGAGACTCAAACCATGCAGTCAACCACATGGGATCCAGCTGCCTTAACCGCCACACCAAGGCTGGTCCTTAGTTGTTTTTTGTTTTGTTTTGTTTTTAATCTATTGATGTTCATCTCCTTGTAGTTATATATAGTTCCTTTATTTCTCATTCAGATTTCTGCTTATTTATATTCCATTCATTCTGTAATCCTTTATAGTTTGGCTTAGTCTGAAAATGATCTTGCTTAAGTAACCAGTGACCTTTGCATTGCCAAATTTGGTAGGTATTTTTCAACCCATATCTTACTGGAACTTTCTGTTCCATTTACCATTTCTGAAAACTCTTAAATCTCACATCTTCTGGGATGCCATACTCCCTTGTACATCCAACCTTTCTTTAGGACTTTTCTGTCATTTTCTGGGTGTCCTTTTCTTCTCTTAGCTGTTATTGTTCCTGAGAGTTCTGTCCTTAGCGTACTGCTCTTCTTATCCTGAATGTTTATTCCTGTCTCTCAGCCTTCTCTTATTCCAAACCTTTTCCCTTTTCTGACCTCTTTAATTCTTCCCCCAGTCTCAGAAAAATGACCTCACCACCAGTGTCATTTATCTGCCCATTTCTTATATATTGGAATTTCTCAAGGTTGTATTCTAGGTCCCCTTCTCTTTATATTTTCTCCTTGAGCCATCTCATCTCTTTGTATGCTAATGACTACAGAATCTGTATCAACTAACTCTAGGGTAGCCCCACTTGAATGTTTTCTGTTCACTGTTAACATGTCTAAAATTTTTCTTTTTTTTTTTTGAAGAGATATTTGCTATAGTGCATGTGCACTCATTGGAGAGACAGAAAGCAAGAAATCATCCCCCAGTGGGGGTGACCATGCCACAATCCCTTCTCTTCTATTCTCCTCTAGGGATTTTGGGCACATATGCACATGCGCCCAGTGTGTTTTAAGTCACTGAGTCCGGTACTCAAACTGAGGTCAAATACATGGGAGCCCAGCAACATAACCACTACACCATCTGCTGGTCCCAACATGTCTAAAATGAATCAGCTGCACTTTCATCTACTTTTGTTCCTGTGTGCCTTTCTCATTAAATTAAACACCGTCTTCCCAGTTACACAAATAGACATCTAGAGAATCCTTTTTTTAAAAATATACAAACTACTTATTGTCTCTCAGAGAAGCAGAAGAAATGTAGCATTAATTTTTTCTGTATATTTTACCTTGCTTTTTAAAGGTCATATTCTTAATTAAACTAATATACTGATATCCTTTAATAATAAAATAGTTCAGGACCAGCAGATGGCATAGCAGTTATATCTCTGGACTCCCACATGGCCCACCAGGGTTCTAGTCTTGGACCAGGCACATGTGTTTCTTGACCCCTCTTTCTCACCCACTACATTCAATCAGTTAACAAATTATAGCGTATTTGCTTTCTAAATAACTGTGACCTCCAGTACTAGTATTATGATCCTAATGTAGATAATCAACATCTCTGCCTTGCGTTACTGCAATAACTTGCCTTCGTTTACTAGAGGTTGCCAGATAAACAAGTGTAGGGAGGTGATGGGGGCTGCTGGGGAAGGAGAAAGAACCTTCCAGTGGGGTGTGTTCATCTTGCAATCCCTTCTTTTCCATTTTTCCAACCTGTCAGGATTTAGGGCATGCACGCCACACAAACCCGACATTTTTCTCAGGCCTCCAGGGTTGAACTTTGAACCATGGTGAACCATGAGGGATCTGGCTCCCTTTAACAACAAGGCCACAGGGCCAGCCCTTCTATAATAATTTTTAGCTGGCTTCCCTGTCTTCGGTTTGGCACACTACAATCTGTAAGTTTATTCTTTTTTTTTTTTAAAGGTTTTTGCCATAGGGCACATGCACTTGCCAGAGAGAGACTGTGACAGGGAAAGTGAGAAATTACCCGCCCAGGGGGAATGTCCGCCTGCAATCCCTTCTCCTCCATTCTCTTCTTGGTATTTTGGGCACACATGCACACATGCCTGGCATGATTTTCAAGTTTCCAGGTCCAGCACTCAAACCGTAGTTGGCCACATGGGAGTCCAGTGCCTTAACCATTATGCTGCCTGCTGGACCCACTGTAAGTTTATCCTTTGGTTATCAACCTGAATATACTTTTTTAAAGATACAGGTATGGATATATTATTTCTCTGATTACAACTCTGTAGGAGCTCCCCATTGCCAGCCTTCTTAATATGGCTTAGAAGTGTCTTTCTCTCTCTCTCTCTCTCTCTCTCTCTCTCTCTCTCTCTCTCTCTTTTTTAAAAAAAAACACTTTTTTATTTTCTTATGTTTTTTTACATTTAATCACTGTACATCTTTACAGTACACAACATAATTTTCCCAGCATGAATACACTGTATACTACCTATTAGTCCAGTCAAAGATATTCCCATACACATTACCCTCAACAGATAATTTTCCATTTTTGTGTCCATTAAATATTTTGTTTTCCCCCCTTGATTTCCTCCGTTCTGAACCCCCATTCCTCACCCTCCTCTCACACTGTCTCTAGTATCAGCATTTTCTCTCCATGCTTTTATGTTTTCAAATCATTCAGTTTCTGCCATAGATTGTAGACATTTTGGTATATATTAAGAGGGGACCTACAGTGCCTCTTTTTCGTAGTCTCCTTGCTTCACTTAGCTTTAAAACTTCCATATTCATCCACTTTCTATTAAATGTCAGAGTCTCATTGTTTTTTTAATGACTGAGTAGTATTCTGTAGTGTATGTTGATTCCATGTCTTAGCAATTGTTATTAATGCTGCAATAAATATGAATGTGCAAGTGTTTTTCCAACTAAGTATATTCCTATCCTTTGGTTAGATACCCAGGAATGGAACTGCTGTATTATGTGGTAGTTCTAATTGTAGGTTTTTGAGGAACCTCCATATTGTTCTCCACAATGGCTGTACTAGTTTACATTCCCACCAACAGTTTAAGAGAGTTCCCTTTTCACCACAGCCTCGCCAGCACTTATCATTATTTTTTTTTTTCATCTTAGCCATTCTGACTGGGATTGGGTGGTATCTCATTGTAGTTTTGATTTTCACCTTCCTTATGATAAAGGATGTGACTTACAAGTCTCTTTATGATCTGGCCCCTGACCTGGTGTCAAGTTTCATTTTTCATCACTACTCCTTTACACTCCATGTTCATGCTGTAAAGAGCTCTTTATGACTCCTAGATCTGTCTTGTTCTCTGTTCCCTTAACTCTTTGTCCATGCTGTTTCTTCTATCTGCAACAATTTCTTCCTTACTTTTATTATCATCTCTACCAGATTAACTTCTATTTGTTCCTCTAGTAGGACTCAACATCAGTGTCATGTTGTCCATGTAGAGATCATGTCTGTCTATGTAACTATCACATTTGGCATTCCCTAGCACATAAGAGGCATGTAATAAGAGTTTTCTAAGTATTTTTTAAAACCTGAAATTAAAAAATTGAATTGCTTTTGTTCAGAGTACCCCTGAGGCCCCATAGTGTTGTTCTCTTGACTTTCCTTCAGTCTTCTCTACTCTTTATTTTTTTAAGAATTATTTCATTTAACTTTGTTTGTTTGTTTTAATTTGACCAGAGAGGGCCAGAGCAAGAGAGAAAGAAACAGAAAGTGAGAAAGCAAGTTGCTAGATCTGGGACTCGAACCACAGTCGTCCATGTAGGAGTTCAGCACCCTTAACTACCACGCCACTGGCCCCTGGTCTCCTCTACTCTTACTCCCAACTGCTTTGCCCCCTGCAGAATCCCAAAGCTCAATAACATGCATTTTGTAAATCATTTCCCAAGGATAAAATATAAAATCCTTAAAATAATACATATGCCCTCCATAACGATCTAACTCCTGTCTGCCTTTCTGGATTCATTTATTTTGGCACTATGCAAGGTACTGCATACTATGGTAATGTTGAAATGTATGTGATTTCCCCATACATACACCTACACTTTTTCATATCCATGCTTTTTTTTTTTTTTTGAGAGGCTTTTTTCGCTATAGGGCGCGTGCGCTCGCCAGACAGACAGAGAGAGACATAGAGACAGAAAGCGAGAAATCACCCCCCAGGGGGGATGGTCACGCCGCAATCCCTTCCCCTCCATTCTCCTCTCGGGATCTTGGGCACGCACGCACACGCGCCCGGCGTGAGTTGTAAGCCACCGGGTCCGAGACGCGAACCGCGGTCGACTGCGTGGGAGTCCAGCGACATAGCCATTACACTAACTGCTGGTTCCCTCCATGCTTTTTTTTAAGAGAGATTTGTTGCTTTAGGACACATGTGCTTGCTGGAGAGATGGAGAGAAAGAAAGTGAGAAATCACACACCACCTAGTGGAGATGCATTCCCTTCTCCTCCATTCTCCTCTTGGGATTTTGGGCATGCATGCACATGTGTCTGGTATGAGTTTCAGATCCAGGACTTAACCCATAATCAGCTATGTGGAAGTCCAGTGCCTTAACCACTACAATACCTGCTGGCCCCACCTCCATGCTTTAAGTTCACTCTGGATCTTCTATGTAGAATATTCCCCTTTCAATCCCTTTCTTTCTTTTGTCTAATTTATTCTTTCAAATTCAGTTTAAACATCAATTTTAAGGATGCCTTTCCTAAAATCACTCCTCCCAACTCCAGACTAGATAGCTGTCACATCTGGATGGTTTTATAATGTTTTATGCTTTACTCTAGTTACCTAAAAGCTTATTTTATAATCGGTTAATGCGTGGGCTGCTTCTATTACACTGTGAGCTTTTTGAAGGAGAGGCTAATTTGTTCATCTCTATGTCCCTAAGACCTAGCATGGGACTCTGTAATTACCATATCCTGCATATCCTGGCCCAGACACCAGCATCCCATTAGTATAAGGTTCCTAACATAGAAAAATGCACAAAGAATAATGACAAAGGAAAGCAAAGTGGCACTTTGTTAAGTAGGCTTTTGTTTTATAAACTCAACATAGAAAATACTGGTAAGCTGGAATGAGCCATTTGGTGCATTCTTTTTCATATGAAACCAATTCAGAACATCTATCAAGACTAGAAGAGCAGGAGTAGAGGGCATGTTTGCCCATGATGCTTAGTGTCAAGCCAGCTGATACCTCACTTGGATTACTGGCTCCCATCCAAGTATCTGTCACCACAGAGGGAAAGTGAAAAGAAGAATCAAGGAGGTGACCTGTCTGCCTCCCTTGTGTGTAGGCTTTCCAGTGAGATGAGTTGAATGAGAGGAGGGAAAGGAAATTGTACAGGCTCAGCAGACTCTGAAAATAGAGAAATGTCATCCCTTTCCCTTCCCACCCCCCCCCCCCCAAACACAGTTTCAACTATAGTACCTCCTATGTGTTGATGACTCCAATATTTATCCCCAATCCACCCTGCCTTCTACCATTCTCTAGTTCTAGGGGAACTCTTTTCATTAGGGTACTCTTTATGACCCTCAGTTCGTGGCCCTAATCTTAAGTGTACTGATATGAAAGAGCCAAAGGAATAAACTTTTACCAAATCTATAACAAACCTTATGGTAGATTTTTTTTCCCATTTAAACATGGTATCTCCGATATAAAGAAAGTGGCTTTCCTAAGGCAGACAGAATACTTAGCCAAAAGAAAAATCCAATACTCTAATCATGGGTGCTTTTCACTTTTACATTTAGATAATGTTATTAAGTGCCTAGCATGATCATCAAAATTGCCTCAATCACTGTTCATTTCTTCCCCTTTCCTTGCAGAAGAAAATTGGTGGCTTGAAAGATTTTTAGGTTTCTATTAAAATAAAATTGTCTGCTGACTTTGTACTCTTTCTTTCCTATAGTCTCCATTCTAGCTGAAACAGAAGAAATCAAGGCCATTTTGAAGGACAAGGGAATTGATGTGGAGACCATTGCTGAGGTGTATCCCATCAGAGTACAACCAGCTCGTATTCTCAGCCACATTTATTCTAGCCTAGGTAAGGAGATTGGCTAACCTCTTAGAATTAACATGTTGTTCAGTATAGGCTGGTTTCTTCCTTTTTTTCTTTCTTCATCTTATATTGCTTTATTAAACTGAATCTGAGGAGGAATTTAGTGTCTCTGGAATTCAAGTTTCCAACCCTAACAACCCTGAGCTTAACCAACATGTTCTCTCCTTTTTTGGAAGCTCTATTTCTTTTTTGAATACAAGCTAATTTTATATAGAGTAATAGCCAGCTAACTTGTTTGTAGGAATTTCATACTTTGTAATGTAATGAACTAGTTAATAATATGAAAAATTCCTTAATCTAATACTTTTAATTAACACTTAATTTAGTGATGAACTTTTTATATTAAACAAATTACTATACTGTGAATTAAAAAGGATATGCAAAATTTCTATACTGTCTTTGTGGAAAGCTGAATAGTAATCCCCAAAGACATCCAGGTTCTAATCCCTGGAATCTATGAACATTACTTATACGACAAAAGGAACTTTTCAGGTAACCAAGTTAATGAGCTTGAGATAGGGAGGTTATCCTGAATTATCCATGTGCTCACTAAATATAGTCATAAGTGTCTTTATTAGAGGCTGTAGCACCCTGAATCCTGATACTGCAGTTTCAGTGTTAGAAGCCCCCACCCACTCAGGAACTAGAGAGGTCTAGGTGTATAGGAGCCTAATATCTGAACACCGTGAGGTGATGGAGAAATCCTCTCCCCACAGTGAACCCACTAGTAAAAGGAGAGAAACTCCTCATCATAAATTTGAACCTACAACTCCTGCAGTGGATACCATATTGCAAAACACAGTAGAAGAGAGAAATTGGCACAGAGCTAATTTAGAACCAAGGAAAGCACATGGGCACATAGCTAAAAAAACTACTCCAAAGAATTACCAAGAAGTGAATATATCAAATGACTAAAAATCATAGAAGAACCTCAACTATGATAACACCAGGAAATACTTAACCCACAAGTGAACACAATAACTTATCTCCAACTATGGGGGGGAAAAAAAAACAGAGGAAATCACCAAAATGTCAGAAAAAGAATTCAGAGTATTTACTGTAACTAAACTTAATAAGATGAAAAAAAAAAAAAAAAAACACAAACATACAAACAAACAAAACAGACAACCAGACCCAGGAGATGAGAAAATCATTCTGTGACTTGAACGAAGAACTCCATAAAAAAACAAACCATAAAAAGGAATCTAGCAGAACTTCTAGTGATGAAGACTGTAATATAAGAAATCAAACCTCCCTCAGCAGTATTGATAGCAGATTATACCATGCAAAAGACAGGATCTCTGATCTAGAAGACAAAGCCTCTGACTTAGACAAAGCCACCAAAAAGAATGAAAAAAAAAAAAGAAGGAAAGAGAAAATGAGCACAACATATAGGAAGTACAAGATACTATTAAATGCTCGAATATCCAAATTATTGGTATTCCAGAAGGTGAAGAATATAATAAGGACATAGAACATCTGTTCCATGAAATACTTGAGGAAAATTTTGCAAACCTAGAGGAACAATAAGATATCCAAACCCAGGAAGTACAAAGAACTCCAAATAGACTCAACATAAGAAGATCCTCCCCCTGGCATCTTATAGATAGAATGGTAAAAATCAAGGACAAAGATAAGATTCTAAAAATGGCAAGAGAGAAATGTCAAGTTACTTACAAAGGTTATCTCATTCTTTGTTTGCTTGCATTGTTTTAGTTGAAAGGTCTGATACAATCCTCTAAGGAAGACATAAGAACAGCCAAAAAGCATGTGAAAAAAATGGTCAACATGCCTTACTATAAGGGAGATGCAAATTAAAACCACAATGAGATACCACCTAACCCCAATCAGAATGTCCAAGGTTAAAAAAAAAAAAAAAAAAAGAAAAAGAAGAAGTGCTAGTGAGGCTGTGGTAAAAAGGGAACTCCTATGCTGTTGGTGGTAATGTAAATGAGTACAGCCATTGTGAAGAACAATATGGAGGTTCCTCGGAAACCTACAAATAGAAACTACAGTACAATCCAGCAACTTCACTCCTGTTTATTTACTCAAAGGATAAGAATACACTCAGTTGGAAAAACATTTGCACATCCATATTTATTACAGCATTATTCAAAATTGCTAAGACATTGAATCAACACAAATGTCCAAGAACAGATAAATGGATTGAAAGAGTAAGGCACATATACTTTATGGAATACTACTCAGCCATAAAAAACTGTGAGACCCTAGCATTTGATAGAAAATGGTCAAATATGGAAGATTTAATGCTGAGTGAAGCAATCCAGATTATGAAAAAGAGGCATTGTATGTTTCCTATTAATAGATACCAAATGTCTGCACTCTATGGCAGAAACTAAAAGATTTGAAGGTATAAAAGCATGGAGACCAAATGTGGATACAAAAAACAGTGTGAGAAGAGGGTGGGTAATGGGGGAACCAGAGGGATGGAATCAAGGGTAGAAAAAATGCAAAACATTTCATGGACACAGAAATGGAATATCTGATGATGATATTGTGTTAAGTAATATCTTTGACTGGACTACTGTGCAGTATAGTCATGCTGGGAAAATTCATTTTGTATGCTGAAAAGATGTACAGTGGTTAAATATAATTTTTTAAAAAGCAGAAGTTAAAATTGGCAAAGAACTGATTCTCCCCTGGAGCTTTAAAAAGGATCGGCAGGGCTAGCAGGTGGCATGGTGGTTAAGACGCTGGACTCCCACATGCTTGACCGCAATTCAAGTCCCAGACATGGCAGCTTGAAAATCATGCTGGTCACATGTGCATGCATGCTCGAACCCCAGGAGGAGACTGGAAGAAAAGGGATTGCAGTGTGGCCATACCCCCTGAAGGGTGATTTCTTGTTTTCCCTCTCACTGCCTCTCTCTGTCTCTCTCCACCAAGTGCATGTGCCCTATGGCAAAAACCAAAAACAAACAAAAAGAGCAATCAGCCTGACTGATACCTTGATTTTTATTTTAGCCTCATAATGCTTATTTTGGACTTATGATGTCCAGAACTGTAAGAGTATAAACTTGTGTTATCTTGGGACCAGCAGTTAGCGTAATGGCTATGTCGCTGGACTCCCATATAGTCGACCGCGGTTCGAGTCCCGTACCCGGTGGCTTAAACTCATGCCAGGCGCATGTGCGTGCATGCCCAAGATCCCTAGAGGAGAATGGAGGAGAAGGGATTGCGGTGTGGTCATCCCCCCTGGGGGGTGATTTCTCACTTTCTATCTCTGTCTCTCTCTGTCTTTCTGGCGAGTGCACGTGCCCTATAGCAAAAACCTCTTCAAAAAAATTTTTTTGTTATCTTTAGCCACTAAATTTGTGATAATTTGTCACAGCATCAATAGGAAATTAACAATCTTAGCCTGAATTCCTTGGGTTCCAGAGCTATTAACATTACATCTGGCTTTAGGAATACATGGATTTTTCTCCTCTTTCTTCCTAGCTATGATGTAGAAAATCACTTTTCTTTTTAATTCAAATCCAACAGCAACAGATTGGACTTTTCTAAAGAAACTTTGGAAAAAAAAAAAACAGAAAACTAAAATTTAAACACACAGAACATAAATTTTGCATCCTAGTTAATTTCTAAAATATAGCACAAATTAACTGGAATGTTAAAAATCTCTGAGACCTTCATCCCCTGCACACACTCAACCCTTTTGGAGGTAAATGCTAAGTCAAGGCTCTGAAACTTCTAAGGTTTAATTGGGTTGATACTTTGCTAGGTGGGATGTGTACCTCAGTCCTCCCCACGCTTCTCGTTTTTAATTCCTTGGCCATTCCCTGTAGCCTCAGACTATAATGTATTTCACTAGCACTAAATCTCTTGAGATAAATGAAGTTAAAAATGAAGATAAATAACTCTTCTGAGTATTATTTGATCTTGTAGTCACCTTCATTGTCCCTCTTAAAAGTCTCTGTGGTTCTGGTTTTATTCATGTCCTATTGGTGACTTTGACCTGATTTTTTCTGACTCTCCTTCAAAGTTGATAGGTTAAGACCAGTAGGTAGCATGGTGGTTAAGGCGCTGGATCCCAAATGGTGAACTCCATGGTTCAAGTCCTGGACCCGGTGGCCTGAAAAACACTACAGGCGCATGTGTGTTCATGCCCAAAATCCCAAGAGAAGAATGGAGGAAAAGGAATTGTGATGTGTACATACCCCTGGAGGAGAGATTTCTCACTTTCCTGCTCTGTCTGTCACTGGCAAGCACACACACCCTACAGCTAAAAAATAAAAGCAGATAGATTAATTTTACCTTTTGCCTCATCATATCCATTGTTCTAAATCAGCATAAAAATTTTACTAGGAAACATGTAAATTCTATGCTCTCAGCCATCATTCCTGAAATCTGCCTGCATTGCATTAGGTCTCTCTAACAAACAGAAACCATCTTTGACAATTTATCTTGTCAAAGCCTAGACTCCATTTGGGACCCCTTATTTATTTATTTATTTATTTATTTATTTATTTATTTACATTCATTCACTATACGTCATTACAGCATACAAAATGAGATTTCCTATCCAGAATACACTATATATTGGCTCAATCAAGCACATCAACATACGTGTTATCCTCAACAAATAATTTTCCATTTCTTGTTTCCTGTGCCTTTTTTTCCCATCCTTGATTCCCTGTCTTTCACTCTCTGCTGTGTCCCACCCTCCTCCCACACTGTCTCTAGTATCCATGGTTGCTTTGTATGCTTTTTCCCCCATTTTATTGATTTGCTAATGAGCTTAATTAATCTAAGTATTTCCAATAGCAAGTGCAGCTAATATATACATATTTATGAACACAAGTCTAATTTTTTTTTTTGGAGAGGTTTTTGCTATAGGGCGCGTGTGCTCGCCAGACAGACAGACAGAGACAGAGAGATAGAAAGCGAGAAATCACCCCCCGGGGGGATGGCCACGCCACAATCCCTTCTCCTCCATTCTCCTCTTGGGATCTTGGGTATGCACGCACACGCGCCCGGCATGAGTTTAAGCCACTGGGTCTGGGACTCGAACCACGGTCGACTACGTGGGAGTCCAGCGACATAGCCATTATGCTAATTGCTGGTCCCAACACAAATCTAATTTTAGGCATAAACCTCAGTGAGTAGAGTGAACATACTCTGAAGTAGCACCTAGCTAGGACTATATAGCTTACTGCAGTCATCAAATATGCATTTTTTTTTATTTCAAGAAAAACAGTTTTCATGTTTTTTTTCTCCTGAAACTTTTTAAATTAATTAATTTACATTCATCCCCTAAGCATCGTCACAGCATACAAAATGTGGTTTCCCATCCAGAATATACTGCATAGTGGCTTAATCATGCATGTTATCATCAATAATTTTCCATTTCTAGTTTCATATATATTTTTATATATATTTATCCCCATTTCTGACCCTCTGACCTTTCCCACCCTCTTCTCACACTATCTCTGATGTCTGTAGTTGTCTTCCCTTTCTTTCTCCCCCACATTTTATTGATCACACAATTTCTTAAATAATCTAACTACTTTCAATAGCAAGTTCAGCTGGTAATTTTAAGAAAAGCAGTGTTGAACTGGTAAGGAAATTTGCTTAAAACTTAAAGCCTGGAAACAGGTTAGTGTTCTCTTCAGATAGTAGGTACATGAACCTATTGACAGCTCAAGACAGGACAAAAACTCTTTTTTTTTTTTTTGGAGAGATTTTTGCTATAGGGCGCATGCGCTCGCTGGACAGACAGAGAGAGACATAGAGACAGAAAGCGAGAAATCACCCCCCAGGGGGGATGGTCACGCCACAATCCCTTCTCCTCCATTCTCCTCTCGGGATCTTGGGCATGCACGCACACGCGCCCGGCATGAGTTTTAAGCCACCGGGTCCGGGACTCGAACCGCGGTCGACTACATGGGAGTCCAGCGACATAGCCATTACGCTAACTTCTGGTCCCAATATTTTTGTCAAAAGTCACAGAATACTTTTTCACCAGTTCAGTCTCATGTACTTAATCTATCTTCTGTTGTGGTTCGATCTTCCCGATTGAATTCTGGGATATAATATTCAACTCTAGACTCCTCCCTACAATTAAGTTGGCCATTTTCTTAGTTTTTGAACTCTTATTTCTGTGTGTCTGCATTTAATTTTCCTGATATAGCACTCCTTGAGAACTTCTTGGAGATCTAGTCTGGTGCTGGTAAATTTCCCTTACTAAGTTTTTATTTCCTAGTCAAAGGAATAAAGGACTACTGAGTCCTGAGTTTATTCAGTGATCAAATATTTGAGGGACTCAAGTAACAAGCTACATTTTCATTCTGGTATGCTCTTTCATTTGTTTCATTCATTCATTCACTCATAAGCATCTATTACTTACTTATTATTTACCAGTACTGGACT
The DNA here is from genome assembly GCA_026018925.1 of Tupaia tana. Lineage (NCBI taxonomy): Eukaryota > Metazoa > Chordata > Mammalia > Scandentia > Tupaiidae > Tupaia > Tupaia tana. Next base: position 91,961,303 of record JAKSZU010000009.1, read on the forward strand.
AGATGCTGTGAGAGATGTGGATATGTAACCAGATAATTATAATAAAATCTTATAAATGTTGTAACAATAGTGCTATATGTAAAGTATAAGAGAAAGAGGAGAGATTTGCCTGAGGAAGTGAGGAAAGGCATGACCGATGAGACATTTGATTTTTCCGTCAAATCATTAACTGTTCAAAATTCTATAATTGCAAGTTTCACAATAACAAAATGCTTTAAGTATACATTGAATGATGGCTATAATTCCACACATGAAAAAGGAATATTTTCTTACCAAGTGTATTCATTTATTTATGTTAACTAAACCAAGTTCTCTGCTTCACCTCAAAGACTCAATATTTCATGGGTAGTTCTCTAATATTCTTTTTTAAACGTATTTATTGGGACCAACAGATGGTATAATGGTTATGTCTCTGGACCCCCACATAGTCGACCTCAGTTTGAATCCTGGACTCAGGCCGGGTGTGCATGCATGCCCAAAATCCCAAAAGAAGAATGGAGAAGAGATTATGGTGTGGCCATCCCCCCTGGGGGGGGGGGGTGATTTCTCGCTTTCTGACCCTGTTTCTCTCTGTCTCTCTAGCGAGCACATGTGTGGTGTGTGCACATCCCCTATAGCCAAAATCTCTCTTAAGAACAATTATTTATTTAAATTTTTTTATTAGTTTTTAGTGTAGGCCATGTGCGCACACCAGAAAGAGAGAGAGAGAGAAAGTGAGAAATAACCCCCCAATGAGAATGGCCATTCTGCAATCCTTCTTCTCCATTCTTCTGTTGGGATTTTGGGCATGCATGCACATGTGCTCAGTGTGATTCTGAAGCCACTGAGTTGAACTACAAAGTTGGCCATGTGAGATCCAGCACCTCAACCTTCATGCCACCTGCTGAACCCTTTAAAATTTTTTAAAATTAATTGTTTATTTTTATTCATTCATTTATTTTAATTTGACCAGAGAGAGAAACAGAAAGAGAATGCGAGAAAGCAAGCCACCAGGTCCAGGACTCGAACCATGGTTGGCCCTGTGGGAGTGTCCAGCGTCTTAACCACTACGCCACCTACTGGTCCCCATTATTGACAAATTATAGTTGTATATATTTAGGGGGTACAGTGTGAAAGGTTTTTTAAAAGCTAATTCACATATTAATTACCCCAATTATTAATACTTAACATTTTTTATCATCAGAACATTTAGAATTTACTCTCTGACCAATATTTAGATGTGCAGTAGTGTACTCAGTTATTATATATATTCACCATACTGTGCAATTGATTTCAAAAAAGACCAAAAAGTTTAAAAATTGAACTTATTTTTCACGTCACACTAAGGCTTTGTACCCTTTGACTATCATCTGATTTTTCTCCTCATCCACCTCCAGCCTCTGGAAATAATCTTTCTACTCCTATGAGTTCAATTGTTTTAAATCCTACATATAAATGATAACATGTTGTATTTGTCTTTTGATGTTTGTCTTATTTCCTTTACCATAATGTTCTTCAGTCCATCTTTGTTGTTGCAACTGAGAAAATTTCTTCTTTGTTTAAGGCTGATTAATATTCTATTGGGTACATATAGCACATTTTCTTTATCCATTTGTCCCTAGATGGACACTTGGTTTGATTCCATAACTTTGCTGCTGTAAATAGTGCTGCTATGAACATGGGAGTACAGATATCTCTTCAACGTATTGATTTAAGATCTTTCAGGTAAATACACAGAAGTAGAATTGCTGGATCATATGATAACTCTAATTTTAGTTTTATGAGGAATTTATATTCTGTTTTTCATAATGGTCATACTAATTTACATTTCCTCCATCAGTGTACAAGAGTACCTTTTTCTCAGACCAGCAGTTAGCATAATGGCTATGTCACTGGACTCCCATGTAGTCGACCGTGGTTCACGTCCCGGACCCAGTGGCTTAAAACTCACGCCAGGCACGTGTGTGTGCGTGCCCAAGATCCCGAGAGGAGAATGGAGGAGAAGGGATTGTGGCGTGGCCATCCCCCCTGGGGGGTGATTTCTCACTTTCTGTCTCTCTGTCTCTCTCTGTCTGTCTGGTGAGCGCATGCGCCCTATAGCAAAAACCTCTTTTTAAAAAAAGAGTACCTTTTTCTCCATATCCTTATCAACATTTTGTCTTTTTGATAATAGCCATTCTAACAGGTTTAAGATATCTCATTGTGGCTTTAATTTATATCTACCTAGTAATTAATGATTTTTTAGGATTTTTTCACTTATCTGTTGGCCATTCTTATGTCTTCTTTTGAAAAATGTCTGAGTCCCATGCCCATTTCTTAATTGGATTGTTTGTCTTCATTCTGTACAGTTGTCTGAGTTTCTTATATATTTTGGATATTAATCTCAAATGAGATGTAAAGCTTGCAAATATTTTTTCCCAATCCATAGGTTGTCTCTCCACTCATTTAATTGTTTCTTTTGATGTGTAGAAGCTTTTTATTTTGATGTAACCTCACTTGTCTATCTTTGCTTTTGTTGACTGTACCTTGGGAGTTGAATCTAAAAAATCATTGTCCATACCAACAGCATGTAGATGTTCCTATTTTCTTCTAGTAGTTTCACAGCTTCAGGTTATATGTTTAAATCTTTAATCCATTTTACATTGATTTTGGCATATGGTGTGAGATAAGGGTCTAATTTTAACCTTTTGCCTGGGAATACTCAGTTTTCTCAACATCTTTTATTGATGAGAATGTCCTTTTTCCATTGTATATTCTTGGCATCTTTGTTCAAGATCAATGGACAAAAATGTGCAGGTTCTTTCCTGGACTCTGTTCTGTTCCATCAGTCAGCATGTCATTTTATGCCAATGCCATACTGTTTTAGTTACTATCATTTTGTGGTATAGTTTGAAATCATGTAGTGTGATCTGTCTAGCTTTGTTCTTTCTGCTTATGATTACTATATCTATTTGAACATTTTTTTGGTTCCATATGATTTGAGGATAATTTTCCTCTATGAGGAATGACATTGGGATTCTCATAGAATTTGCATTGAGTATGTAGATCACTTTTTAAAAAGTTGTTTTGGTTCTGGCCCTATACATAGCCGAGTGGTTAAAGGAGCCAGATCCCACATGGTCAACTGCGGTTTGAATCTCTGCCCTAGAAGCTTATAAATATTCAAGGCACATGTGTGTGTCCCCTAAATCCTAACAGGATGGAGAAACAAAGAAGAAGGTATTGTGTCATGACCATGCCCCATTGGAGGGTACTTTCTTTCCTCATGGCACTATCTCTCTCTGGTGAGCACATGCTCCCTCTGGCAATTAAAATTTATATTATGAGGTTAATCAACTTTACAGATGTAAGAATTTAATAAATTTCAAACTCAAATTTATATGTGTTGCTAATAATTTTCTAATAAGTGCATGTACATAAGTTTTCATAGTTAAATTTAGTGTATATGTACATATTAACATATACACTCTTTTCATTTGTCCTTTCATGTGCATTTTCACATATTGAAATAGCTATCTATAACTATATAACTCTCTCTACATATATATATATATATATATATATATATATATATACACACACATACACACATATATATATATATAATTCCATCAAATTTAAGTAATTTTTACTTTTTTATTGAGTGATTGAAATTTTTCCAAAATATTTTTCCTTCTATGAATGCTTTTATATAGACCACTATTTCCTTACAATATGTTCTCAGAAAAGGAATCCTGGATGAGAGTATGTACAGCTTTGTAACTCTTGGTAAATGTTGCCTAATTATTCTTTAGAAGACCAACTGATTTATAGTGACATAACTAAGGCATAAAGTATACCTTTTTTATTATCATACTAACATCAAATAGTTATTTACTTTTGTTGGATTAATAGGTTTGATATGTAAAAATTATTTCTGTAATTTTCAGTGAGCTCTAAATTTCCCTGTTTTTGTTTTGTTGTTTTTTTTTTTCTTTTTTTAGAGGTTTTTGCTATAGGGCACGTGCACTTACCAGAAAGACAGAGGGAGACAGAGAGACAGAAAGCAAGAAATCACCCCCTGGAGTGGGGGAGATGGCCACTCTGCAATCACTTCTCCTCCATTCTCCTCTCAGGATCTTGGGCACACATGAACACATGCCCAGCGTGAGTTTAAGCCACTGGATCCGGGACTCAAACCATAGTTGACTGCATGGGAGTCCAGCAACATAGCCATTATGCCAACTGCTGGTCCCTTGTTGGGTTTTTCTGAAAACCATATTATCTACTATTATTTGTTTATTTGGTAAGATCTGCAGATTTTTATATACTTATCAATTCTTCAAGTATATTTTATATCAATGAGATTTGTAATTTATGTATTTTCTACCCTGCTAGTTTCTTTTGGATAATTACTTTCTTGCCTTTGTACAAATCTTTAAATATTAATTACATCTATTTTGCCAGATACATTTTTCATTTTTTCAGGAATTGTGAATTTATTTCCTAGTTTCATCTGAAATGATATGCTATTCTTGTTATCTCCAATTTTCATAAGTTGTAAGTTATCTGATTACTAATTGGTATACATGTGTTGAATGTAGGGAATGGGAAAATAGAGAAAAGCACAAAGGAAAATATTAAAATTCAGGTATAATTGCACCATCACTCTGAGGAAGTCAGTGTTTTTATTTTGAGGTATTTGCTTGCAATTATTTATTTTTTAAGAGATTTTTGCCTTAGGGCATGTGCACTCTTGGGAGAGACAGAGACAGAGGGAAAGTGAGAAATCACCGCCACGGGGAATGGCCATGCTGCAATCCCTTCTCCTCCCAGGATCTTGGGTACACAGGCACTCAAGCCCAGCGTGAGTTTCAAGTCACTGGGTCTGGGACTCGAACCATGATCAGCCACGTGGGAGTCCAGTAACCACTACACCATCTGTTCCCTCCCAATTATATTTTATAAAGTAAATACACACTTGGTTTTAGCAAAGTGGTGTCAAAAAGAACATTAAGAACAGATTCTGCAATCTGTCTTTTGCTACATGACTATATGATGAACCCTAGCATTTTGGTAAATATTTTCCTACAATCCAATTTCATAGCTGTGTTAGCATAATGTCTTCAAATTTTGAACTTAGGTGAATAAAGTTGTTTTCATAAATTAAATACCCTATTTTTCTATTTATTTCACAAATTGTCCACTTACATTCTGCCATTTTTCTATTAGACAATTGACAGTTTCTTACTGATTTCTGAGTTTCTTTTACATAGTAGGGATAATGACACTTTATTTTCTACATATTATCAAACTATTTTTATTATTTTGTTTGCTTTATAATTTTGTGTTTGCTTTTTTCATTAAAAAATAAAATTCTTTTTCTTTTCACAGTTATCTCTAATATTTATCCACATGCATTTACATTCTTTTTTTTTTCTTTTTCTTGTTTTGTTTTATTTTATTTATATTTTTTAGAGGTTTTCGCTACAGGGCGTGTGCGCTCACCAGAAAGACAGAGAGAGACAGAGAGATAGAAAGCAAGAAATCACCCCACCCCAGGAGGGATAGCCACTCCGCAATCCCTTCTCCCCCATTCTCTTCTTGGGATCTTGTGCATGCACGCACACGCGCCCAGCGTGAGTTTAAGCCACCCGGTCCAGGACTCGAACCACAGTCGACTACATGGGAGTCTAGTGACATAGCCATTACACTAACTGCTGGTCCCTCTTTTTTTTTTTTTTTAAGAGAGAGATTTTTGCTATGGGGCACACGCACTCACCAGAGAGACAGAAAGACAGAAAGTGAGAAATCACCCCCCAGGGGGATGGCCACACCACAATTCCTTCTCCTCCATTTTCCTCACAGGATTTTGAGCGCACACACACACACACACACACACACACAGCGTGAGTTTCAAGCTGCTAGGTCTGAAACTTGAACCGTAGTCAGCCACATAGGAGTCCAGAGACACAACCATTACATCATCTGCTGATCCCACTTACATTCCTTTTAATGGAACTTCTTCATAGTATCCTGTTAAATTTTTTATTCTTTATTGCTTTTCATTGACATAGTAGATTATATATGGGGCACAAGTGTGGTTTTTCAATACATGCATACAATCTGTAATAATCAAATTAGAACAAAAACCAGATCCATCATCTCTAACATTTATCATTTGTGTTGTGAATATTTGAGAACCTCTCTTCTATTATAGTATTTTGAATTATTCATTGATTTGTTATGAACTATAGTTACTCTACTACACTTTAGTATTTTAGAGCTCCTTTAATAACTGTAATTTTTGTATCTATTAACCAAGCATTCTCTATTCCCCCTGCTCCCTCCCCTTTCCAGGTTCTCTCCACTCTATATGATCCAAACTTTTAGCTTCCACAAATGAAAGGGAACATGCAGTATTTGGCTTTCATTAATCTGGCTTATTTCATTTAACATAATTTCCTCCTATTTGTTCATGTTACCATAGATGACATGATTTCATCCTTTATTGTAGCTAAAAATATTCCATTGTGTATATCAAGTTCTATTTTTAGCTTTTTAAAAACTTCCACTCTGTCTTTCATAATGGCTGAACTAATTTGCATACCTACCAACAGTGCATATGAGTTTCCCATTCTCCACTTCCTCATGAGCACTTGCCATTCTTTGTTTTTTGATAATATTCATTCTTTTTTCTTTTTTCTTTTTCTTTTTTTTTGGGGGGGGGGGAGGTTTTCGCTATAGGGCATGTGCGCTCGCCAGACAGAGAGAGACATAGAGACAGAAAGCGAGAAATCACCCCCCCAGGGTGAATGGTCACGCCGTAATCCCTTCTCTTCCATTCTCCTCTCGGGATCTTGGGCACGCACGCACGCACACGTGCCCAGCGTGAGTTTTAAGCCACCGGGTCCAGGACACGAACCGCGGTCAACTACGTGGGAGTCTGGGAGTCCAGCGACATAGCCATTACGCTAACTGCTGGTTCCCTTAATAATATCCATTCTAATTGGAATGAGATGATATCTCATTTGGTTTTGATCTGCATCTATTTCCCTGATGCTTAGTGATGTTAAACATTTTTTCATATACTTGGTCATTTGTGTATCTCTTCTTCTGAGAACTGTCTTTTCAGATCAATTGCCCATTTTTTTATCATTTAATTTTGGGACCAGCAGATGGCATCATGGCTTCATCGCTGGTCTCCCATGTAGTTGACGGCAGTTTAAGTCCCAGACCTGGTGGCTCAAACTCACGCCAGGCACATGTGCGTGCATGCCCAAGATCCCGAGAGAAGAATGGAGAAGCAGGGATTGCGGCATGGCCATCCCTCCAGGGGGGTGATTTCTCGCTTTCTGTCTCTCTGGCGAGCGCACATACCCTATGGCAAAAACCTCTCCAAAAAAAAGTATTTAATTTTATTTATTATTATTTTTAATTTGCTATAAGACATGTGTGCACATAAGGGAGAGAAAGAGAGAGAGAAAAAAAAGCAAGCCACCAATTCCGGGACTCAAATTGTGGTTGGCCATGTGGGAGTCCAGCACCTCAACCACCACATCACCTGCTGGCTCTTTGATTACCCATTTTTTAAATCAGATTTTATTTTTGTGAAAAAGTTGTTTGAGATCCTTTTATATTCTTGTTAGCGTGTTTGCTTTGTAATGTGCAGAAGTTTTATGTTTTTGTGTGGTATGAACTTCTCATTTTTGCTTTTTTCTTTGCTGTTATGCTTAAAAAGACTCATCCATAGGTCAATTACATTTTCACTACATCTTCCCTTATTTCTTCTTTCTGAATACAATTTTATATTTAACTTAGACTAGAATTTCGATTTTACTTATCATGAAAGGTAAAAGTATTACTTTCTTGCAAAATAATTAACCAGTCATCCCAGCATTATTTTTTATTTAAATTTATTTATTTACATTCATTCACTGTACATCATTACAGCATACAAAATGAGATTTTCCATCCAGAATACACTGTATATTGGCTCAATCAAGCACATCAACATACGTGTTATCATCAACAAACAATTTTCCATTCCTTGTTACCTGTATATTTTGCTTTTTTTTCCCCATCCTTGATTCCCTATCTCTCACCCTCTTCCATCTCCCGCCCTCCTCCCACACTGTCTCTGGTATCTATGGTTGCTTTCTATGCCTTTCCCCTCTACACATTTTATTGATTCACTAAAGATCTTAATTAATGTAAATGTTTTGAATAGCAAGCACAGCTGATATATACATATCCATGAACACAAGTCTGACTTTAGGCGTAAACCTCAGTGAGTACAATGAACATACTATAAAGTAGCACCTAGCTAGGGCTGTATATCTTACTGCAGTCATCAAATAGGTATTTTTAATGCCTTTGTTTTTTTTTAGTTTCAAGAAGAACAGTTTTAGGTTTTTTATTTCCTGAAACTTTTTTTTTAAGATTAATTAATTTGCATTCATTCCCTAAGCATCATCACAGCATACAAAATGTGATTTCCCATCCAGAATATACTACATAATGACTTAATCATTCATGTTATCATAAAAAAATTTCCATTTCTAGTTTCATATACATATATGAAAAAAAATATATATAACCCCTGTTTTTGACCCTCTGTTCGTGTACCTACCATTTGAACAGAATCCTAACCTGTTTCCTGGATTTAAGTTTTAAGCAAAGTTCCTTAGTATTTCTTTGATTTAAGTTAAAACTGCTTTTCTTGAAATTATCAGCTGAACTTGCTATTGAAAGTAGTTAGATTATTTAAGAAATTGTGTGATCAATACAATATCGGGGAGGGGGAGGAATGGAAGACAACTGTAGCATCCCAGCATTATTGATTGAATAGTTTATATGTACACTATTTTGAAACATTACTTTTATCATTTACTATACATACACTCATTCACACATGTATGTATTTGTATGATTCTGATCTTATGTATGATTCTGTTGGTCACTGTTTTTCCTTCACTAGTACTAAAGTTATAGTAGTCTCAACTCAGTAATTATTGGGAAAATGGAAGATAAAACAATAATAAAGGCCCAGCCTCAGTGGTGCAGGTAGTAATACTGAACTGCAGTACCAGAAGCCACATGTCTGACAATGGGTTCAGATCCTAAGTTGACCTGAAAAGATGCCAACTGTGCATATCCCTAAGATGAGCTGAAAGGCTAGACAAGGAGATTGTGGTGTGGCAAGAAGATCGTGGTGCAATGAGGTCATGTCAAGGCTGCCTGCCTCTATCTCACTTGCATGTGCTTTCTCTCATGAATAGAATTTTATTTTAATTAAAGACAATGCAGTATAATCTTTTGCCCATCATTTTTGCAAAAGTTAAGATTAATAGTATCCACTGCTGTTGAATATGTGGAGATAGGGGTACTTTCAGCATTCCTGGTAGTATAAATCTTGTGGGAAAAAAATCTAGTGTTCTATTGTACAGTAGCACCAGTGGATTTAGTCAACAATAGCTTGTTGTATATTTCCAAATAGCTACAAGAGAACATTTTGAATACTCCCAACATAAAGTAATGGTAAATATTTGAGGTTATGGATATACTAATTTCTCTGACTTGATCATTATACATTGTATTTGTGTACTGAAAAATGACACTGTAATCCATAAATATGTGTAATTATTATGTGTTAATATTTTTAACTAATGCATATGCATTTGAGCAAAAACCTTACTTCTAGAAATCTAGCCTATATAACATTTATACAACTGCACAAGCGTATATGTACAAGAATATTCATTATAACATAATTGGTAGTGGCAAAACAACAACTAGAAGAAACATTATGTAAATGAATAATAACGGTAAAATTATGATACATTGTGCCACAATTTAAAAGAAAAGGTGGACTTTAAGCTTCCAGCTATGATGAAATAGCTTATATTGGACTAACTCTTTCACTAAGTATAACTATACAGTGACTGGGTTTTGTTTATTTTTTAATGTTTAGTCATTTCAATGTTTTTATATTTTATTACTTTTTATTTTAAATTTATTTATTTTGCATTCATTCACTGTATATCATTGCAGCATACAAAATGAGTTTTCCCATCCAGAATACACTGTATATTGGCTCTATCAAAGATATGGCCATACATGTTACCTTCAACAAATAATTTTCCATTTCTTTATTTCTTACATATTTTACCTCTTTTTTTCCCCCCTTGATTTCCTCCCTCTCACCCTCTGCCATTTCCCATCCTCCTCCCACACTGTCTCTGGTATCTACAGTTGCTTTCTATGTTTTTTTTTTCACATTTTATTGATTCAAAACAATCTTAATTAAACTAAACACTTTCAGTAGTAAGTACATTTATAAACATATCTATGAATACATGTCTGACTTTAGGCATAAAACTCAGAATGAACGTACTATAAAGTAGCACCTAGCTGAGGCTATATAGCTTACTACAGTCATTAAGTAGGAATTTTTGTTTGTTTGGTTTTTATGTATTTTTTAATTTCAAGAAAAGCAGTTTTAGCTTTAATAAATTAAAATTTTAAAATGTTAAGAAAAGTTTGCTTAAGACTTAAAGTCAGGAAGAAGGTTAGGATTCTGTTCAAACAGTAGGTAGATACTAAAAACTCAAAAATCAGATATAGATAAAGTTAAAAATCTAGTAAGGAGTGCACTGTAATTTTCTTCTGAAACGTTTTTTTCTCTCTCCATTCCCCCTTTTACTAAAGAGAGGCATAAACTAACTTATCTGCAAAATATTAATAGTAAGTTTAGTATCAATTTGCTCTGTTATTTGCATAAAACCCCATAAAAATATTAATTGATTTAGCTGGCTTTGCTGGAACCTTTTATAAAAAACTTCAGAGTAGATTCTTTAAAAAAAGGTCTCCCAAGGCTACTGAGCCAAGTTAGGAACTCACCATGTGACTGTGCCTTTAAGTACCTGTACTCAAGAGGTTTTTTGGCATGTCAGGAAGTGACATTCTTCTTTTTTATTTTTTTTTAATTTTTACATTTTATCATGTCTTTATAGTATACATTTCTTTTTCCTACACAAATACCATGCATATCAGTCAAGACAAGAATATTACTATATACATTATCATCAGCAAATAGCTTCTCTTTTTTTGTCAATTAAGCATACTTTTACCTGGTTTTTCCTTCCCCTTTCCCCTCTGTCCCTTCCATACTAAACTTTTTTTCACATTTTATTGATTCACAAAAGATCTTAAAGTATGGACAAAGCTAGAATCTAGTGACAAGTGCACTGTAATTTTCTTCTGAAACATTTTCTTTTCTCTCTCTCCATTCCCCCTTTTACTGAAGAGAGGTATAAACTAACTTAATTGCAAAAAAAAATTAGTTTAATCTCAGTTTGATCTGGTATTTGCACAAAGCACCATACGAATTCAATTTCTGATGCAAGGCAGCAAATACTATTTCATTATTGAACTTATGTAAATAACCATTCTGCCACAAAATAAGAGTGCTCACAAATATTTTCCAATTGCAAAGGGGTCAGGAAGGGAGCAAAGTTTATGTTTCAATTTTTAAAATTATTTTTTAACAAATTGCTGAATCCAAAAAATCAAAAGAAAACAAAAATCCTTATATCTGGAAGACAAAGCATAGAAGAAAATCAGTAATGTTTTAGAAAAAAAGTCATAGAATTCTATTTCACCCATTCAGCCTTGTATAATCTCTTTTTTGAATTTGCAGTGTTACTGTGGTCTGACCTTTCCATTAACATTCAACATTATTATTGATACTTCAGAACTTGTCCCTACCATTAAGTTGGCCTTTTGCTTGATCATTTTTTGTTCTCTTATTTGTCTTAGTTTTCCTAGTATAGTACTCCCTTCAGAACTTCTCAAAGAGCTGGTTGGTGTTGGTAATTTCTTTCAGGTTTTATCTGAGAATGTTTTTATCTTTCCTTCCCATATGAAGGATAATCTTGCTGGATATAGTATTTTTGGTTGAAATTGTTCACTAAGACTTTGAATATATTTTCCCATTCTGTCCTTGCTTGCATTGTTTCTGACGAGAGGTCTGATGTTACCCTGATGGGATATCCTTTGAAAGTAATTTGATGTTTTTCTCTTGCCAATTTAGTATCTTATCTCTGTGGTTTTGGTTAATCTGGCTATGATGTGCCTTGGAGAAGATTTTCTTGGGTCGATTCTATTAGGGATCCTTTGTATTTCTTGGGTCTGAGTATTTGAATGACTCTGGGTTTGGAAAGTTTTCTTCCAGGATTACATGGAATACATTATCAATGCCCTGATTAGTTTCTTCACCTTTTGGAATACCAGTTATCCGGATGTTTGGGCATCTAATGGTATGTAATATTACTCACATATTATTCTCACTTTTTTGGGTCATTTTCTCTCTTTCTGACCAATTTTTCTAGGTCAGAGGTTCTACTACATCTGAGATTCAATCTTCTGCGTGATCTAATCTGCTTTTAATACTTTCAGGGGAGGTTTTGATTTCCTGTATTACAGCCTCATCTCTAACAACTCCATTTGATTCTTTTTTATGGTGTGTATTTCCTCTTTCAGATCGTGCAAGAACTTCTTCACCTCCTGGAACTCATCGTCTCTTTTCTCCTGCATTTTCTGGAGTGTGTTGTCTCTCTTCTCTCGTATCTCTGTTAACTTTGTCACTATGAATATCCTAATTTTTTTTATCTAAATATGTCCACAAGTTCCATTGTACTGTCTATGGATGATGAAGGGCTGTTCTTTTACCTTGGGGAAAATATATTTTCTTGATTTCCCATATTTCTTGTGCCTCTGCAGTGGTGATTTCTGGTCATCTGATGGATTTTACGTTACTTCCTACCTTATTGTAGTTAATTCTGAGTGTTAGAGGCATACAGAAGGAGACAGCCTGCAATATTTCTGCAGTTCCATTTCCCTGATCCTCATCAAGCAACCTGCACTCTTGTCAATGGAACTGGAAGTGACATTCTTTACTGACCTGCCAGGCAGAACTTTTTATGGTATCAGGCAATCTTTTCAAGAACTTCTGCTGGCTTTCTTGAGATCTATTTCAGTTCCTTAGCTTTCTAGTCACATCTTCAGATATGACTTGCCAGTCAAAGCCCTGGTAATAACCAGTATTTTCAATTTCTGATGCAAGGCAACAGATATTGTTGAACTTATGCAAATAACCATTCTGCAACAAAATGAGAATACTCACAAATATTTTCCAATTCCAGAGGTGTCAAGAAAGGAGAAAAGTTTATGTTTATCAAACAGCTCAAAAGAAAACAAAAATCCTTTAATCTGGAACACAAAGCATAGAAGAAAATCAGTAATATTTTAGTCAAAACTCATAAAATTCTATTTCACCAAAACAGTCTCATGTAATTAATCTCTCATCTTTTGAATTTGCAGTGTTACTGTGGTTCAATCTTTCCATTTAAATACTGGAAGTTAACATTCAACGTTGTTCTTGGTATTTCTGCAGTTGTTCCTACCATTAAGTCAGCCATTTTCTTGGTGTTTTTTTGTTCCCTTATTTCTGTGTCTGTGTTTAGTTTTCCTGGTTTAACACTCCCTTCAGAACTTCTTGAAGAGCTAGTCTGCTATAAATACTTTCAGGTTTCATTTACCTGAGAATGTTTTTATGTTTTCTTCCCATATGAAGGATAATCTTGCCAGGTTTCTTGGTTGAAATTGTTTTTCATTTAACACTTTGAATATATTTTTCCATCCTTTCTTTGCTTGCATTGTTTCCAGTGAGAGGTCTGATGTTAGCCTGATGGGATAAATTTTGTAAGCAAATTGATATTTCTCTCTTGCCTATTTTAGTATCTTGTCTTTGTCTGTGGTTTTGGCTGATCTGGCTATCATGTGCCTTGGAAAAGATCTTCCAGGGTTCATGCTATTTGGGGTCTTCTGTATTTCTTGGGTCCGGATATTTGAATGACTTTAGGTTTGGAAAGTTTTCTTCTAGGATTTCATGGAATAGATTATCAATGCCCTTATTAGTATTTTCACCTCTGGGATACCAATTAGCCATATGTTTGGTTTTTTAATGGTATCTAGTATTTCTCATATATTATTCTCATTTTTAGGGGTTATCTTCTCAGTCTTTTTGGTGATTTTTTTCTAGATTAGAGATTTTGTCTTCTATATAAGTGATTCGATCTTCGTCATGGTCTAATCTACTTTTAATACTTTCGAGGGAGGTTTTGATTGCCTATATTACAGCCTTCATCTCTAACAGCTCCATTTGATTCTTTTTTATGGTGTGTATTCCTTCTTTCAAATTGTAGAACTTTTCATTTCCTGAAACTCATCTCTTTTTTCTCTTGCATCTTCTGGAGTTCATTGTCTCTGTTCTCTTTTATCTCGATTAGTTTTGTCACTATAAATATTCTTAATTCTTTATCTGTCATTTCCACAAGTTCCATTATACTGCCTGTGAATGATGAAGGGCTGTTCTTTTCCCTTGGAGGAGAGATATTTTCTTGGTTTCTCATACTTCTTGTGCCTCTGTGGTGCTTTCTTGTCATCTGATGGACTATACATTTCTTCCTAATTTCTTGGAGTTAATTCTGAGAGTTCAGAGGCACGCAGGAGGATATGACTCTCAGTCTCTTTACACTTCCATTTCCCTGACGCTCACCAAGCAACCTGCACTTTCCTCATCAGGACTGTATATTACAAAGGCCTCCCAGTTTCTAGAGAACATGTGCACCTGGGCTGAGCTGTGGGGTTTCAACTGAGAGTTCAGAGGCTTCTGGGAAGAGTTGAGCTGCACTCACTCTGCAGCTCCGTATTTCTCCTTGATGCTCACTTTGCAGTCTCTCTTCTCTGATTTTGGGTCATTTGGTGGTGCATTCACTTTTGGATAATTGGTTGGAGAAGTTTTCTGCAACTGTAAATTCGTGTACTTATTTTACTGTGAGGTACTTCTTTGCCAATTTCTCTCCTCTACTGTGTTTTGAAACATGGTATCCACAGAAAGAGAATTAAGTACAGAGTTATGCAGAGGAGTTTCTCCCTTTGTGTAGCAGGCTCAGTGGGGGTTGAGTATTTCTATGACTGTGTAAGTATTCAGATGTTTGGCTACTGTGCACTTAGACCTGTCTAGACACTCAGTATGTAGAAGCTGAACAGAAAAGTGAGAAAGAAAGATAAAGGAAAAGGAAACAAAGGGGGGAAAAGAGAAACAACCAAAAAGGGGGAAATTTTTTTCTTAAAAAAGCAAAAAATGAAAACCGTGCAGTGTGCTTGTGCTCCATGCAAAAGGGACAGGACACAACTCAGATGTAAATGAATTCTGAAATTTTCAAGACAAAGGACAGGTTGGAGGCAAGAAATACAAAGTTCTTAAAAATTAAAATAAATTTAACGACAGAGAGACTGAAACAGAGACAGGATAGAGATTGTCCTATATGTCTAGCTTTGCTGAATTTGCCTATTAGTTTTAACAGGTGTGTGTGTGAGTGTGTGTGTGTGTGAAATCCTTAGTGTTTTCCTCTATATATAACATGTATAGTATCCCCAACTGGATGGGTGTGAAATGTATACATGTTGGAAAATTCACTTTATAAGCTAAGTGATGTACAGTGATTGAATATATAAAAGAAATTAAAATAATAAAAGATCATATTACCAGTGAAAAGAAATTATTTTAATTCTTCCTTGCTGGCTTGAATATCTGTTTTTCCCTTACTTAAGTATTCTGGCTAGAACTTTCAATACTATGTTGAAAAGAAGTCTGTGTGTCTGTTTTTATTGTACTTATTTATTTTTGCTTTTATTCATTTGGTTTTCTCTTCTTTCTTCTTCTTCTCTTTTCTTTTCATTTTTGCTAAAGGGTGCATGTACTTGCCAGAGTAAGAGGAGAGAGAGGGAGAGAAAGAGAGAGAGAGAAAATGAGAAAGCATCCCTGCCTCCCCACCCCCTGAGGGGGAAGGCCACTCTGCAATCCCTTTTCCTCCATTTCTCCTGTTGGGATTTTAGGCATGCATGCACACATGCTCAGTGTACCTTGAAGTTGCCATGTCTGGGACTCAGATAGTGCAGTTGGCCATGTGGGATTCAGCCATGTTACCATCACACCACAGGTGGCCTTATTTATTTGGTTTTCCCCCTTTTTGGTTTAATTTTATGTTCTTTATATTTCAGTGTAATGGGGAAAAAATGAAGTGGGTAAACCTGGTTGCCATGTCAATCTCAGATAAAATGTGTGCTTTATTGAATGGGCCCTGGAATATGATCAAGGCATAGACAGTTCTCTGGTTCTGGCCCACAAAAAAGCAACACTAAAGATGTGGCATATTTGATAAATATAACATGTAGCATCAAGCAGGGGAAAAAAATAAAATCTCCAAGAAAAATATGCTACAGAAAATTTTTAGAAAGTATTAGTTTTGTCAGTACTTACATGAAATATTCAATATGTATTTTGGGGGGAAAAGTTTCAGAACAATATGTATAGTGTTAGCTATGTTATAAAAGAAAAAAATGTGTGAATATATTTACAATTTCCTCATTGTAAGAGGTATTGATGTAATAGTTGCCTTCTGGAAGACTGAAAGAAATCCAATACATGTAACAAGGTATTAATTCTAAGATGAATTTCAATTTCAGACTGCTAAACTATGAAAAGAAGACACCTTAAACACAAGTAAATAAAGTGGATATGTATATGTGTGTCTATATGTATATATACATTTGTGTATCCATATGTAAAAATGTTTGTTGAGGGTCAGCAGGTGGTGTGATTAAGGCTCTAGACTCCCACATGGCTGACTGTGGTTTGAGTCCCAGACCTGGTGGCTTGAAACTTACTACGGTATATGTGTGTGCATGCCCAAAATCCCAAGAGGAGAATGGAGAAGGGACGGTAGCATGGCCATACACACTAGGGGGTGATTTCTCACTTTCCTTCTCTCTATCTCTCTTTGTCTCTCTTCAGCAAGTTTTTGCACCCTATGACAAAAACCTTAAAAAAAATGTTTGTTGATTTGATTTGTGCACTAAAACTATCTTGATAATTTCTCAATTTGGTGTCAGGATGCAACAGTAGAATGAAACTCAGTGGACGACCCTATAGACACATGGGAGTGCTTGGAACTTCAAAACTCTATGACATTCGGAAAACTATCTTTACTTTCACTCCACAGGTGGGTGAAATAAACTGTAATGTGAATTGAGATGAATGGAAATAAAATAGGAACATTGTAGAAATAAAGCATTTATTAGAGTTGAGATAAGGAGTAAGTAGTTCTTTGGGTCCTTGCACATAATTAAGTTGCTCAGTAAATATGTATTGCATTTAACTGAATTGAACATACAGCACAGAGTTATGCTAAGTGTTTGTGACTACCACAATTAGTTTTGAATGTTGCAGAAACAATAACTAGGAATTTTACAAATGTTAGAATACTTACAAACGTACTCCTTACTTTTAAAAGTTAAAATAAGACAGTATTTGGCCTTTATAAACAAATATCATCTTTTTCATTTAGCTACTAAGTTATGTGGGGTTTTGTTTGTTTGCAGAAGGGACCCTTTTATGTGCATGGTAGTGTTTAATGTCCTATTCTAAACAAAAATACCAGTGTTTTTTTTTTCTGTGATCATATTTATTGCTAGCCTGATGTTTATTAGCAACATTACAATAGTAATCTTGATTATATGAGAGGTCTTCAAAAAGTTCATAGTAAATACATATTATGGAGAAACTATGCAATAATTTCAAAAGAATGTTTTGTAGCAAAACAAATTCCATCTTTCCACAAACTTTTTGAAGTCCCCTTACATGTGTGTATAGAGAGGAAAAGCTATTTTATGGAGA
The DNA here is from genome assembly GCA_026018925.1 of Tupaia tana. Classification (NCBI taxonomy): domain Eukaryota; kingdom Metazoa; phylum Chordata; class Mammalia; order Scandentia; family Tupaiidae; genus Tupaia; species Tupaia tana. The sequence goes on from JAKSZU010000009.1 coordinate 91,979,064, forward strand.
GAAAACTTAAACTTCCATTTGCCATCTTACATATGAAATAGTACAGCTAGGTGTAGGTATAGATGAAAGAGTAATGTATTATTGATCCTATTTCTAACTTTGCTATTTGCTAACTATATGACTTTTCAGAAACACTTATAATCTCTCAGCTTCATTTTTCATCTATTAAAAGAAGAAAAGCCCTCACTGAGTGGTTAAGAGGTATTGATGTAATAGGAATAAATAAAATTATGTACTTGAAAATATTATACTTTATGTACTATAGCTCACTGTAAAAATATCCAAAACTATTACCATATGTACCAATTGACTACCAGGTACTTTGGGAAGTATTAGGCATTAAATTTGGAATATTATTGTCTCTGTGACATCTTGTATACCCTATGTAAGTATTTTAAAATATTTTTGATAGTTGTGAGAGAAATTAATCTGAGCTATTATTTTCCTTTTCTTCAGTTTATAGACCAGCAACAGTTCTACTTGGCCCTGGACAACAAGATGATAGTGGAAATGCTTAGGACAGACCTCGCTTACCTCTGTAGCCGCTGGAGGATGACAGGCCAACCCACCATCACCTTACCTATCTCACACACTATGCTTGGTAAGGATGTTAACAAATTAACCAATACACAAATACATTCCAGATGTTTGAGAGCTATAATTCAAAATATTTAGCAGATAATAAGTTGGTTTGTGGCTACTTTAGATCATTGGTCTCTAGGTCAATTTGCAGAAACTTTATATATACAATATACAATTCTTAAAAACACACACACACACACATACACACACACACAATAATACTACTTTCTGCATCTGTCTTAAGCCAGTGGAACATCAAGATACAATAGATCAGTCCCAGGCTTTTTCTTCTAACGTTTGTCTAACCAAAGGAAAAAATGTAGCTGGGAATAAAAAAAGACTTTTAGCTTGCTTGTATGTATGTATGTATGTATGTATGTATTTGTATATGGTTTGGCTTCCTGACATTGCTTACTTGAAACTGGGTGAAAGGCTTTATTGTTCTCTTAGTTCCTGAAATATTAGAGCCAATACTGAAGCAACTGCTTCCTTTCTCTGTCTCTGTTCTTGCTTCCAAAGGCCTGTTTATCCTGCCAAAATACATAGAATTCCTTTTTATTAAAGAAGAATCCCTTATCATAAATCATTCAAAATCCATACAAAATGTTAGGGGTTTCGTTACATCTCAAACATGCTTCAAAAGCACAGGAGTTGAGAAAGTAGGGCAGTCTTTCTTCTTTTTGTCTCTCTTCTTCACTTAAGATGATTAACAAGTACTCAGTTAATAACTACTGTTCCCAGAATTGTCTTCAAAAGAAATAAAATCTAATTGGAGAAGCAAAGCTTATACACAAGAATAATAGAAAACAATTTAGACACTATATGAAGAAGTACTGAAGCATTAGATGTGTGTTTCACAGTAAAGGAGATCAAGTTGCCGCAGAAAATTTCTCAGCTGAGATGGGACTTATTCAGACTTTTTGGAATGGGTAGTATTCAGATGGAAGAAGGGGCTAAGGGAAGGTATACTTTAAGTGAGAGGGGAAGATACCATAAAAGTGTGCCCTTGAGGCAAGAATGAGCTTGACTTGTGAGAGAAAAGTGAAGAGACAAATTTACATGAGTTTTGTATGTTGAAGTATAATTATAAACAAAATTGGATAAGTAAGGTAGGGTCAGATTATGAAGACCTTAAAATAAGCAAGGAAATTTAAAACATTTTTTTTCAGAAGTTTGAAGTGATTAAAAGTTTTTGAGCAGAGAGTGACATGACTAAAGTGATGCTTAGGGAGTATTGGTGAAAATACACACTGTAGTGAGGAGAGACTGATGTCAAGGAAGCTAATTCACATACGAGAAGAAAAGAAGATACACTGGATTGGAGGTATAACAAAAAAAAAAACACACATCCTGGATAATTTGTGAACAACAGAAATTTATTTCTCAGTTCTGGAGACTGTGAAATCCAAGATGAAGGTGCTGGCAACTTCGTTTCCCAGGCAGGGCCTGGCCTCTCTGCTTCCTAGATTGTCCCCTTGTTGCTACATCCTCCAGAGAAAATAAATATGGCCTCACATGGCAGAAGTGTGGAAAAGGGATAAATCCACTCCCTCAAGTGCTTCTATAAGGGCTCTTTTCCCATCTATGAGGGTTCTGCTCTGGTAATTTAAACGCTTCCTAAAGGCCCCATATCTTAATACTATCACATTGGTGATTTTCAATATATGAATTTTGAAGGGCATGCAGACCATAGCTCTAGGTAAATAATGCTGCCATTGATAGAAGCAGAGGTATTCTATAGGAAGATGTCAATTGTAAAGAGATTGTTGAGTTTGTGGTGACAAAGAGATTTTAAAATTGAAATGCCTAATACTTGGGGATGAGATACACAACCACAGTATGGGAAGTAGAATCAAGCTAAAAATGTAGAATTAAACTGCTAAGAACAAATATGTACAACTATTATGTATTAATAAAATGAATTTTAAAAGATGAAGATTTAAATTAAACAGCTTTGATACTTTCTATGTGATCATACAACAGAAACAATAGTAACAATAGCAATAGTAACTATAATATTTATTGAATACTTTGTCTGTGCCAGGTACTAAGTTAAGCGCTTTCAGTAAATTATTTGGAGATTTCTGCCACAGTACTGTTCAGAAAGTTACTATTAACAGCTACATTTTATACATGAGGAAGGTGACTCACTGTCCAAAGTCACAAAGCTAGTCAGAAATAGAGCCAGGCCTCAAACCAGGTCTCTCAATCTTTGAAGCCCAATTTACCAGCAGCAGTGTGTTTTGCCAGTGAAAATTTTGTGCTGATGAAATGAGAACAAACATATTAATGATCATATTAAAATGTCAGTTACTTAAATTCTCATATTAAAGACAAAGATTTTCAGAGTACATAAAAGAGTAAAATCTGAGGTCAGCAGGTGGCACAGAAGTTAAGGAAGCTGGATGCCATATGACCAACTGTGTCATTCAAGTCCCGGACCTAGAAGCATGAAAATTGCATTAGGTATGTGCATGTGTGTGCCGAAAGTCCCAAGAGAATGGAGCAGAAGGGACTGTAGTGTAGCCCCCAAGCCCCCTGAGAGGAGTGATTTCTCAGTTTCCTCTCTCTGTCTCTCTCCAGCAAGCATATGCTAACAAAAACAAACAAAAGAAAAAACTGAAAAACTAAAGTCCAGGTTTATGTTATTTACACAGGGTATCCCTAGAACAGAAACATATGGAAGGATAGAAAACAAAGAAATATGAAACATATGTCATGTAAATGCCAACAGAAAGAAAGCGGTGGTGACAATATAATATCAAAATTAGTAATTTTTTTAAATGTTCTGTTTTAATTTATATTTAATCACATATATCTTTACAGAAATCAGTAATTGGGACAAGAAAAATATTTTATATTGATACGAATTATAGTACACCACCATAATAAAACACTCACAAACTATTATGTACTCAAAAGTATCATTAAAATGTATCAAACAAATATTTAGGGGGCCAACAGATGGTATGGTGAAGGTGGCTGGATCTCACATGACTGACAGCAAGGTTCAAGTCCCAGACCCAAGGGCTTGAAAACAGCACCAGGCACGTGTGTGTGCATGCCCAAAATCCCAAGAGAATGCAGGAAAAGGGATTGTGGCATGGTCATCCGCATTAGGTGGTGATTTCTCACTCCTATTCCCCATCTCTTTCCAGCAAGCACACACACTCTATGGCAAAACCAAGGGAAAAAAATGTTTGGGAAAACTTAAGCCAAATATGAGAAAACTACTTTACATTCATAGTGGGAACCTCTAATATACTTCTATCAGAATGTCACAGATTAGTTATACAAAATAATTAAAGATATACAGGAGTAAAAACCAGACTATTGTATTTGTGAGTATATATATATCACTGTATTCAGAAAGACAGAACACAAAGAGTGTTTCTTTTTAAAAAGTGGTAGCATATATATTACCAGATATGTGACATAAAATTAATTAATGCAAAGAATATGTACAAAAAATTCTGACCATGAAGGAATTAACAATTTTCCCAAATAATTTTTAGATTGTAGAGGGAATCAAGTTTGAAAAAATATACGTTTAGAAATTACAAAAATGATACCATTACTTATCGAAAATGATGAGATTTGATCAAAGTTGTATTTAGAAAATTTGTACTGTCAGACTAGCTCTTTTTTCTTTTCTTTTCTTTTTTTTTTTTTTTTTTGAGAGGTTTTCGCTATAGGGCACGTGCGCGCACCAGACAGACAGAGAGAGACATAGAGACAGAAAGCGAGAAATCACCCCCCAGGGGGGATGACCACGCCGCAATCCCTTCTCCTCCATTCTCCTTTCGGGATCCTGGGCACGCATGCACATGCACCCGGCATGAGTTTTAAGCCACCGGGTCCGGGACGCAAACCACGGTCGACTACATGGGAGTCCAGCGACATAGCCATTACACTTACTGCTGGTTCCCACGTCAGACTAGCTCTTAAGAAGTTCTGATGAGAATGCTATACCAGGAAAACTAAAGTCAGACAGAAATAAGACAACAAAAACAGCCAAGAAAATGGCCAACTTAATGATAGTAACGAGTCCAGAAATATCAATAATAACATTGAATGTTAATGGATTAAATTCTCCAACCAAGAGATGTACGTTGATTGAATGGATACAATAAAGAGAAACACAGAAACCCTCTATCTGTTGCCTACAAGAAATATATCTCATGGATAAAGACATATATGGACTAAAAGTGAAGGGCTGGAAAAGGGTATTTTTTTTTCTTTTTTTGGAGAGGTTTTTTGCTATAGCACACGTGGGCTTGCCAGAAAGACAGAGAGAGACAGAGAGACAGAAAGCGAGAAATCGTCCCCCGGAGGGATGGCCATGCCACAATCCCTTCTCCTCCATTCTCCTCTCGGGATTTTGGGCACGCACACACACGCACCCGGCATGAGTTTAAGCCACCAGGTCCAGGACTCGAACCACAGTCAACTACATGGAAGTCCAGTGACATAGCCATTGCGCTAACTGCTGGTCCCAGAAAAAGGTATTTCATGCAAATAGAAACCAAAAAAGAGCTGGAGTCGTGATACTGGGTTCAAATAAAATCGGCTTTAAGGCAAAAACTATAAGAAGAGACAGAGAAGGGCATTAAATAGTAGTAAAATAGCTAATTAATCAAGAAGATATAATGCTTATAAATATCTATGCAGCCAACTCAGGAGCACCCAAATATCTGAAGGAGAGACTGTTAAATCTAAAAGGCAAGGGAGACTGCAATATACTAATTGTTGGGGGTCTCAAAACCCTACTGTCTCCTTTAGACAAATCATCTAGACAAAAAATAAGCAAATAGATAAAGGAGCTAAACAATCCCATAAATCAAATACACTTGAAAGATATCTATAGAACCTTCCACCCAAAAACCATGAAATACACATGAAAACCTAAAAAGAGAAATAAAAATGACACGAAAAAGTAGAAGGACATACCATGTTCCTGGATCAGAAGCATTAATATAATCAAAATGCAATTCTACCCAAATTAATCTACATATTTAACACAATCCCAATCAAATTACCAGAAACATTCTTCACAGATCTAGAAGAGACAATCATAGAATTGATCTGAAATCATAAAAGACCCCGTATTGCCCAAGTAATCCTGCATAAGAAGAGTGGAATAGGAGGCATTTCACTCCCTGATCTCAAAATATATTACAAAGTTGTGATAATCAAAACAGCATGGTATTGCCACAAAAACAGACAGGCAGACCAATGGAACAGAATAGAGATCCCAGGAATAAACCCCAAAATATACAGCCAGCTAATTTTTGACAAAGGGCACCACTCAATCCAGTGGGTAAAGGAAAACCTCTTTAGCAAATAGTGCTGGAAAAACTTGATATATTCACTTGTATAAAGATTAATGTGGGCCCCTGTCTCTCACCATTAACAAAAATCAAGTTCAAAGTGGATCAAAGATCTAAAGCTAAGACTTCAAACTATAAAACTACTAGTGGAAAACACTGAGGAAACTCTGGTAGACATCAGAGTAGGCAAAGACTTCTTAAATAAGACCCCCAAGGCACAGGCAATAATCCCCAAAATAGACAAGTAGGATTACATCATATTAAGAGATTTCTTCACAGTGAACGACACAGTAATTACTGTGAATTGACAACCCTCACAATGGGGGGATATTTTTGTAAACTATGCCTCAGAGAAGGGACTGGTAATCAGAATACACAGGGAACTCAAGTGACTTACCTGAAAAAAAAGATCTACTCATTTTAAAGATGGGAAAATGAGCTAAACAAACAACTCTAAGGAAGACATGAACAGCCAAAAAGCATGTGAAAAAACTGCTCGACATCCCTCATCATAAGGGAGATGCAAATCAAAACCACAATAAGATACCACCTAACTCCAGTCAGAATGACTAAGATAAAAAAAAAATGCTAAGTGCTCACGAGGCTATAGTGAAAAGGGTACACTCCTACACTGTTGACGGGAATGTCAATTGTACAGCCCGTGTTTAGAACAATATGGAGGTTCCTCAAAGACTATATGATTCATCAGTTGCACTCCTGGGTAACTACCCAAAGGATAAGACTACACTCAGTCGTAAAAGTGCTTGCACATCCATATTTGTTGCAGCATTATTCATAATTACTAAGACATGGAACTTCCCCAAATGTCAATGAATAGATGAATGGATTGAAAAAGTGTGGCATATGTACACTATGGAATACTACTCAGCCATAAAAAAAAAACAATGAGACCCTAGCATTTGATAGAAAGTGGGCTAACATGGAAAGATATACTGTTAAGTAAATCAAGCCAGACTTTGAAAGAGAGACATTGTATGTCCCCACTCAATATATACCAAATGTCTACACTCTATAGCAGAAACTGAAAGACTGGAAGATACAAAAGCATGGAGAACAATTGCAGATACTATAGACAGTGTGAGAGGAGAGAGGGAAATGAAGGAGTGTGAGAAAAAGGGAGGAAAAAGAAGAAACAAAACATTTAAGGGCCACAGAAATGGAAAATTTTCTGTTGACGATAACATGCATGATAATATCTTTAACTGGACTAATATACAGTGTATTCATGCTAGGAAAATTAATTTTACAAACTGTAATCATATACAGTGATTGAATGTATTAAAAATCATTTTAGACTAGCAAATCGTATTCAACAACTTATACAGAAGATCATACACCATGATCAGGTAGGCTTTATTCCAGGAATGCAAGGTTGGTTCAACATACGCAAAACCATAAATGTAATACACCATACTAATAGGAAGAAAGACAAAAACCATATGGTCATATCGATTGACGCAGAAAAAGCATTTGATAAGATACAACATCCCTTCATGATCAAGACTCAGCAAAATCGGCATAGAAGGGCCATTTCTCAATACAATAAAAGCCATCTATGAAAAACCCATAGCGAACATCATCCTGAACGGAGAAAAGCTGAAAGCTTTCCCACTAAACACAGGAACAAGACAAGGATGCCCACTTTCTCCTCTCCTTTTCAATATAGTACTGGAAGTCCTCGCCAACGCAATCAGAAAAGAGGAAAAAATAAAGGGCATTCGAATAGGAAAAGAAGAGGTGAAACTCTCTCTATTTGCAGATGACATGATTGTATACATAGAAGACCCAATGGTCTCCATGGAAAAACTACTGGAAGTAATACATGAATTCAGTAAAGTTGCAGGATATAAAATCAATATACAGAAATCGATAGCATTTCTATATACGAATAACAGGCAGACTGAGATAGAACTGAAAAAACTTATTCCGTTTACCATAGCCACTAAAAGTATAAGATATTTAGGAATAAATCTAACCAAAGAAGTTAAAGACCTCCACAAGGAAAACTACGAGAAGGTAAAAAAAGAAATTGAAAATGACACAAAAAAATGGAAGGACATCCCATGTTCATGGATTGGAAGAGTTAATATAATCAAAATGGCAATTTTACCCAAATTAATCTACCTATTTAATGCAATGCCAATCAAAGTACCAGACACATTCTTCACAGATCTAGAAAAGACAATCTTAAAATTTGTCTGGAATCATAAAAGACCCCGTATTGCCAAAGCACTTCTACACAAGAAGAATGGAGTGGGTGGCATCACAATCCCCGATCCAAAAATATATTACAAAGCTGTGGTAATAAAGACAGCATGGTATTGGCACAGAAACAGACATGTGGACCAATGGAACAGAATAGAGTCCCCAGAAATAAGTGCCCAAACATACAGTCAACTGATCTTTGACAAGGGGTACCAGTCAATCCAGTGGGAAAATGAAAGCCTCTTCAGCAAGTGGTGCTGGAGAAACTGGACTTCCACTTGCAGAAAGATGAATCTGAACCCCTACCTCTCTCCTTTGACAAGAATCAAGTCAAGGTGGATCAAGGATCTAAATCTAAGACCTCAAACTATAAAGCTGCTCCTGGAGAATGCTGGGGAAACTCTGGGAGACATTGGTGTAGGGAAAGACTTCCTAAAGAAGACCCTCAAAGCAGAGTCCATCGTCCACAAAATAGACAAGTGGGATTACATCAGACTAAGAAGTTTCTGCATGGCCAAAGACACAGTAGTTAGTGTGAATCGACAGCCCTCAGAATGGGAAAATATTTTTGTAAATGTTGCATCAGATAAGGGACTGATAACCAGAATACACAAGGAACTAAAAAAGGTGTTTGGAAAAAAGATGAGCAACCCTATTAAAAGATGGGAGAAGGAGATGAAGAAAACACTCTCTAAAGATGACATACGAATGGCCAAAAGGCATATGAAAAAATGTTCAACCTCCCTCATCGTAAGGGAAATGCAGATAAAAACAACAATGAGGTACCACCTAACCCCAGTCAGATTGTCTAATATTAAAAAAACAAAAAATGATAAGTGTTGGCGGGGGTGTGGTGAAAGGGGAACTCTTTTACACTGCTGGTGGGAATGTAGATTGGTCCAACCACTGTGGAGAATAATTTGGAGATTCCTCAAAAATCTACAGATAGATCTGCCATATGATCCAGAGATCCCACTCCTCGGTATCTACCCAAAAGACAGAAGAATCCTTCATTGGAAAAGTGCTTGCACATCGATGTTTATTGCGGCACTATTCACAATTGCTAAGTCATGGAACCAACCCAGATGCCCCCGTATGGAGGAATGGATTGAAAAACTGTGGCACATATACTCTATGGAATACTACTCAGCCATAAAAACCAACAGAGCCCTGGCTTTTGACAGAAAGTGGAAGAATATGGAAGATGTACTGCTGAGTGAGGCAAGCCAGGCTATGAAGGAGAGACATTGTATGTCCCCACTTAACATATACCATTTGTCTGCATTCTATGTCTGAAACTGATTGACCAACAGTTGAACAAACACAAGAGATGGGTGTGAATGTCAGATGAGGTGTATGTGGAGGAGTGGGGCCCAACGAAAGACATTTGGAGAAGGGATACAGAGGTAGAGCATTGACGGGATGGGGAGGTGTGGTGTTATCTGTTGAAGATATTTCGATCAACGGGTCTGGGGAGAAATGTTCACATATCGAAATGGTCTCATTGTAAGCCAAACAATATGATTGAAAGTATATACAAAAATAAATAAAGTAATTAATAAAAAAAATCATTTTAGAAAAGAGTAAAAAAAAAGAATTTAACCTAAGGAAATGATAGACTAAGTGCATAGAGATTTAGGTATGATGATGTTCATTACAATGTTGATTATAATATAAAAAGTCTAAATGTCTGCTTTGAAATTATTTTAGCTATTATAAAAGATAAGTTAATAAAAGCAGGTCACAAAAGAGTATGTGTAGTATAGTTCTTATAATGTAAAATCCGATAATTGGTGCCCTTTTAGATATTTTTAATGCATACACATACACACACATACACACACACACACACACACACACACACACACACATATAAACCAAGGCTCATTATATGAATAATATATATATATATAAAATGTTTAGCACACTGCTTGGTACATAACATTGAACAAATAGTTGCCACTATTATTATTGTCAGCATTCAGTAGTCATTAAGCATTTCGCCATTGGGCACTGTACTAAGTATTTAATGATAAATAAGAATGCCTTTGAGGAACTTTGTCTACTGGTCAGCATCCCTTACCATTTGCCCATTCTGTAGTATTATTGATTTTCAGATGAATTATTTGAAATACTGGGTGGTCTATGAGGAGTGTCTCATTTGTACCATTGTCACCAGAATGTTGGTTTGAAATTAGTGGAAGATTTCTCCCCATTTCAAAGTTAAAATTACAAAGATTGTTTTAAAATTGTCTGGGTTGGAGGCCCATGGGTGGTGTGGTGGTTAAGGCACTGGAATCCCACATGGTTGAGCATGGTTCGAACCCTGGACCCAAGTGACTTAAAAAGCATGCCAGGTGCATGTGCATGCATGCTCAGGATCTGAGGGAGAGGATGTAGGAGAAGGGATTGCAGTGTAACCATCCTCCTTGGGGGGGGGGGGGGGGGATTATTTCTCACTTTTCCTCTCTCTCTTTCCAGTGTGTACACATGCCCTATGGCCAAAACAAAAAAACAAACAAAAATCTCCAGGAGGCCCAGTTTCTATTTTCAATGTACCCTAAAAGCTGCATGTGGTGGCATGTGCCTACAGTCTCAGTTACTTGGAGGGTCAGGCAGGAGGATTACAACATTGTGATACCCTATCTTTTAAAAAATAAGTTATGAAAAAGAAATAAATTATGGGTAACCAGCAGTTAGCGTATGGCTATGTCGTTGGACTCCCAAGTAGTCGACCGTGGTTCGCATCCCGGACCCGGTGGCTTAAAACTCACGCCGGGCATGTGTGCGTGCATGCCCAAGATCCCGAGAGGAGAATGGAGGAGAAGGGATTGCGGCGTGACCATCCACCCTGGGGAGTGAGGTGATTTCTCGCTTTCTGTCTCTCTGTCTCTCTCTGTCTGTCTGGAGAGCGCACGCGCCCTATAGCGAAAATCTCTCCCAAAAAAAAGAAATAAATTATGTAATAAAAAATTTCAGTGAAATTGTCACTGTGCAGCTTCAATTCTAGTATTAGAAAATAATTTACATGGGACCAGCAGTTAGTGTAATGGCTATGTCGCTGGACTCCCACGTAGTCAACCACAGTTCGAGTCCTGGACCTGGTGGCTTAAACTCATGCCGAGCGCGTGAGTGTGCGTGCCCAAGATCCCGAGAGGAGAATGGAGGAAAAAGAATTGCGGCATGGCCATCCCCCCTAGGGGGTGAATTCTCACTTTGTCTCTCTGTCTCTCTCTGTCTGTCTGGTGAGAGCATGCGCCCTATAGCAAAAACCTCTCAAAAAAACAAGAAAATAATTTACATATCATTAAAAATATATAATCATATATCCTATATCAAAACAGGTTTAATTCTTCCTTTATGATAGATGGTTACATATCTCTATGTAATTTATAAACTCATAACTGAATGAGTTGCATAAATACAATTGTTCACTAGTGTAAGACAAGAAAAATAACCACATACCTCAATAATTCACTCCCAGTAAACATTTGATTAATGAGAGATAAGTTCATTTTTCTCTTAGTTATTTGCTATCAAACATGAATTGAGGACTTCCCAGAGAGTCGAGAAAAGTGAACAGCAACAAAACCACATCAGTAGGGGAACTGCTGTTAATTGGATATTTGGAGATCATTTAGAATTTGGTTTCCCAAATTAACAAATAATAAATATTATTATTAATATATAATAATTAATATATTATTATATATTAATAATATGTTAACATTATTATATATTGATATATTATTAACATATAATTACTGTATTATATAATATATAATAATTAATGTTTTTATTAATATAAAATATTTAAAAATAAATATTATGAATAAAATAAGCATGGTTCATTAAAAAAAAATCTCTTCACTTCAAGATGAAGATGGAACTAGTTTGAATTCAAGTATACTGGCAGCCCTCCGAAAAATGCAGGATGGCTACTTTGGTGGGGCAAGGTAAGTGACCTGTATACATTCTAGTGAAATGAAATTAAATTGGAGAGCTGGGTATAGTAAGAGAAGACTTGTGATGCCTTTCTTTGTATCTTCAACAACACAATCTTATCCTACTCAGAGGAGCTAATGCTTGAAATGGATTGAATCAAGGAATTTCATGTTAAACAGGAAGATTGGAAGTTTTTCCATCCTGTTTTTTTGCCTAGAGCTCAGAGGATTAGAAAACATACTCTTTCAGAAAAGAGGAAACTGTTGAATTATTCAATTCTGATCTACATGCCATGTACTTTGATCTTTTGGGATGAATTCTGATAAACACTTGTGGCTTCCTTAGACAGATACTGCTCTGCTGTTTCAGGCAGCTAGTGTATTCAAATGCAAACTGCTTTCATCACTATACAATTGAAGCCCACGAAACAGTATTTCTGCATGTGTCTAAAGGTCACCACGTTTGCTCAGATTTGCCTCTCCACACTTTTTTTCCCCCTAAATTTTTATTTTGAAAAAAAAAAGTTTATTTATTTCCTCTGAGAGAGAGAGAGAGTGACATCCCCAACAGGGCCCTCACACTGTGATCCACCCCCAACCCCAGCTAGCCAGGATCAGTTGTGCATGTGCAAACGTTTGTACAGGGAGACCTCAGGACATGAATCTGGGACTTTTCTATGTGGCTTCAGTGTCATGGAACATTGCATCATCACTGCATTACCACAGCTGGCCAATTTTGAAAAATTTTAAATTTATAGAAATTTATAAGAACAGTACTAAATATTCACATACCCTTTCTCAAAATTCACCTGTTTTATTTTGTCTCACTATGCATTGTCTCTCTCCCCCTTCCCTCTCATCTTCTCTACACTCATCCTTCACATATATATGTGCACATAAACACATACTATGTATTCGGTCATTGGAAACATCATGATATGTTTTTCTATGCAAAAATGCATCATGACTTTTCCAAAGACCCAATACAATATATACATATTAATACATACATGCTTTTTTGCTAAGAGAGTTAGCCATAAACATCATGATTCTTCAACATTAAATACTTCAGTTTCTATTATCTAAGAACAATTATATTGTATAGAAGTACAATATAATCATCACATTTAGGAAATTTCATGTTGATAACACTACCTTATACAGAGTCCATATTCCAAATTATCCAACTGCCCCAATGTTTTTCCATAGCTTTTTCTCCATTCCAGGATCCAACTAAAGATCACACATTAAGTTGTAGTATTTCTTTTAATCTAGAGAAATTCTCCCAGTCTTTTTTAAGCATTCATGACAGTTTTCATTACATTTTTTAAGAATGCAGGTGAATATTTAGTGGAATAGCTCTCAATTTGGATTTGTCCTGTTAATTCCTTTTGATTACATTCAGGCTAAATGGTTTTGGGAAAAACACTGCCTGTGTGATGTTGGATTCTTGCTTTAATTTAGAATTTTTAAGATGGAGAGCTCCCCTTTAAGAACTAGGAGAGATACGAGATGGAAATGAAGGTTTTTATTACTTACAGGTCCTGGGACAGGGTGAGAAGGTACACAGGACACCCAGAGGCCTCATACACAGAGGTCAGGGAGCACGTGGGAAGAGCAACAAAGACCCATGGAGCAATATTTTTATTGGGGATTGGGGTCCATGCAGTTATTCAAAGTTATTCCAGGTTTCCCATTGGAAATTTTAATTGGTAGATTTAAAGCAAGGAGGCATGAGTCCCAGAAAATCACCAGTGACTGAGAGGTGGTCATTGTGCCATATCTGCATACCCCATGCAGAAACTTGGGATTAATAGGGCTAACCAAATTTATCTAAATATCCCACATGGATATGGCCACCAGAAAGAAGTTGTATGAAGTAAATATCTGGATTGACCACAGTGAGGACTAGGGGAAGTATAGAACTAGAAACTGTGTCAATGATGACTGAGCCCTGCTTCTGGTATGAAAAAGTTAAACCATGGGAACCAGCAGTTAACGTAATGGCTATGTCTCTGGACTCCCACGTAGTCGACCACGGTTCACATCCCGGACCCGGTGGCTTAAAACACGCCGGGCGTGTGTGTGTGCGTGCCCAAGATCCCGAGAGGAGAATGGAGGAGAAGGGATTGAGGTGTGACCATCCCCCCTGGGAGGTGATTTCTCGCTTTCTGTCTCTATGTCTCTCTCTGTCTGTCTGGCGAGCGCACGCGCCCTATAGCGAAAAAAAAAAGAAAAAGTTAAACCTATATGTAAAATGGATGCTAAGGTAACCTAAAACTGTAAGAATTAACTACAGTCCTTCTTAGTACATCATATTAGGAAATACATGAGATTGGTTTGTCATATTATTGATACTGTTAACCTTGATCACTTGATTAAAGTGGTGCTTGCTTGGTTTCTTCACATCTCTTCCCCAACAGTCTTTGACTAAATGGTGTTCATTTACATGATTTTTTCATCAAATAGTTATTATTAATGGGGTTGTAACATGGTGTTTCTGTGTTTCTATCATTCTTTGCACATTAGTTGGAATTCTTATATTTAAAAAAGCTTTTATTTCTTCACCTTTTATTTTGAAGTTTAGTAAGAGTAGAGATTCATGGATTCTTTTTTTTTAGAGAGAGAGATTTTTGCTATAGTGCACATGCACTCACCAGAGACAGAGACAAAAAGGGAGAAATCACCCCCTAGGGGAATGGCAATGCCATAATCCCTCCTCCTCCATTCTCCTCCCAGAATCCTGGGGATGCACACATGTACCTGCACCTGCACCCAGTGTGAATTTCAAGCCACCAGTCCAGGACTTGAACCATGGTCGACTATGTGGGCATCCAATGAGGTAACCATTATGCCATCTGCTGGTCCTAATTAATGGATTCTTATTTTATTTGATATGTTGTGGTCTGTTTCTGTTATTATTAATTTCAGTGTTTAAATTATCTAAGATCTGGCCACTGATAGCCCTTTTAAGCTGTGTTCTTTAGTACTACTGACTTTCCTTTGGGGTTTTGCAATTGGCTATATAACTAGGGGAGGATATGACTTACAATCTCTACAAATTATAAAGTACAGTCTTTTATGTTCAAAATGGTTTTTGGGGGTATTTTTTAATGATGTGATAGATTTGTGATGAGTTTCCCTCATTCCTTCCTGGCTTCTCTAGTAGTCAATGAAATTTTTAATAAGATGTTTTATATAATTAGAAAAAAGTATATGGCAGTAGAAGAGAGAAAAACTGACCTGCATGTAGATCATGAACCCATAATTATAGCATTTGTTAGCACAATTCCCTAATCATTTAAACTGTACACTATGCCTAGGCATGCTTTAAATTTTCACTTTCTACAAAATATATACTGATATATAAGCAATAGTAATCTCTCAACAAACATGCTAGGTATTTTTTTTATCACTAAGATTGGATTGTTTTAAAAAGGATCTCAGGGGTCTGGCAGGTGGTGTCGTTATTGAGACACTGGACTTCCACATAGCTGACCTTGGTTTGAATTCCAGATCTGGTGGCTTGCCTTCTCACTTTCCCTCTCTCCCTTTCTGTCTCTCTCTGGTCAAAATTTTAATAGTAATAATAAATAAAATTGAATAGTTAATTCTTTAAAAGGGATTTGGGGCCAGCCCATGGTCATCTATATTCTACAAAACCGACTATGTGGTTTAAGTCTCTGACCCAGCAGCATGTTTTTAACAAACCGGGCACACGTGCACCCAAAATCCTGAAAAGAGGGAGAAACAGAGGAGAAGGGATTGCTGCATGTCCACAGCCCACAGGAGGTGCTTTCACAGTTTCCCTATCTATCTCCGGTGAGCACATGTGCCCTCTAGCAAAAAAAAAAAATTAAATAATTAAAAATGGATCTCCCCTGATTTTCTGTTTTGTATCTACTCTCTACTTGTCAGAGTTCAAACAGGTAAACTGTCAGAATTTTTAACAACATCTTGCTGTACGCATTTGAGCTTCATGGACCCTGGGCCTGAGGGTAAGCTGTACAGTGAAGATTATGATGACAACTATGATGAACTGCAATCTGACAACTGGATAAATGGTTATGATTCAACCAGTAATGGTAAGGAGGCTTCATAAAGCACTGGCCTGGCTGGACAAGAATATAAAATATTGTTTAGCATCATCCTTAATAATTTACGCTACCAGCAGTCTCACAGTGTACCACCGCCATTCCTGTTTAATACATCTAGATTTCTACTTTTGTTTGGCTTCACTTTTCATCCCTCTACTTACCTTCAGTTTCTAGTGTAATATCCCTGTAGTGATTGTGAAGTGTGGAGCTGGACTTTCTCTTACTAAGGTTAGGGAAGATTCTCTTCTGGGTATTTGAAGCAGCTGGTTATTTAGAACTAGGAAGAAGCAGTAGTGAGTGAGAGATATTTAATCCAAGGATATAGGAGGAAAATTAACATATACAATATTGTTTTGACATTAAAAAGCATAAACATATTAAATTTATTGGAATATTTTTGATAATATTAGAGTAGCATATCATAATTTCTGGGGAAGTCTGTGTATTGTAGTTTGAAAAAAGCCTATTAGGTATACCTAATGTTTTCACATTACAAACCAGTCAAATAAAACACAACAAAATCAAAATCTAATTGACTACTGGGAATACAAAGATGATATAGTAAGAAAACATTAAGGGGCATAGATTTATAATGGTTGAGAAACACTGATTTGCAGTATTAAAATACAGATGTTTTTCCACTTACATTGGGGTTATGTCCCAATGAAACCATAGTAAGTTGAAAGTATTGGAAGTCAATATTGCATTTTAATACTCCTAACCTACTGAGCCTCATAAATTAGCCTAGCATACCTTAAACATGCAGAGATCACTTATATTATCCTACAAGTGGACAAAGTCACCTAACACAAAATCTGTTTTATAATAAAGTATTGAATATTTCGTGTAATTTATTAAACAGTGTACTGGAAATGAAAGCCAGAAGGGTTGTGTGGGTACTCAGAGTATGGTTTCTAGTGAACATGGATCACTTTTCACCATAAAGTTGACAAATCCTAAACTGAATCATTATAAGTCTGTATTGACCTAGGCAGAGTGAGCATTACATTGCTATAGTCCCAAAAAGGCCAATAAGAAAATTGTTCTAGCTATTTAAAACATGATTTGTCTATTTTCACTGTCTGGTTATTTGATTGTAGCTGAGGGCAGCAAATTTCTTCATTTTAAGAGCAACGTGGGGAACCAGCAGTTAGCGTAATGGCTATGTCGCTGGACTCCCACGTAGTCGACCGCAGTTCGCGTCCCGGACCCAGTGACTTAAAACTCACGCCGGGCGCGTGTGCGTGCGTGCCCAAGATCCCAAGAGGAGAATGGAGGAGAAGGGATTGCGGCGTGACCATCCCCCCTGGGGGTGATTTCTCGCTTTCTGTCTCTCTCTGTCTGGCGAGCGCACGCGCCCTATAGCGAAAAACCTCTCCAAAAAAAAAAAGAGCAACGTGTTGGTGGAGAAAAAATTAATTTGCTTTTCTCAGTCAGATAGCAAACATAATCTCAACTGCAATAGACTAACACATTAGCAGTCAAGACAACTATTTTCTGTTTGGGCTCAGTATTTACTCACTAAGTGCCATTTCATTTACTCTGCATTTTTTTTTTTCAAGATCTAAAATAGTTTGAATTTCCTTGTTGGAGAAGTACATTAAATGTAAGACTGTTATTACTGTTATCAATAATGACCAAGATTGTGATGTCTATTAGTATTAAACTTTGATAATTAGACAAAATGATCATAGACTGTGGTTGGTTGCTATCCCATGAGTATTGTGATTTTCATCTGTAACACTCATTCCCTTGGATTACTTTCTAAAATCTATCTTTTTAATGATACATATCACTAAGATTTTTGTTGTTGTTGTTTATTTTTTTAAGTGTTTTTGCCATAGGTTGTATGTGCTCACCAGAGAGAGAGAGAGAGAGACGGTGAGAGAGAAAGTGAGAAATCACCCCACAGAGGAGATGGCCACACTAAAATCCCCTGTACATTCTCCTCTCTGCATTCTGGGCATGTGCAAGCACACGCGCCCTGCGTAAGTTTAAGCCACCGGGTCTGGGACTCAAACCGCGGTCAACTACATGTGAGAATCCAGCACCTTGATCACTATGCCACTTGCTGGCCCCACTAAGTTTTATATTATGGCATCTGATTCACTTTCCAGCCTCTGGATCTACTCATTAGTGCTCTCATAATGGGTGTGCTCATTTCTTGCCAGCCCTTCTATGGGTAGAGAGCTTCTCTGCATATTCTTCA
Source organism: Tupaia tana (assembly GCA_026018925.1). Taxonomy (NCBI): domain Eukaryota; kingdom Metazoa; phylum Chordata; class Mammalia; order Scandentia; family Tupaiidae; genus Tupaia; species Tupaia tana. The sequence goes on from JAKSZU010000009.1 coordinate 91,997,452, forward strand.
TAATCCTCCACTCCAGTATCTGTATTGTAATCAAGGTTAAAATATTTGTCATTAGGATGTCACTGTATATGAGTTCCATTCTTACAGCTCTGTTAATTCCCATTAGTTACATCAGAGCACAGAAATACATCTGGAGAGATATCATGGAGGATTGTTAGTACCTACATGATACACAACTGAGCTAGACAATGTTTTTTTCCAACCATAAATACTGAAAATATGAATGTAAAGTTGAAATATTAAGTATCCAAAGAGAATTTGTGTGTTTTTGTGTATATTACCCATATTCAGAGATAATGTTAGAGATGGTATATGAGGTAAGGAGGACAAGAGGATAAGGATCATACCTACCTTATTCACCACCGAAACCTCAGCACCTAGTACGTTGTACAGAGTAAGCAATAAATATCTGATGAATAAACAAATGAGGTGATTAAAAAGGCAAATGTGGGGACCAGCAGTTGGCTTAATGGCTATGTCGCTGGACTCCCATGTAGTTTACCGCGGTTCAAGTCCCAGACCCGGTGGCTTACACTCACACCTGGCTCATGGGTGTGCATGCCCAAGATCCTGAGAGGAGAATGGAGGAGAAGGGATTGTGGCGTGGCTATCCCCCTTGGAGGGTGATTTCTAGCTTTTTGTCTCTCTGTCTCTCTCTGTCTTTCTGGCGAGCGCACACGCCCTATAGCAAAAACCTCTCCAAAGAGAGAGAGAGAGAAAAGAAAGGTGAATGTGTGGCAAGTAGTCTTTTCTACACCAATGCTACATGAGGATTGTGTTTTCATTAGCAATTTCATAGCTGCCATATGTATTAATAGAATTCATTTACAGCTAGGCTCAATGTTTGGTGGAAGATTTTTGCCCTTCCTCAAACCTTTGTCACAAAAGTGTTTTCATAGTAGTGGGACTTGAAGCACACTCACCCTATTCTGCTCTTCCTACATCACCGCTACCACCACTACCACTGCCACCACCACAAGTACCATTACATGCTCACATACACACACAAAGATTGTGAAATGCTTGTTCCAGCTATCCAAGAGTAAGTTCATACTGCTTCCAGTAACTCTAGCCTTGTCTCAGCAAAGCTGAATAGCCAGTGGGTCCTGGTAGATGACCAAAATTCCAAATCTTAAAGCTATGAGGTTGTATAATGATCACAAGTTTTGTTTTCTTGTTGTTTTTTGTTTGTTTGTTTTTCTTTTTGTTTTGTTTTCATGAGCTAAAAATAGCTCACGTCTGGTGCTGTGTTGTGGCCATAGGAACCACTCATTCTGTTTGCTGGGGTAGATTGTGAAGTGACTAAAATGTTCATTTTTCCCCCCTTCCCTCACTAACCTTGCAGCTCGCTGTGGTGATGAAGTTGCTCGTTATTTAGATCACCTTTTGGCGCACACTGCTCCCCATCCTAAACTTGGCCCTACCTCACAGAAGGGAGGGCTAGATCGGTTCCGAGCTGCTGTGCAAACAACCTGTGACTTCATGTCCTTGGTGACCAAGGCCAAGGAGCTGCATGTACAGAGTGAGTAATGCCATGACTCACTAGAGTCAGGCACAGGTTGACCTGAAGCCCAGAATGGGGGTGGGGTATTGATTACAATGTAAGCAGGAACTTCGTTATGTTTACCACTTCATTCCCAGCATTTCATACAACACCTAGAACATATTAGACACTCAAATATTTGTAAAATTAATGAATTGGGTATAGTTTTACTGAGGATAGTGCTGTTTAGTCTGGTTTTTAACCAGTAAAATGACAAGAACATGCTGAACAAGAGACATAGAGTGTATTCTATTTTAACATCAAGGTAAAGAAAATGGCAGAAAGGGCTTTTTCCTTTGGAAAAATTACTCCTTTACAAGTAATTTTGTTTAAAGAGAAATCGTTGCAAAACTGTTACAAGATAGCCACACAGAGGGAGATAGTTTCCCTTAACTACATTTGGTTCTCTTAAGCCAGCTATAACTTTTACAGCTAGTTGTTTCAGCAATGTAGAACTGTTTGGTCAAATACAATACTTATTCTGCACATGACCACCACTCTCCTTCAGTAGTATTTGCAGTGGAGGATATCTTCTACTGCACATTGCCAGGAGTAGTCATGATTCCTGAGAGTGTTCAGTGCCTCTGTAGTAGCCATATATGAAGGGAGAGAAGGGCTCTTTGACCATATCTAGAGGACCTTCAAGTTAACATTTTGCAGATGATGACAGTGACTGAGATGCATGCTCTTGCTGTCTAAAACTTTATTGACCATTACTAACCAAAGATATTAAACAATGAACATGAGAAATCATTTAACATTTAGAATAAGGAAAGCTTAGCATATTCTTTGAGTATGCACCCTTGAGAAAGGGCTCGTGTGAAGAGATAAACTTCCTTAAGTTACATTTCTTGATTGTGAATTCGAAAACTTAAGCTTAATTCCCAGTCGTGCTACTGACTTGCTTGAGCAGTTATTTGAGTACTGTATCTCTCTTTTTTTATCTGTAAAATGGTGAAAATGACACAATAATCTTCCCTTAGAGATTACGGTAAGTGTTTCAACAATGAGCTGTAAGTAAAAGATGATAATAATAATAATCTTAGGAATATCTCAAAGTAGGTTAGCTACTACTTTTTTTAATTCCCTAGATAGAATCATCCATTCACATATTCAGAGGGAAATCCAACCACTAGCAGCCAGGTATACTCCTGGGAAAGTAAAAAAAAAGCAATATATATATATATATATATATATATATATATATATATATATAAAACTGGGTTCATTGTGTTATATATAGTATAGTGTCAAAGTGTCAGCAATAGCACCATTGTGGTGTGAATTACATTAGTAGAATTTACTATCTTATATGTCCAGACAGTGCTATAATTCTAGAAATTTAATTCAAAATATGTTTATTGATAAATTTGACATTCTTTAAATTATCTACTATTCATATTTCTTTTATATTTTCAAGAAAGGAGAAATTTCTCATTTCTTGTTCTATAAAGAATTGATCCAGGGACCAGCAGTTAGCATAATGGCTATGTTGCTGGACTCCCATATAGCCGGCCGCGGTTCGAGTCCTGGACCCAGTGGCTTAAACTCATGCCGGGCGCGTGTGCATGCGTGCCCAAGATCCCGAGAGGAGAATGGAGGAGAAGGGATTGCGGTGTGGCCATCCCCCCTGGGGGGTGATTTCTCGCTTTCCATCTCTCTGTCTGTCTCTGTCTTTCTGGCGAGTGCACGCGCCCTATAGCAAAAACGTCTCAAAAAAAAAAAAAAGAATTGATCCATATGTGACCTCATTATTGAGGTCAACTATCCATTTTTATCCATCTTCTAATTAACCTTTTCCATAAATGTCAATTTCTTACAGATGTTCACATGTATCTTCCTACGAAATTATTACAGGCTTCCCGGTCTACATTCAAGTTACTTGATTCACCTCACCCCCCACAAGAGAACCAGGTAAATTTGCACATGAGGTTTCCTATAAGCTTTTTGCAAAAGCCATCTTTATGAGAAGTAATATAACTAGCCATTTTGGTTGCTGTTAGTAACTAGCAGTAGGCAAAATGCTGTCCTGATGAAAGTGTATGTCCTCTTTAGTTCACTTTTAAAGTGGGCAAGTTTCTTAGTCTTTAAAGAAAACTAGACTGCTATATCATATGTCTTGAAGGTTTCATTGTTTTTACTTTGCTTTTCATGAATATTTAGAGAATTCTTATGGAAAAGGTTCAGAAGTGAAAAGAGTACTTATCCTAGGACATTATTTAAGTTGAGCACTTATGGATTTCTTTCTTTTTGTCATTTCTCAAACAAAAGGTTCCCTCTGTTCGTGTAGAAATGCATCTCCCTAGAAACCAGTCTGGGGAGGTGGACTTCAACGCACTGGTTTTACAGTTGAAGGAGACCTCAAGCTTACAGGAACAAGCTGATATCCTCTACATGCTATATACTATGAAGTAAGTGATGGATAGTATCAGTCTACTTTAATGTTTGTATAGAGAAAAAGTATAGTAGTAAATAGAGCACAGGTTTGGAGATTCACTAATGTGGATTTAAATACAATTTATCAGCCTACCCACTGTGTGACTTCAAACCCTCAATTGTCCTCATTTATAAAATTTGGATTATACCTACATCATAGAATTTTAAAGATAAAACAAGGGGGGCCAGCAGGTAGCATGATGGTTAAGGTGCTGGACTCCCACATGGCCAACCATAGTTCAAGTCCCAAACCTGTTGGCTTTCTTTCTCTCTCTCTGTCTTTCTCTCTCTCTAGTAAAATCTAAAAGAAAAAGGACAATGGTGATGAATAAAATTAAATAAAATAATTCTAAAGACAAAAGAAAAAAAGATGAAACAAAGTATAATATGGGGAGTCAGATGGTGAAATGATAGTACAATATAACTCTCTGTAAGACAATTCCACATAGGAAGGTTTCTAGTTCATGTCTGAAGACCTCCATTAGTATACCAGGGACATGCTTGGCCATGATCCAGGGCTGGCAAAAGGCTGGGGATGGGTTGTAGCATTGAGAGGTTTGGGGGTGCACTCCATGCTCTCTCTCATTGAAGACAGAGATATATATTTTAATTAAAAAAAGCTTTTATATGATTTTTCCTCCTTAGTCATGGGAGATACATTTCAAGACTCCCAGTGGATGCCTGAAACCACAGATAATACTGAATTTTATATACACTATGTTTTTTCCTATACGTACATGTCTATAATGAATTTTAATTTATAAATTAGGCACAATAAGAAATTAACTCCAATAACTAATAATAACACAGAACAATTATATAACAATATACTGTAATTAAAATTATGTGAATGTGGCCACTCTCTCTCAAAATATCTTATTGTACTGTACTCATCCTTCTTGTGATGATGTGAGATGATAAAATCAACAGCAATGAGATGAAGTGAGGTGCGTGACATATACATTGTGACATAACATTAGGCGACTATTGAGCTTCTAATGATGTGTCAGAAGATTTGCTTTGGGTGGTCTTGGATGATTGAACCATTATGTTTTCAATGGTTGGATGTCAGGAGCAAATGATCTCAGTGGTTGAGGGTCCTCAATAGTTGAAGGAGTTTTTATGCCAAAACCTTTTGGAAGAACATTGTAATCAGAAGTTGTTGTCTCTTTCTCTTTAACTCATCAAAGTGTTGCTGCAGAGGTTGTAAATCTTCAGAGAGCATATGGATGACTTTAATGCTGCATTTAATCCAAGGATCTTATTCCCTAATTTTGTCCTTTAATATCTGTGCAATTCAAAACACTTCATCAAATTTTGTTAATGTCCACATTGCTGGTTCTGCTTCAGTTTCTTTTTCTTCATCTTCCTCTTCTTTTATAGATGACTCAAGTCCTTCCAATTCTTCATTTGTTAACACTTCTTGTGGCTTTCTTTCAGTATGTTGTTCCACTTTGTCAAGCACGTGGACAAATCCTTTTCCACCAACTTGTCTGTATGAATGATTTTCCTAACTTCTCCATTAATCCCTGGGAAGCCTTTAAAATCAATCATGACTTCACTCCATAAGTTCTTCCAGCAGGCATTCGCAGTTTCTAGTTTTAATTCATCCATTGCAGCTCTAATGAATGTTGTTGATTTAACAATAGTGAAAAAGTTCAGCCTAAACAATTCTTACTCTCTTTTCTCCCTGGATTAAATTGAAAAACATACAAGATATTCTGTCATTTTATTCTTGAATATTTCAGTATTATTTGTTTGTTTGTTTCTTTCTTTCTTCTAGATTTTTACCATGGGTTACGTGTATACAGAGAGAGAAAGTGTGAAATCACCCTCCATGGGGAAGGCTACACCTCAATCTTTTCTCTTCCATTCTCCTCTTGGGATTTTGGGCTTGTGCGTGCACGTAGTGTTTTTCTTTTTTTTTTTAATTTATTTTTATTTACATTTTTAATACATTCAGGTACATTATTTACCTTACAACGTGATCATTTCAATATTTGAACATTTCTCCCCGGTCTAGTTGATCAAAATATAGCAACATTACCTCCCTGTCTCAACAATGCTGTCTTTGTATCCCTCCTCCAAATGTTCTTCCCTAGGCCCCTCTCCCCCACACACCCCACATCTGGCATTTACATCCATCACGTGTGTTTGTACATCCTTTAGCCCGTCAGTTTCAGTTATAGAATGCGGACATTCGGTATATATTAAGTGGGGACATACAGTGTCTCTCCTTCATAGCCTGACTTGCTTCACTCAGCAGTAAATCTTCCATATTCTTCCACTTTCTGTCAAAAGCCAGGGTTTTGTTGTGCTTAATGGCTGAATAGTATTCCACAGAGTATATGTGCCACAGTTTTTCAATCCATTCATCCGTACGTGGGCATTTGGGTTGATTCCATGTCTTAGCAATCGTGAAAAGTGCCGCAATAAACATCGATGTGCAAGCACTTTTCCAATGAGAAATTCTTCTCTCCTTTGGGTAGATGCCAAGAAATGGGATTGCTGGATCATATGGCAGTTCTATTTGTAAATTTTTGAGGAATCTCCAAATTGTTCTCCACAGTGGTTGGACTAATTTACATTCCCACCAACAGTGTAAGAGAGTTCCCCTTTCACCACACCCCCGCCAACACTTACCATTTTTTGTTTTTTTAATCTTAGCCATTCTGACTGGGGTTAGGTGGTACCTCATTGTTGTTTTTATCTGCATTTCCCTCACAATGAGGGATGTTGAGCATTTTTTCATATGCCTTCTGGCTATTCGTATGTCATCTTTAGTGAGTGCTCTTTTCAATTCCTTCTCCCATTTTTTAATACGGTTCATCGTCTTTCTTCCACACAGCTTCTTTAGTTCCTTATGTATTCTGGTTATCAATCCCTTATCTGATGCATAGTTTACAAAAATATTTTCCCATTCTGAGGGCTTTCGATTCACACTAATTACTGTGTCTTTTGCCATGCAGAAACTTCTTGTTTTTCAAGCTGCTTGGTTAGAACTTGAACCAAGCAGTTGTAGTATACAATGCCTTAACCACCACACCACCTGCTGGCCTTCAGTATTATTTCTAAAAGATAAGGAATCTCTTAAAACATAATCACAGTGAGATTTCAGGCCTTAGACAAGATGAAATAGATACATTTCTCCCTGTTCTTCCTGCTGAGTACAATAGGACATTATTTATAACATAATTATAAAAAGACTCTGAAAGGCAGAAAAAAGAAGGCAGATTAGCTAGGGAATCTCAAGGTCCAAGGAGCAACATGGTGGTGAGGTCCATGGGTTTTCTTTTTGCCTCCTATATCCTGTACTGGTTCCTGAGAAGTCAGCATCCTGAAAAGACCAGTCAGCACAGGCAATAAAAGCTCCAAGAAGGGGGGGGAAACGTTTCTTCTAGACAAAAGAGTAGGAAAGGGGCAGCCTAGCAAGACAGACAACTTTTTATAAAAAAGGCAGCAAGGGGGACCAGCAGTTAGCATAATGGCTATGTCGCTGGACTCCCATGTAGCCGACCGCAGTTCGCGTCCCAGACCAGGTGACTTAAAACTCACCTCGGGCGTGTGTGCGTCTGTGCCCAAGATCCCGAGAGGAGAACGGAGGAGAAGGGATTGCGTCGTGGCCATCCCCCCTGAGGGTGACTTCTAGCTTTCTGTCTGTCTGTCTAGCGAGCGCACACACCCTATAGCAAAAACCTCTCAAAAAAAAAAAAAAAAGGCAGCAAGGGCTGCCCCCTTGCTAGGGGCAGCCTAGCAAGACAGACGACTATATTAAAAAAAACTGTGGCCCCACCCCATCAACAAAGGGTGAGTATGAAGCCCAGACTTCCACTCTTGCCCAGCTATAACAAGACAGGCACTGCTTCATTTCCCACTGCTATCCTGTCTCAGTGAAGGCCCAGTAGAAATATGAGGCTTCCATCCCCACTGAGTTTAACAAGGCCCCCTTCCTATAACTTCAGTGGAGACCATGAAGTGAGCCTAAACTTCCATTCCTACCCAATAGTAATGTGGCACCTCTCCTCCTCTCCAGTAGTTGGTGTCAGAGGAGGCCTAGTGGAAACAGGACTTTTACCACAACTCAGTGGTAATGTAGTGTTACTGGAGGCCATGTGAGCAACAGTAAAAAGTCACTCCTCCTACACTAATCCAGGAAATTTTAACATCATTTTCATAATCTAGACTAAGATCCTTAAGGTCAGTAATCATGTTTATTTATCTCTGTAACCTCAGAACATAACCCAGTGTCAGGGAAAGCCTAATGGGAAACCTGAATTTCCACCCTTGTCTAGCGGTAATGAGACACTCCTCCTGCCATGTATCAACAAAAGCTGAATGCAGAACCTAGACTTCATCCCAACCAGGTAGTAATGATACAGCATTCCCTTTCCCCCTGGTGGTACAGTGTCAGAAAAGGCCTGCTAAAACAGAATATTTAAATAAGATCCAGATTCTTATAACATGATACTCCAAATTTCCAGGATATCATTGAAAATCACTTGCCATACAGAGAATCAGGAAGGTCTCAAGTTGAATAAGAAAAAAAATCAATTAACAAATACCAACAGAGATAATGCAGATTTTGGAATATTTAACAAGGGTTTTAAAGGAACCATTGTAAAATACTTCAACAGGCAATTATGAGCATCCTTGAAACAAGTGAAAAAACTGAAAGTCTTAGCATAGAAATGAAACACATAAAGGCAAACCAAGTGGAAATTTTAGATATGATAAATATGGTAGCAAATGAAACAGCAGAATACAGAGAACTAAGGATAGAAGTAGTAAACTCGAAGAAATAACCCAATCTGAACAAGCAAGAGAAATAGACTTAATAAAATGAATAAAAGCTCAAGCCTGCAGATGGTGTGGAGGTTAGGCTGCTGAATCTCACATGGCCAACTACACGGTTCAAGTTCTGGATTGGGTAACTTGAAAATCATGCAGGGCACATGTGTGAGCATGTCCAAAGTCGTGAGAGGAGACTGGAGAAGAAGGGATTGCCACATGGCCATCCCCTAGGGGCATGATTTCTCACTTTCCCTATCTCCTCTCTCTGACAAGCATAAAAGCTTTTTTTAGTAAAAACTAAAAGAAAAACAATTAAACTAAATTAGAAATGAATAGACATGTAGGACTATAAAACATAACCAAAATACCATTATCATATCTAAAAATATTCAGAAGAATTCCTTAACATTATCCAGTAAGCATTCAAATTTCTCTAAACATCTCATACATGTATATTTTGTACTTGATTTGCTTAATTCAGGATTCCCTGAAGGTCTGTACACTGCACCAGGTTATATTATATCTTAAGTGCTTTTAACATATAGATTCTACCTTCCTCTTTTATCCTCTTGACTGTATATTGAGTAAGTACATTGTTTGTCCTGTAAGTTTTCCACATTCTGCATTTTGCTGATAGTATCCTCTTGATGTCATTTAATATATTCCTCTCTACTTCATGTTACCTGTTAATTGATAGTTGGATATACATATGATAGATCCAGGTTCAATTTTTTTTAGGCATAGCAGCTTCATAGGTGATGCTGTTTACTTTCAGGAGGTATAGATGTCTCTTTTTGTTGTTCTGTCATGTTAAGATTGATCAGGTATTGTTAACCTGTTCAAACCTTTTTAACATTAGCATGATTTTAGCAACCATCTGTTGTCATTGCCTGGATACATTATTTAATTAAGGGTTGTCAAATCCTGGTCTTACAGTTATACACACTGAATTTTCTTTTCTTTTCTTTTCTTTTCTTTTCTTTTCTTTTCTTTTCTTTTCTTTTCTTCTTTTCTTTTTTGGCCAAAGGATGCATATGCTCATCAGAGAGAGACAGAGAAAGAGGGAAAGAATGAAAACACCTCCCATGGGAAATGGTCATGCTGCAATCCCTTCTCCTCCATCAGTCCCTTGTTTTGGTATTTTGGACACACAGACACATGCACGTCCAATGTGTCTCTGAAGCCACAGGGTCTGAGACTCAAACTATGCTGTGGGCTGTGTGGGATCTGACTACCCCAACCACCAGGCCACAAAGTCAGCCCCATAATAATCTTTCTAATGTGTTCATCTTACCAAATCTTTTTCCTGTTTAAAATTCTTCAATTTGCTTCTCTTAAAGCAAAGGAGAAAGTTCAAGATCCTCGATATGGCATACCAGAACCCCCATGATAACATTTCAGACCTCTCTTTCATTATTCATTCTATCCTATAATTAATGTTCCAGTAACACTAGAGTGCTGGTAGTTTTCCAACAACTTTATGCTGTTTCTCATTTCTGTGCCTTTGCTCATGTTATTATTACTGCATGGAGCTCTTTTTCTCCTCTTTACCAGACTGACTTGTACTCATCCTGTAAAACTCAACTTTATAACATATTCTACAAGAAGTCATCTCTGAAACCTCCTCTTTTCCTTTCCCCTGCTCCATAGGTACTCTCCTGTAATGTACTATATATACCACAAAAACTACATTTCCATGTTACTTTTTATATATGTATATCACCTTACTAGATTAAGATCCTCAAGGTCAGCAACTATATTTTCTTTATCTGTAGCCTCAGAACATAAGTTCTTATCCTACAGTATGTCCTCAATGTAGATTTATCAAATGAATGAAGTTCTTCATTTGATCCTTATACTTTTTTTTTAATTTACCAAATATGTATACCCTCGGAGTAGTGGGACAAAGAAAGCACCACATGGGACATGGTCACAGCAGAATAATTTCTCCTCCATTTCTCCATCCATCAGGATTTAGGGCATGTACACACATGCACCCAGTGTGTTTTTCAAGCTGCCGGGGCCAGGATTCGAACCATGTGGTCAGCTATGTGAGATCCAGCTTCCTGAACCACCAGCCCATGAAGTCATTGCATTTTTTCCTTATGCTTTTTCTATGAGGTAGATGGTCTCTATACTCTTTACAGATAGGAAAAGTCAGCTCAGAGAGGTTGATCAACTTGTTCAAGGCCACACAAGCTAGGTAAAGTGATAAGATTTAAAACCTTGGTTTCTCTGACCCCAATGCCCTCCTGTTTCTATCAAACTATTTAATGAGTACATTGATGCTGTTAATTAGAGCAAAATTTTACATATCCAATTGTTTTTAAAATAATTCAAACAGATTTTTAGGTATTTAGGCCCACCTGCATTGTATATTCTTCAGAAACCCCACCCTACATCTACAAGTAGATAAACCAAACTACAGCTGCTCTTCAGTGATCACTAACCCAGACACTCCTCACAGTACTGCTAAGGTCATGATCTCTTCTTCTTGGCGTTCTTTTGCCCTTTTCCCTTCCAGATGGTAGAACTTAAACTTTAGGATAATCACATGCTATGAGGGATTTCCCCATTCGTACAACCCTGTCCAAGTGACTCTTAATAATGCTTATTCTGTGTTACTGCCATACACACATACACAAAGCAAGAGTCTTAGTATTTTTTTATCTTTGTTTTCTTCTTTTGGGCACTTCATTCAATAAGTATCTGTTGAGTACTTATTATGTTCCAAGTGCAATGCTAAATGCAAAGTAATGAAAAGATAAGAGAAGATGAGAGGAAATAAGAGGTAAAGATAGAATGTCTGTAACTTGAATGGAAACTGAAGTTCAGAGACGTAGTTGAGATGGGCAAACAAAGGAAGTTGTACCTAAAAAATTCATACTTCCTCGCCAATTTAGATGATCCATGGTTGAACTGCCCTCCTCTGCTCCTAACACATGACTTGTCTTTATGTAATCCTGTACATATTAACTTTACCATGACACCTGAGTGACCCCTGCAATATCACTAAAACTAGTACTCCAGGTAATATCAAAGCTCTTTTTTTTTTTTTTTTTTGGAGAGGTTTTTGCCATAAGGCGCGTGCGCTCGCCAGACAGACAGAGAGAGACAGAGAGACAGAAAGCGAGAAATCACCCCCCAGGGGGGATGGCCACACCGCAATCCCTTCTCCTCCATTCTCCTCTCGGGATCTTGGGCATGCACGCACACGCGCCCAGCGTGAGTTTTAAGCCACCGGGTCCGGGACGCGAACCACGGTCGACTGCATGGGAGTCCAGCGACATAGCCATTACGCTAACTGCAGAAGCTCTTGAATAGATTGTGTTTGATGTTCTGCGTGGATTTAATGTACTTGGAATTCTGTCCAATATACCCTGTGAACATAAGAGTAAATGAATGGGAAACACAGCTTCCTAAGTTTAGTGATAAGTGGTCCTTCCCTGAATTGTCTGTTCCTAATCTTGGTTTATTTTTCACTGGGTTATTTTATTTTTATTTTTTCAAATCTTGTTTGTAAGGTTGTTTTTTGTTTTTGTTTTTGTTTTTGTTTTACTTGCCAGAGGGCGTGTGAATTCGCCACAGAGAGAGAGACAGAGCATGAACCTCACCCCCCCCAACACATAACCCATAGGGTCTGTTCACACTGCAATTCTTTTTTTTTTTTTTTTCGTTTTCTCCATCCTGTCAAGATTTGTCACATATACACACAGGCCCAGAGTGGTTTTCAGGCTGCCAGAGCAGGGATTGAAACTGCAGATTGTCATGTGGTATCCAGCTTTTTATGCCTAGCACATAACCACTGTGCTATGGGGCCAGGCCTATTTGTATTTTCCTTAATGATATTACTATTTTCATTATGAATGTTACACAGCTATTTTGTCCATTGGGACATCTGCCCCAGATGGCCTTGCTGCATGGTGAACTGTTTGTGGCTAGGAAGGGTGCTGCAGAGAGTGGCTTATCCCCTCCCCCACATGCCTTGGAACTCTGAGGTGTGTTCAGTGGAACTTGGAGAACCCTGTCTTGTCCTGGCCCCTGTGCCATTGGGACATCCTCCCCAGACAGCCTTGCTGCATAGTGAGCCCTTTGTGGCTAGGAGGGGTGCTGCAGAGAGTGGGTCATCCCCTCCCCCACATGCCTTGGAACTCTCAGGTGTGTTCATTGGGACTCAGAGAAACCCACCTTGCCCCAAAACCCATACCATCGGTACATCCACCCCAGCAACAGGCCTAGCTGCACTGATCTGCAGAGACACTGAGCTGCAGAGAGACTGTGGCTTATCCCTTGCCATACCTCTGAATTCTCAGACTTCAGTGTTTCTTGAAGCATCTGGCATGCAACGTGTGCTACACAACCCCTTCTCTCTTCCTCAATTGAAGCTCAGCAGCTCAGCCCAAGGTATACCTGTTTTCTAGAAACTGGGAAGACTTTGAATTATCCAAGTCCTGAGACAACAGCGTAGGTTGCTGCATGAACACAAGGGAAGTAGAGCAGCAGAGAGATTGCTGATCACCCCCTCCTGCTGGCCTTTGAACACTCAGAATTAACTTGAATGATTTAGAAAGAAATGTATAATTCACCTAATGACTAGAAACCATTGCAAAGGCACAAGAAATATGAGAAACCAAGAAAATAGCTCTCCTCATCAATTCCTCATTATCCACAGGAAATACTATGGAACTCTTGGAAATGTCAAATTAAAAAAAAAAAATCAGAATATTTACGGTGACAAAACTAAATGAGATGCAAGAGAAAAGAGACAATGAACTCCATAGATGCAGGAGAAAAGAGACAATGAGCTCTAAGAGATGAGGAAGTCCTTTCACGACTTGAAAGAAGAAATAGACACCATACAAAGAAACAGAATTGTTGAAGATTGTAATACAGAAAATTGAAAACATCCCTCGAAAGTATTAAAAGCAGATTAGAAAATGGAGGAGAAGGGATTGCAGCGTGGCCATCCCCCCTGGGGGGGGGTGTGATTTCTTGCCTTCTGTCTCTGTCTGTCTCTGTCTCTCTGGCAAGTGCACACACCCTGTAGCAAAAACCTCTCCAAAAAAAAAAAAGACATTGAAAATGACACAAAAACGTGGAAGGACATCTCATGTTCCTGTATTGGAAGAATTAATATAATCAAAAATGACATCTTTACTCAAATTAATCTACATATTGAATGCAATTCCAATCAGATTACCAGAGACATTCTTCACAGATCTAGAGAAGACAATCATAGAATTCGTCTGGGATCATAAAAGACCACATATTGCTAAACCAATCCTGTGCAAGAAGAGTGGAGTGGGAGGCCTCTCACTCCCTGACCCCAAAATATGTTATAAAGCTGTGATAATCAAAACAGCATGGTATTGGCACAAAAACAGACAGGTGGACCAATGGAACAGAATAGGGACTCCAAAAATAAACCCTGAAACATATAGCCAACTGATTTTTGACAAAGAATATCAGTCAATCCAGTGGTAAAAAAAAAAAAAAAAAAAAAAAAAAAAAAAAAAAAAAAAAAAAAAAAAAAAAAAACCTCTAGGAAATGGTGCTAGAAAAACTGGATATCAACCTGCAGAAAGATGAAAGTGGACCCCCAACTTTCACCATTAACAAAAATCAACTAAACAGGGATCAAAGATCTAAACCTAAGACCTCAAACTATAAAACTACTGGTGGAAAACACTGGGAAAACTCTGGGAAACATTGGGGCAGGCAAATACTTTTTAAATAAGACCCCCAAAGCATAGTCAATAATCCCAAAAATAGACAACTGGGATCACATCAGATTAAGAAGTTTTTCACAGCAGAAGACACAATAATTAGTGTGAATCAACAACCCTCAGAATGGGAAAATATTTTTGTAAAGTATGCCTCAAATAAGGCATAGTTTAACAAGATAACCAGAATACACAGGGAATTTAAGTGGCTTACCCTCCCCCCAAATAATTAACCCAATTAAACAATGGGGAAATGATCTGAACAAAAAACTCTCTAAGGAAGACATATGAACAGCCAAAAAGCATATGAAAAAATGCTCGACACCCCTCATCATGAGATGTAGATCAGATTAAAACCACAATGAGATACCATGTCACCCCTGTCAGAATGGCAAAGATTAAAAATACAAAAAATAGTAAGTGTTGGCATGATGGTAGTGAAAGGGAAACTCTCCTACACTGTTGGTTGGAATAAAAATTGGTCTAACCACTGTGGAAAACAATATGGAGCTTCCTCAAAGACCTACAAATAGAACCACCTTATGATCCAGCAATTCCACTCCTTGGTATCTACTCAAAGGACAAGAGAATGCTCAGTCAGAAAATCGCTTGCACATCTATGTTCATTGTGACAATATTCATGATTGCCAAGACATGGAACCAACCCAAATGTACATGAACAGATGAATGGATTGAAGAAATGTGGCACATATACTCCATGGAATACTATTCAGCTATAAAAAATAACAAGACCCTAGCATTTGATAGAAAGATGACGAATATGGAAGATTTATAGCTGAGTGAAGCAAGTCAGGCTATGAAAGTGAGGCATTGTATGTCTCCACTTAACATATACCAACTGTCCACACTGTATGTTAGAAACTGAAAGGTTGTGGGAACCAGCAGTTAGCGTAATGGCTATGTCGCTGGACTCCCACGTAGTCAACCGCGGTTCGAGTCCTGGACCCGGTGGCTTAAAACTCATGCCAGGCACGTGTGCATGCATGCCCAAGATCCCAGGAGGAGAATGAAGGAGAAGGGATTGCGGCGTGACCATCCCTCCTGGGGGCTGATTTCTCACTTTCTGTCTCTATGTCTTTCTCTCTGTGTCTGTCTGGCGAGCGCACGTGCCCTATAGCGAAAAAATAAAAAACCTCTCCAAAAAAAAAAAAGAAAAAGAAACTGAAAGGTTGGAGGCCATAAAAGCATTGAAAATAGTTATGGACACTGGAGACAGTGTGGAAGGAGGGCGGGAGAGGAGAAGAGTGCAGGGAAGGAAATTAGGGAGAAAAATAGAGAAGTGAGACATTTGTGGGAAACATAAATGGTTTATTATTATCTGTTGATAACTGTATAGTCTTCTCAACTGGACCGATCTGAGGTGTATTTCATCTTGGGTAAATTCTCTCTACAAGCTAAATGATGTTTAGTGATTGAATGTATATAATAATAATAATAATAATAATAATAAATAAAATATTTTGTCTATAGATCTTGCTTTTTAATTTTGTTTATATGCCTTTCTCTATGCAAAAGTTTAGTTAGCTTTTTTAAGTTTTTATGTTATAGTTTGTTATTCACATTTAATTGTTGTACATCTCTAGAGCACACAATATGCTTTTTCAGAGTATGCATGCAGTATGTGATAATCAAATTAAGGCAAATCAAAAGATCCAAAGATATAATGGTAGGGAAGACAAGTGTAGATACCAGAGATGGTAGGGTATGGGGGTTGGATAGCAGAGGTAGCAGAGGGTAAATAGGAGGGACTCAGGAAAGGAATGATAAAAGGCTCAGTTTTTATATAGTCAAATCAAATTATCTTTTTCGTTTTGACTTCTGGATTTCTTTTTTCTTTTTTTTTTTTCTTCTTTTAATTTGCTACAGGGCTTATGTGCTCACTGGAAACAAAGAATGACAGGGAAATCACGTTCCAGAGGAGATGTCCACACCACAATCCTTTCTCCTCCATTCTCCTCTCAGGATTTTGGACTCACACATATGATATGTTTTTTTTCTTTTTTCTTTTTATTATCATCATAATCTTCTTTATATTACATTGGATTACATATAACTTTACAGTGTATTACATTGCTTTTTCAAAAGGGAATGCCATGCATGTCAGTCAATATAGAGACATTAATCTCCCCACTTCAACATTCAGTATCTTTTCTATGTTTTCCCCAATCAATATTATTATTATTCTAATTATTTTTTTAAACAGTCAATCACTATTTCTAATTTTGCTTGTAAAAAGACTTTACCCATCATGACATATAATATGTTTTTCAATCCATTAGGTCTGGGACTCAAACTGTGTGATCAGCCATGTAGGATCCAGCTGCCTTGACCACCATGCCAAATTGCTGGTGCAATTTCTGGGTTTTTTATCATGCACAGTAGACCTTCTCTACTCTCAAAATTTAAAAATATTTTAAATGTCTTTAACATTTATTTATTTTTTGATTATCAACATAATCTTGTTTATATTACATTGGATTGCATATAACTTTACAGTGTATTACATTGCTTTTTCAAAAGGGAATGCCATGCATGTCAGTCAATACAGAGACATTAATCTCCCCACTTCATCCTTCAATATCTTTTCAATGTTTTTCCCAATCATTATTATTGTTGTTTTAATTATTTTTTTAAAAAACAGTCGATCACTATTTCTCATTTTGCTTGTAAAAAGACTTTACCCATCATTAAATACTTCTCAGACCAATCCACTTGAGAATACTATACATGCCATCATCAGCATGTAATAAGCCATATTGGTTTCCCACTAATGTCCTGCCTCTCTATTTGTTCTCTTGCTATCTTTCTCTATCCTCTTTTCTTCACCCCCTCCCCCATTCCACACTGCTTTATTCTCGTTAAGTACTTTCACTGCTTTTATGTCCTCCAATATTTCGCTCTCTACCATAGAGTGTGGATAGTCGGTATATATTAAGTAGATACATACAATATCTTTCTTTCATAGCCTGGCTTACTTCACTCAGCAATAGATCCTCCATATTTGACCACTTTCTATCAAATGCTAGGGTCTTGTTATTTTTTATGGCTGAGGAGTATTACATAGAGTATACCACACTTTTCCAATCCATTCATCAGTTTGTGGACATTTAGGTTGGTTCCATGTCTTGCCAATTGTGAATAATGCTGCAATAAACATTGATGTGCAAGTACTTATCAGACTGAGCGTTCTCCTGTCTTTCAGGTAGATACCCAGAAGTGGGATTGCTGGATCAAATGGTAGTTCTATTTGTAATCTTTGATGAACCTCCATATTGTTCTTCACAGTGGTTGAACCAGTTTACATTCCCACCAACAGTGTAGGAGGGTTCCCTATTCACCACATTCCCACCAACACTTATCACTTTTTATATTCTTAATCTTTGCCATTCTGACAGGGGTTAGGTGGTATCTCATTGTGGTTTTTATCTGCATCTCCCTTATGATGAGGGATGTTGAGCACTTCCTCATATGCTTTTTGGCTATCTGTATGTCTTCCTTAGAGAGATTTATGTTCAGCTCATTTTCCCATCTTTTAATTGGGTTAATCTTTTTTTATTCGCATAAGGCCCTTGAGTTCCCTGTGTATTCTGGTTATCAGTCCCTTGTCTGAGGCATATTTAACAAAAATATTTTCCCATTCTGAGGGCTGTTGATTCACACTTGTTACTGTGTCCCTTGCTGTGCAGAAACTTTAGTCTGATATAGTCCCACTTGTCTATTTTAGGGATTATTGTCTGTGCTTTGGGAATCTTATTTAAGAAGTCTTTGCCTACTCCAATGTCTCCCAGAGTTTCCCCAGCATTTTCCACCAGTAGTTTTATTGTTTGAGGTCTTAGGTTGAGATCTTTGATCCATTTTGAGTTGATTTTTGTTAATGATGAAAGATGGGGGTTCAGTTTCATCTTTCTGAAGCTGGATACCCAGTTTTTCCAGCACCATTTACTAAAGGGGTTTTCCTTTTCCCAATGGATTGACTGATATCCTTTGTCAAAAATCAGTTGGCTGGGAACCAGCAGTTAGTGTAATGGCTATGTTGCTGGACTCCCACGTAGTGGACCGCGGTTCGCGTCCCGGACCCAGTGGCTTAAAACTCACGCTGGGTGCATGTGCGTGCGTACCCAAGATCCCGAGAGGAGAATGGAGGAGAAGGGATTGCGGCGTGACCATCCCCCCTGGGGGGTGATTTCTCGCTTTCTGTCTCTAATGTCTCTCTCTGTCTGGCGAGCACACGCGCCCTATAGTGAAAATCTCTCAAAAAGAAAAATCAGTTGGCTGTAAGCTTTGGGGGTTATTTCTGGAGTCTTTATTCTATTCCATTGGTCCACATGTCTGTTTTTATGCCAATACCAAGCTGTTGTGATGACCACAGCTTTATAGTATATCTTGGTATCAGGGAGTGATATGCCTCCTACTCCATTCTTGCACAGGATTGCTTTTGTAAAACGAGGTCTTTTATGATTCCAGACAAATTCTATGACTGTCTTTTGTAGATCTGTGAAGAATATTTCTGGTATTTTGATTGGAATTGCATTAAACATGTAGATTAATTTGGCTAGAATTGCCATTTTGATTATGTTAATTCTTCCAATCCTGGAACATGGGATGTCCTTCCACTTTTTTATGCCAATTTCAATAACTTTTTTAAGATTTTCATAGCTTTTGACAGGAAGTGGATGAATGTGGAAGACTTATTGCTGAGTGAAGCAAGCCATGCTATGAAGGAGAGGCATTGTATGTCCCCACTTAATATATACTGAGTGTCTGCACTCTATGACTGAAACTAATTGTCTAAAGGATATAGAAATGCAGTATATAGATGTAAATACCAGATATAGTGTGTGTGAAAGAAGAGGGTCTGACGAAGGACATTTGGGGGAGGGACAGGGAGGAAAAGCATTAATGGCACAAAGAGGTGTGGTATTATCTGTTGAAGATATTTCGTAGTTTTAGCAACAGTACTAGGGAGAAATGTTCACCTGTTGAAATATCCATTTTGTAAGACAAATAATAATGTGATTGAATGTATGGAAGAAAATGAAATGAAAAAAAAAGAGATTTTCATAGTTTTCTTTTTAAAGGTCTTAGATTTTCTTAACTATGTTTATCCTTAGGTATCTTATACATCTTGTAGCTACGGTGAAAGGGATTCCTTTCTTCAGCTCTACTTCATTCAACTTGTTGTTCACATATAGAAATGCTATAGATTTTTGGATATTGATTTTGTATCCTGTCACTTTACTGTATTCACTTATTACTTCAAGTAGTTTTTTCATGGAGACCTTTGGGTCTTCTAAGTATACCATCATGTCATCTGCAAATCAAGATATTTTCAACTCTTCTTTGCCTATTCGAATGCCTTTTATATTGTTCTCTTCTCTGATTGCATTAACTAAGACTTCCAGTACTATATTAAAGAGCAGTGGAGAAAGTGGGCAGCCTTGACTAGTACCCGTTTTTAGCGGAAAAGCTCATTCAGTATAATGTCAGCTGTAGGTTTTTCATAGATGGCTTTTATTGTGTTCAGAAATGACCCTTCTATACCAATCTTACTGAGGGTCTTACTCATAAAATGATATTGTATTTTATCAAATGCTTTCTCTGCATCAATTGAAATGATCATATGGTTTTTATCTTTCTTTCTGTTAATGTGGTGTATTACATTTATGGTCTTGCATATGTTGAACAACCCTTGCATCCCTACGATAAAGCCTACCTGGTCGTGATGAATGATCATTGTTATATATTGTTAGATATGGTTTGTGAGTATCTTGTTGAGAATTTTTGCATCTATACTCATTAATGATATTGGTCTGTAGTTTTCCTTTTTTGTCATGTCCTTATCTGTTTTGGGGATGAGGATGATGGAGGCTTGATAAAAGGAATTTGGGAGGTTTCCTTCCTTTTGAATCTTTAGAAATAATTTTAGTAGGATAGGAGTTAACTCTTCCTTAAAAGTTTTGTAGAATTCAGAAGCGAAGCCATCTGGACCTGGACTTTTCTTTGTTGGGAGGTTATTCATTACTGATTCAGTCTCCTGGCTTGTTATGGGTCTATTCAGGTTCTTTATGTTCTCCTGATTCAATCTTGGTAGATTATATGCATCCAGGAATTTGTCCATCTCCTCCAAGTTATCTTGTTTGTTGACATATAGTCGCTCATAGTATCCTCTAATGATATTTTGTATTTCTGCTATGTCTGTGGTAATATTGCCTGTTTCATCTCATATTTGATGAATCTGGTTTCTTTCTTTCTTCTTCTTGATCAGTCTAGCCAATGGTGTGTCGATCTTGTTAATCTTTTCAAAGAACCAGCTTTTGCTTTCATTTATTTTCTGTATGGTTCGTTTATTTTCTATTTCATTTATTTCTGCTCGAACCTTTATTATTTCTTTTCACCAGGCATTTTTGGGGTTCGTTTGTTGTCGTTTTTCCAATTCCCTGAGTCATGATGATACATTATCTATTTGCCATCTTTCCATCCTTTTCTTATGCACACTAATTGCGATGAATTTCCCTCTTATGACTGCTTTTGCTGTGTCCCATAGGTTCTGGACACTTGTGTACTCATTATCATTTGTTTCCATAAATGTTTTTATTTCACACTTAATTTCTTCCATAGTGAAGAAGTCATTCAGAAGTAGGTTGTTCAGTTTCCATGTGTTTGGGTATTTTGGGGATTGTTTCTGAAATTAATCTTGAGTTTAATTCCATCATGGTCAGAGAAGATGCTTGATACAGTTTCTATGCCTTTGAATCTGTAAAGGCTTGATTTGTGTCCTAACATATGATCAATCATTAAAAAGATTCCATGCCGGGGTGAAAAAAATGTATATGTTGTGGATGTAGGGTAGAAAGTTCTATAGATATCTGTCAACCCCATTCGATTTATACTATCATTTAAGTCCTGTATCTCTCTATTTATTTTCTGTCTAGAAGATCTGTCTAAAGTAGATAATGGGGTGTTGAGATCTCCAACAATTTTAGTATTTCTCCCTATTTCTCCTTTTAGCTCTAGAAATCTTTCCTTCACATATCTAGATGCACCTGAGTTGGGTGCTTAGATATTTATAAGGCTTATGTCTTCTTGCTGGATTACCCCATTTACTATTATATAATGCCCTTCCTTGTCTCTTCTCACAGCCTTTGTCTTGAAATCTATTTTGTCTGAGATCAATATCGCTACTCCAGCCCTTTTTTGATTTCCATTTGCATGGAATATCTTTTTACATCCCTTTACTTTTAGTCTATGTATGTCTTTATCCATAAGGTGAGTTTCTTGTAGGCAACAGATAGAGGGTTTCTGTTTTTTTATCCATTCAGCCAGTCTATGTCTCTTAATTGGAGAATTTAATCCATTGACATTCAATGTAATTATCGATATTTCTGTACCTGATCCTATCGTTAAGTGAGCCATTTTCTTGGTTGCTTTTTGTTCTCATATAACTGTCTGTCTGATTTTTTAGTTTTCCTGGTATAGTACTCCCTTCAGAACCTCTTGAGGAGCTGGTCTGGAGTGGGTAAATTCTTTCAAATTTTGTTCATTCGAGAATGTTTTTATCTTTTTTTCCCATATGAAGATAATCTTGCCGGGTATAGTATTCTTGGTTGAAATTGTTTTTCACTCAACACTTTGACTATGCTTCCCCATTCTTTCCTTGCCTGCATTGTTTCCACCGAGAGATCCAATGTTAGCCTGATGGGATGACCTTTGTAAGTAACTTGACATTTCCCTCTTGCCAACTTTAGTATCTTGTCTTTGTCTGTTGTTTTTGCCAGTCTGGCTATGATGTGTCTTGGAGAGGATCTTCTTGGGTTGATTCTACTCGGGGTCCTATGTATTTCTTGGGTCTGAATATTTGAATGCCTTTCTAGGTTTGGAAAGTTTTCTTCCAGGATCTCATGGAATAAATTATCTAGGCCCTTATCATTTTATTCCTCTTCTGGAATACCAATTATCCAGATGTTGGGGCACTTGATGGCATCCAGTATTCCTCGTATATTATCCTCATTTTTCATGGTTGTTTTCTCAATCTTGTTGATACTTTTTTCTAGGTCAGATGTTTTGTCTTCTACGTTAGAGATTCGATCTTCTGCCTGGTCTAACCTACTTTAAATACTTTCAAGGGAGGTATTGATTTCCTGTATCACATTCTTCAACCCTACAAGTTCCATCTGGTTCTTGTTTAAGGTATCTATTTCTTCTTTCAAGTCATGAAAGGACTTCCTCATCTCCTGGAGCTCCTTGTCTCTTTTCTCTTCCATCTCAGTTAGTTTGGTCACTACAAATATTCTGAATTCCTTATCAGACATGTCCATGACGTCCATTGTATTGACTGTGGGTGATGTGGGCTTGATGATTTCCCTTGAGGGAGAGGTCTTTTGTTGGTTGCTCATATTTCTTGAGCCTCTGCGATTGTTCCTAGTAATCAGGTAATCTATATGTTGCTTCCTAACTTATTTAAGTTATCTCTGAGTGTTTAAAGTTGTACAGAATTAGAAAATTGATGATTTCTCTTATGATTGGCCTACCTGTTGCTCATAATTACCATTAACTGTTGCCACTAGTCCTGGATGGCCCAAGGTCCTCCCTGTTTCTAAGGAGTAGTGAGCCTCCAACTGACCTAATAAGCAACACCTCAAGAGCAAAGAAAAACAACACAAAAACAGAAATCGCGTGTTGCGTGCCGCTCGCCATTCAAATCACTAAAATTCAGAAAGTCCAAAGGCAAGTGGGAAGGACCAGAGGATGAGTGACAGGCCCGGGGCGGTCGGGCCTGAGGCTGCTTGGTGTCCAGAACTTCTGGCCAGCTAGATCCGGTTTGCAGGTAGGGTGGGGTGTGAGTTCGTCTTAAAGTCCCATGCCACCAATCTGAGGTCCAAGGAGGAGTAGGGGTGGGGATGTGCGAAGGTCTGTGGCAGTCGGGCCTGGTGTCCGGAACTTCATGTCTTCAACATTTTTAAAAATAATTTTAGGTCTTTATAAGGGGACTTCAAGAAGTTCATGGGAGACCTTCCTGGACTGCCACAGGCAATAGCGTCACCTGCAAGCCTCTGGCCAGCAAGGGACACTGAGGGAGGGTCACCTCTGACCCCCACCCCACTTCCAGACCCCCAGGCCCCAGACTCCACCTTCTAGACCTTCCTGGACTGCCAGCAGGCAATAGCGTCACCTGCAAGCCTCTGGCCAGCAAGGGACACTGAGGGAGGGTCACCTCTGACCCCCACCCCACTTCCAGACCCCCAGGCCCCAGACTCCACCTTCTAGACCTTCCTGGACTGCCAGCAGGCAATAGCGTCACCTGCAAGCCTCTGGCCAGCAAGGGACACTGAGGGAGGGTCACCTCTGACCCCCACCCCACTTCCAGACCCCCAGGCCCCAGACTCCACCTTCTAGGTAGGTAGCCAGGATCGCCTTAAGGCGGGTTTTTTTTTTTTTCTCTTTTCTTTTCCCTTGACCCCCCTGCATTCTCTTTTTAACACCTAGCCCTCCTTCTCCCCCCAGACCTTCCTGGACTGCCAGCAGGCAATAGCGTCACCTGCAAGCCTCTGGCGAAATCGCGTGCGGCGCGCGACTTTTTCTTTATTTTTCTGTGTTGTCTTTCCTTTCGTTGCATATTGTCCTCTCCTCCTTATTTTTTACCGTGCCAGACAGCCTAGACAGGCCTAGAATCATATATCTGAAATTTCCTAGGAAGGTAAGTGTCTTTGGGATCCTCCCTAGTACTGATCCCCTTTGAAAAAGGAGATTCTGCTTGTTAGACATTTCTGTAGAGTTCTCCACCTGAAAACACATTGGTAAAAACAACAGAAGAGAGACTTCAACAAACAGCTATTCCCATCAAAAAGGAAAGACTCTTCCTTCTCATGCGACAAAAGTTCTCCCAAGAAGTCTTTAAAAGGGAAGTAATCCTCCAATGGCTAAAGGTAGAAAAAGAGCCTCAGGTCTGAATAATCAAGAAAATATGTCTCCAACAAAGGAAAATGCCCCTCCATGTCTCGTAAATATGGAGGACGTTACCAAAATGACAGACACAGAATTCCGAACATTCATGGTGACCAAATTCTGTGAATTGGAAAAAAAAAGAGACAACGAACTACAGGAAATTAGGAAGTCCTTCCAGGATATGAAAGAAGAAATGGATACTCTGAGAAAGAATCAGGTGGAACTATTAGAGATAAAGTCTATAATACAAGAAATCAAAAACTCTCTGGAAAGTATTAAGAGCCGATTAGACCATGCTGAAGATCGAATCTCTGATGTAGAAGATAAAACCTCTGATCTAGAAAAAAACTACAAAAAGTTCGAGAAAATAACTAAAAAACATGAGGATAATATACGAGAAATACTAGACTCTATTAGACGCCCAAACATCAGAATAATCGGCATCCCAGAAGGTGAAGAAACTAATAGCGGAATGGAAAATCTATTCCATGACATCTTGGAAGAAAATTTCCCAAGCCTAGAGAGGCACCGAACCATCCGGACCCAAGAAATACAAAGGACCCCAAATAGAATCAACCCCAGAAGATCTTCCCCAAGGCACATCTTAGCCAGGCTGTCTAACGTCACAGAAAAAGACATGATACTAAAACTGGCAAGAGAGAAACGAGAAATAACTTACAAAGGCCATCCCATAAGACTAACACCAGACCTCTCATCAGAAACAATGCAAGCAGAGATATTTCAGGGCACAGGCGAAATGAAGATTTTCTACTCATAATTCAGCCTCCAGCAAGCAAAGCTAGTGTGGCAGGAGAGTTGAGCCTCTGAGAAGATTCCACATGGATACTGGGAACTAGATATTTCAGGGCACAGGCGAAATGAAGATTTTCTACTCATAATTCAGCCTCCAGCAAGCAAAGCTAGTGTGGCAGGAGAGTTGAGCCTCTGAGAAGATTCCACATGGATACTGGGAACTAGATATTTCAGGGCACAGGCGAAATGAAGATTTTCTACTCATAATTCAGCCTCCAGCAAGCAAAGCTAGTGTGCGATCACTACAGAACAGCAATCCGATTCTAGAACACCTCTGTCTGCTTGCTCCTGAACATTGAGGCTTAACTTCAAGAATTTGAAAGAAACACGCCATTCATCAGATGACAAGAAATCACCGTCGGATCACGAGAAATATGGGAAAACGAGAAAATACCTCTCCTCCAATGGAAAAGAGTAACTCTCCTTCATCCACAAACAGTTCGGTGAAAGTCATGGAAATGTCTGATAAGGAATTTAGAGCATTCGTAATGTCGAAGCTAACAGAGATGGAAGAAAAGAGAGATAATGAACTGCTAAAGAGAAAGGAGAAAGAAGTTGCCGAGTTCCAGGAGATGAGGAAATTCTTGCAAGATCTAAAAGAGGAATTACACACTTTACAAAAGACTCAAACGGAACTGCTAGAGATCAAGTCTATAATACAAGAAGTCAAAATCTCCCTTGAAAGTATTAAAAGCAGACTAGATCATTCAGAAAATAGAATCTCAGATGTAGAAGAGAAAATGGCTGGCTTAGAAAAGTCCACCACGAAGACTGAGAAAATGGCTCAAAAATTTGAGAATGATATGCGAGAAGTACTGGATACCATCAAACGTCCAAATATCCGGATAATTGGCATTCCAGAAGGTGAAGAGACCCATAAGGGCATTGATAATCTATTCCATGAAATCCTGCAAGAAAACTTTCCAAACCTAGAGAGGCATTCGAAGATCCAGTCCCAGGAAATACAAAGGACCCCAAATAGAATCAACCCAAGGAGATCTTCTCCAAGACACATTATAGCCAGGTTGACCAAAACCACAGACAAAGACAAGATACTAAGATTGGCAAGAGAGAAACATCAAGTTACCTACAAAGGACATCCCATCAGGCTAACAGCAGATCTCTCATCGGAAACAATGCGAGCGAGGAGAGAATGGGAAAATATATTCAAAGTGTTACGAGAGAAACAGTTTCAGCCAAGAATACTGTACCCGGCAAGATTATCTTTCAGGTGGGAAGAAAAGACAAGAACATTCTCAGATAAACAAAACCTGAAAGAATTTACCAGCACCAGACCAGATCTCCAAGAAGTTCTCAAGGGTGTGCTGTATCAAGAAAATTAAACACAGACACACGGAAATAAGAGTCAAAAAACTATGAAAGTGGCCAACTTAATCAGAGAGACAAGTCTGAATTTGAATATTATATCCCAGAATTTAATCAGGAAAATTGAACCAGAACAGAAGATAAAAGTACATGAGACTGATAGGTTCATGCACCTTCCATTTGAACAGAATCCTAACTTGTTTCCTGGCTTTAAGCAAAGTTCCTTGGCATTTCTTTGAGTTAAGTTAAAACTGGTTTTCTTAGTAGTAATGAGTGAACTCACCATTGAAAGTAGTTAGATTATGTAGGAAATTGTGTGATCAATGCAACGTGGGTGGGAAGGGAATGAAGGACAATTGTAGACACCGGAGGTGGTGTGAGAGGAGGGTGGGAAGGGACAGAGGGTCAGAAAGAGGGGTGGAAGTAATTCTAGGAACTAGTAATGGAAAATTTTTTGTAATGTGCATGATTGTATCACTATGCAGTGTGTACTGGATGGGAGATTGCATTTTGTATGCTGTGATGAAGCTTAGGGAAGGAATGTAAATTGAGTTACAAAAAAAAAAGTTTCAGAAAAATATATATATATATATTCAATGACTGCAGTAGGATATGTAGCCACAGCTAGGTGCTACTTTATAGGATGCGTAAAGTAAGACTTGTGTTCATGGAAATGTGGGTATCACCTGTGTTTGCTATGAGGGTATTTGGATTGATTAGGGTCTTTGGCGTTACAATAAAATGTGAGGAGAAAACAGTATAGAATGCAAACATAGATACCAGAGACTGTGGGAGGAGAGTGGGAGATGGCAGAGGGTAAGAGAGAATCTAGGTTGGGGGAAAAAAGCATAACATACAGAAGACAAGAAATGGAAGATCATTTGCTGACAATAACATGCTTGTTGATGTGCTTGATTGAGACAATATATAGTGTAATTTGGATGGAAAATCTCATTTTGTATGCTGTAATGATGTTCAGAGAATGAATGCAAATAAATAAATAAATAAATAAATAAATAAATAAATAAGAAACAATGCAAGCAAGAAAAGAATGGGAAGACATACTGAAAGTGTTAAGAGAGAAACAATTTCACCCAAGACTATTATACCCTGCAAGATTATCCTTCATTTGGGAAAAAAAGATTAAAATCTTCTCAGACAAACAAAACCTGAAAGAATTTGCCAACACCAGACCAGCTCTTCAAGAAACCCTGAAGAAAGTACTGTTCCAGGAAAACTAAAGACGCAACAGCCAGAAACAAAGAAATAACAGGCAACTAAGACAATGGCTAACTTAAATGTCGGTACAGACCCTATAACATCGATAATAACATTGAATGTTAATGGGTTAAATTCTCCAATCAAGAGACACAGACTGGCTGAATGGATAAAAAAACAGAAACCCTCTATCTGTTGCCTACAAGAAACCCACCTCATGGAAAAAGACATACATAGACTGAAAGTGAAAGGTTGGAAAAAGGTTTCCCATGCAGTTGGGAACCAAAAAAGAGCTGGAGTTGCGATACTAATTTCTGACAAAATAGGCTTTAAAACAAAAAGTGTCCGAAGAGACAAAGAAGGGCACTATATCATAGTAAAAGGCTCTATAGATCGAGAAGATATAACGCTAATTAATATCTATGCTCCTAACACAGGAGCACCCAAATATGTGAAGGAAAGATTGTTAGATCTGAAAGGGGAGATAGACTGCAACACACTAATTGTTGGAGATCTCAACACCGCATTATCCCCTCTGGACAGATCATCTAAGCAAAAAATAGGTAGAGAGATCAAGGACCTAAATGATACCATAAATCAATTGGACTTAACAGACATCTATAGAACTTTCCACCCAAAAACCACAAGATATAGTTTTTTCTCACCCCGACATGGAACTTTCTCGAAGATTGACCACATCATAGGACACAAAGCAAGCCTCTGCAGATTCAGAGGCATAGAAACTATTTCCAGCATCTTCTCTGACCATGATGGAATTAAACTTGAGTTTAATTTCAAGAGAATTCCTCAAAAATACCTAAAAACATGGAAACTAAATAACCTACTCCTGAATGACTCCACTATTTCCGAAGAAATAAAGTCCGAAATCAAAAGATTCATGGAAGCCAATGACAATGAAGATACAAGTTTCCATAATCTTTGGGACACTGCCAAAGCAGTCATAAGAGGGAAGTTCATAGCAATTAGTGCACATAAGAGGAAGACAGAGAAAAGGCAAATGGATCACCTAACATCAAGCCTTAGAGAATTGGAAAAGCAACAGCAAAAAAATCCAAAAAATTACAGGAGAAAGGAAATAATAAAGATCCGAGCAGAAATAAATGAAATAGAAAATAAACGTACTATACAGAAAGTAAGTGAAAGCAAAAGCTGGTTCTTTGAAAGGATAAACAAAATTGATACCCCACTAGCGAGACTTATTAAGAAGAAGAGAGAAAGGAACCAGGTGAATCAAATCTGCAATGAGGCTGGTAACATAACAACAGACATAGTAGAAATTCAAAACATCATTAGAGGATACTTTGAACATCTATACGCTAAGAAACAAGATAATCTGGATGAGATGGACAAATTCCTGGACAAATATAATCTACCAAGAATGAGCCAGGAAGAAATAGAAAGTCTGAATAGGCCCATAACAAGCCAGGAGATTGAATCAGTAATAAGTAACCTCCCAACAAAGAAAAGCCCTGGCCCCGATGGATTCACCTCTGAATTCTACAAAACTTTCAAAGAAGAGTTAACTCCCATTCTGCTCAAATTATTTCTAAAGATCCAAAAGGGTGAATCTCTCCCTAATTCATTCTATGAAGCCTCTGTCACCCTCATCCTCAAAACAGATAAAGACAGGACAAGGAAGGAAAACTATAGACCAATATCTCTGATGAACATAGACTCAAAGATTCTCAACAAGATACTAGCAAATCGTATTCAACAACTTATACAGAAGATCATACACCATGATCAGGTAGGCTTTATTCCAGGAATGCAAGGTTGGTTCAACATACGCAAAACCATAAATGTAATACACCATATTAATAGGAAGAAAGACAAAAACCATATGGTCATATCGATTGACGCAGAAAAAGCATTTGATAAGATACAACATCCCTTCATGATCAAGACTCTTAGCAAAATCGGCATAGAAGGGCCATTTCTCAATACAATAAAAGCCATCTATGAAAAACCCATAGCGAACATCATCCTGAACGGAGAAAAGCTGAAAGCTTTCCCACTAAACACAGGAACAAGACAAGGATGCCCACTTTCTCCTCTCCTTTTCAATATAGTACTGGAAGTCCTCGCCAACGCAATCAGAAAAGAGGAAAAAATAAAGGGCATTCGAATAGGAAAAGAAGAGGTGAAACTCTCTCTATTTGCAGATGACATGATTGTATACATAGAAGACCCAATGGTCTCCATGGAAAAACTACTGGAAGTAATACATGAATTCAGTAAAGTTGCAGGATATAAAATCAATATACAGAAATCGATAGCATTTCTATATACGAATAACAGGCAGACTGAGATAGAACTGAAAAAACTTATTCCGTTTACCATAGCCACTAAAAGTATAAGATATTTAGGAATAAATCTAACCAAAGAAGTTAAAGACCTCCACAAGGAAAACTACGAGAAGGTAAAAAAAGAAATTGAAAATGACACAAAAAAATGGAAGGACATCCCATGTTCATGGATTGGAAGAGTTAATATAATCAAAATGGCAATTTTACCCAAATTAATCTACCTATTTAATGCAATGCCAATCAAAGTACCAGACACATTCTTCACAGATCTAGAAAAGACAATCTTAAAATTTGTCTGGAATCATAAAAGACCCCGTATTGCCAAAGCACTTCTACACAAGAAGAATGGAGTGGGTGGCATCTCAATCCCCGATCCAAAAATATATTACAAAGCTGTGGTAATAAAGACAGCATGGTATTGGCACAGAAACAGACATGTGGACCAATGGAACAGAATAGAGTCCCCAGAAATAAGTGCCCAAACATACAGTCAACTGATCTTTGACAAGGGGTACCAGTCAATCCAGTGGGAAAATGAAAGCCTCTTCAGCAAGTGGTGCTGGAGAAACTGGACTTCCACTTGCAGAAAGATGAATCTGAACCCCTACCTCTCTCCTTTGACAAGAATCAAGTCAAGGTGGATCAAGGATCTAAATCTAAGACCTCAAACTATAAAGCTGCTCCTGGAGAATGCTGGGGAAACTCTGGGAGACATTGGTGTAGGGAAAGACTTCCTAAAGAAGACCCTCAAAGCAGAGTCCATCGTCCACAAAATAGACAAGTGGGATTACATCAGACTAAGAAGTTTCTGCATGGCCAAAGACACAGTAGTTAGTGTGAATCGACAGCCCTCAGAATGGGAAAATATTTTTGTAAATGTTGCATCAGATAAGGGACTGATAACCAGAATACACAAGGAACTAAAAAAGGTGTTTGGAAAAAAGATGAGCAACCCTATTAAAAGATGGGAGAAGGAGATGAAGAAAACACTCTCTAAAGATGACATACGAATGGCCAAAAGGCATATGAAAAAATGTTCAACCTCCCTCATCGTAAGGGAAATGCAGATAAAAACAACAATGAGGTACCACCTAACCCCAGTCAGATTGTCTAATATTAAAAAAACAAAAAATGATAAGTGTTGGCGGGGGTGTGGTGAAAGGGGAACTCTTTTACACTGCTGGTGGGAATGTAGATTGGTCCAACCACTGTGGAGAATAATTTGGAGATTCCTCAAAAATCTACAGATAGATCTGCCATATGATCCAGAGATCCCACTCCTCGGTATCTACCCAAAAGACAGAAGAATCCTTCATTGGAAAAGTGCTTGCACATCGATGTTTATTGCGGCACTATTCACAATTGCTAAGTCATGGAACCAACCCAGATGCCCCCGTATGGAGGAATGGATTGAAAAACTGTGGCACATATACTCTATGGAATACTACTCAGCCATAAAAACCAACAGAGCCCTGGCTTTTGACAGAAAGTGGAAGAATATGGAAGATGTACTGCTGAGTGAGGCAAGCCAGGCTATGAAGGAGAGACATTGTATGTCCCCACTTAACATATACCGTTTGTCTGCATTCTATGTCTGAAACTGATTGACCAACAGTTGAACAAACACAAGAGATGGGTGTGAATGTCAGATGAGGTGTATGTGGAGGAGTGGGGCCCAACGAAAGACATTTGGAGAAGGGATACAGAGGTAGAGCATTGACGGGATGGGGAGGTGTGGTGTTATCTGTTGAAGATATTTCGATCAACGGGTCTGGGGAGAAATGTTCACATATCGAAATGGTCTCATTGTAAGCCAAACAATATGATTGAAAGTATATACAAAAATAAATAAAGTAATTAATAAAAAAAAAAGAAGTTCATGGAATTAAAGTACAAGTTTATTTTGATGCAAAAATAGAAATCTGCACATGGTATTTTTTTCATAGTATATATTTTCATTAACTTTTGAAGATCTTTCATACATGGTATTTTTACATATGTCTTCCCACTGAGCATGTCTAAATTCAGATTCAGTCTTTACCAGAAACCTACTGCTTCTGGCTTTTTTTCCCTTGTTTTTCATTTATTTATTTCAAGCAGAGAGAGAGAGACAGGCACACCCAGCAATCCACCTCCAGTATCAGCTGGCATGAATGATAGGCATACATCCTTATACACATTTACCTAGCAAGCTCAGGTAGCCCCTAAAACACAAACCCAGGACCTTTCCCATGTGATCTCAGTTGTGTTTCCACTATGGCACCATCTGGCCCCTGTGTCTGTTTTTTTTTTTTTTTTTTTTATTTTTATTTTGACCCTATTCATGGTATCATGATTCCTTCAAATCACCCAGACATTAAATTGTATCATCTTTAGCTCCTCCTTGTCTCCTGCCTCTCCCTAAGACATCACTACACCGTGATCCAATTTTCAACCATTATATATCATTGCTTCCCCCTCACAATGTAAATGATGTCACCAATACAGTATACTTATCATACCCAAAAGATGGCCTATACATGTCTACCTTCATACCTTAGATTATGTTTCCCCTCTGCATAGAATATTCCCCTTTACCACACCCCATCTCTACTTGTATTTCTCTCTATCCATCAAGGCCTTCTTTATCTATTACCTCCATGAAGCTTTCTCTGATTTTTAATAATAAAAATAATCTTGGACCAGCAGGTGGTATGGTGGTTAAGGCAGTGGATCTGACATAGTGAACTTTGTGGTTCAAGTACCAGACTCAGTTGCTTGAAAAACACACTGAGTGTGTGTGCCCAAAATAGGGAGAAGAGAATGGAGAAGGGATTGCAGTGTGGCCATCCCATCCTCCCTAGGGGGCGATTTCTCCCTCCCTCCCTCTCTCTCTCTCTTTCTCTGTCTCTTTCTCTCTCTCCCTGGCTAGTGCATGCACCCTATGGAAAAATTATTAAAAATAATTATAATAATCTCTGGTCTAGATGGTAGCACAGTGGTGATGCAACTGAACCCACATAGGACAGTTCCAGGTTTATGTCCCAGAGCCACCCTGTGCATTTCAGGCATGTGCATGCATGCCTGTGACCTGAGCTGCCTAAAATTGGGTGTGGGTCATAGCATGGGGACCCTGTTGGGGAGGGGTCTCTCTGTCTCTTTTTCTCATCATCATCATCTATATTGAATCATGCATACATCTATTTTTTCCTGAACAATTTGAGGGTAGATGGCAGACATGATCCCCAGCTACCCTTACATACTTTACTGTCTATTTTCTAAAAACTAGAAACTCTTGTACATAAGCATGGTACCAAAGTCAGAAAATTAACATTAAAACAATACTATTATCTGTCTACAGTTCTTATTAAGACTTGTCAACTGGCCTGATAATGTACTTATTATTATAGGAAAAGATATGCTACAATCATACATTTCATCAATTTTCATGTACCTTGAGTCTCATTGATCTGGAACAGCCAATGAATCTTCCTTCATTTTTCATGTTAGTGATATTTTTGAACAATACAAGCCAGTTATTTTCCAGAATGTCCCTCAGTTTTGGTTTATCTAATGTTTCCTCATGATTAAATGTAGATTACACATTTTTTTGCAGGAATGCCACTACAGTGATGCCAGGTTCTTTGTGCCAGGAGGCACATAGTATTGATTGGTCTCATTGAGGGTAGTTTTACCTTCAGTTACTTAGCTTGATCACTTGGTTAAGGTCCACATTCTTCTGCGTAAAGTTTTTATTATTATCATTATTATTTTTAATTGCCAGATGGCACATGCACTCACCAGAGACAGAGGGAAGGAAAGATAGAGCAAGTGAGAGAGAGAGAGAGAGAGAGAGAGAGAGAGAGAGAGGAAGAAAGCACTCTACAATGGGGCATAGTCATGTTGTAGTCCCTTTTCCATTTCTCCATCCTGTCAGAATTTAGGGCATGCATACACACATACCCAGCATAGTTTTCAAGCCACTAGGATTCGAACTGCAATTGTCCATGTGGGATCTGGCTCCTGATGCACAGCACTTAAACCACTGCACTATAGGGCCAGCCAATTCACTGTAAAGTTTTGTTTTTCTTTTTAAGAGAGATTTTTGCTATAGGGCATGTGCACTCGCCAGAGAGAGAGAAAGCAAGAAATCAACACCACCACCACCCCGAGGTGGTGGCCATGCCACAATCCGTTCTCCTCCAGTCTCCTCTCGGGATCCTAGGCACACACACACACACACACACACACACACACATGCCTGGCATGAATTTCAAGTCTCTGGGTCCAGGACTCAAACCATGGTTGGTCATGTGGAAGTCTAGCTACATAATCACTACACCATCTGCTGGTCCCAAGTTTTTATGCTACTTTTCATAATTAAATAGTATCTTGTGGAGGGCTGGCCACATAGCCTAATGTTAAGGGATAGCCTAGTGTTAAGGAAGCTGGATCTCATATAACTGATCTGTGGTTTGAATTCCAGTCCCAGTAGCTTGTGCATGTCCCAGCACCAGGCACATGTGCACGTGTGTTCCAAAACCTGAGAGGATAGAGAAATAGAAAAGAAGGAACTGCAGCATGACCACACCCTGTTAGGAGATGATTTCCCCCTCTCTCCCCCTCGCTTTATCTCTCTCTTGTGAGCATACGCACCCTCTGTATATGCTTACATATGTGTAATATGAAATAAAAAACTTATGTTGTAGAGATACATTTTGAGACT
The DNA here is from genome assembly GCA_026018925.1 of Tupaia tana. Classification (NCBI taxonomy): domain Eukaryota; kingdom Metazoa; phylum Chordata; class Mammalia; order Scandentia; family Tupaiidae; genus Tupaia; species Tupaia tana. The sequence continues at coordinate 92,032,297 of JAKSZU010000009.1, forward strand.
GTGTAAATATCCTGTTATTCTTCACACTTTTACTCAGTTTTTTTTACATGCATTGGTGACTCTTTCTATAGCACTTCTATTTCATATTTCTAGATGTAATATGTTGAGTTGATAATACATGCTCATGGTTCAAAGTTTTGAAAGTATAAAATATGTGTGAAAGTATAAAAAGTTCTTTCTCCCACTTCTGTTCCCAGATACTCAGTTCTCCTCCTTATGAGCAATCAGTGTTCAGTGTGTGTATGTGTGTGTGTGTGTTTGTGTCCTCCCAAGGACATTGTGTATATATGTAGGTAAATACAGCCATATCTGTGTACTTTATACACTGTTCTATACCTTGCCTTTCTTCACTAAAATTGTATACATTAAAGATCACTATAAGGGCCAGTAGGCGGTATGCTGTTTAAGGCGCTGGATTCCACATGACCAACTCTGCAGATCAAGTCCTGGACCTGGCGGCTTGAAAAATACACTGGGTGCTTCTGCATGCATTCCCAGAATCCCTGGAAGAGAAAGGATTGTGTCATGGTCATCCCCCTGGGGGTAACATCTCACTTTCCATCTCTCTTTCTCTGGCAAGTACACACATCCTATGGCAAAAATAAAATACATACATATATACATACTTTATCTTAAAAGTTATTTATTGCTTCATAACAAATCATCCAAAGCTCACTGGCTTAAGTAGCAAAAAGTTTTAAATTTTATCTTTCACAGTTCTAAGGCTTACATGGGCTAAGATAGACCATTTTTTTTTTAAGTTTTTTGCGATAGGGTACATGTGCTTACTTGCCAGGGACAGACACTGAGAGAGAAAGTGAAAAATACCCTCCCCCCCAGTGGGAATGACCATGACGCAGTCCCTTCTCCATTTTCCTCCTGGTATCTGGACACACAAGCACATGTGCCTGGCATGACTTTCAAGCCAACGAGTCCAGGACTCAAACCAAAATTGGCCATGTGGGAGTCTAGCATCTTTACCATGCCACCTGCTGGTCCCAAGTGAGACAATTTTTGTCCAGGGTCTCACAGTCAGTTTTGGTCAGACTGTCTGGGCCTGGAGCCATCATAAGTCCTGCTCACTTGGTTGTCTGGGGTTGATACTGGCCGCTGGCTACAATCTCATTAGCTTTAGCTAGAATACCCGCAAGTGACCGCCCCATGTGTCCTTCTACTTCCTCACAGCATGATGACTAGGTTCTAAGAGAATGTATTCCAAGAAAAAGCTAGTTGGAAGCTGTATTACTTTTCATGACCTAGCCTCATGAATCATATAGCATCATTTTTGCCTTAGTCACAGTATGTCTGAGTTCAATAAGAGGGATGCAGACTCCTCTTTTTTTTAAAGTTTATTATTTTATTTCTTCAGAGAGAGTGAGAGGGAGACCTCCAACAGGGTCTTCATGCCATGACCCACTCCATCCCCAGCCAGCCTGGATCACAAGCATGTCTGTGCTTGCTAGGCCTCAGACCACAAATCCTGGGATCGTCCCATCTGGGTCCAGAATAGCAGCATTGCATTACCACTGCACCACCAGTTAGCCTCAGACTCCACATCTTGATGGAAGGAGTGTGAAAGTCACATTATAAGAAGAGAATATTGAATGGAAAATTATTGTAGTCATTTTTGAAAATACAATCTGCCACAAACTAGATCTACCATATATGTTCTTAATAGCTGTATAGTATTTCATAATTTTGATATACCACAATTTTTTATCTAGTCTCCTATTTCCTAGTAATTCACTAAAACAATGCTATTGCAAATAACTTCATTTCACATGTGTGAAAGGAATTTATCTTATAGAAAAACCAGAAATGGAACTGATAGATCAAAGAATATATTTTTAAGTTGTACATTTCAATGGCTTTTAGTATATTCACAGTGTTGTGCATCCTTCATCACTCTCTATTTTAGAAGATTTTCACTTACCCCAAATGAAACCCCACTCCCTTTATCCATCAACCCTCAACCTCTCCATTCCCCCAGCCCTAGGCAACCACTAATCCAACTTTGCTTTTACAAATTTGCCTATTTCAGACATTTTATATAAATGGAGTCATACAATATGTGGTCCTTTGTAACAAGTTTTTTCATTTAGCATAATATTTCTCTTTTTATTTTTTTGGAGAGGATTTTGCTATAGGGCGTGTGCACTCACCAGAAAGACAGAGACAGACATAGAGACAGAAAGTGAGAAATCACCCCCCAGGGAGGATGGCCACACCGCAATCCTTTCTCCTCCATTCTCCTCTCGGGATCTTGGGCACGCACGCACACACGCCCAGAGTGAGTTTAAGCCACTGGGTCCAAGACTTGAACCGCGTCGAATACATGGGAGTCCAGCGACATAGCCATTGTACTAACTGCTAATCCCTCATTTAGCATAATATTTTCAAGACTCATTCATGATGTAGCAAATATCAGTATTTTTTTTTTAATTTTTATTCATTATCATTATTCTTCAATTTTTTACCAGAGAGAGACAGACAGAGAGAAAGAAAAAGTAGAGAAAGCAAGGCACCAGGTCCGGGACCTAAACCATGGTCAGCCATGTGGGAGTCCAGCACCTCAACCACCACACCACCTGCCGGTTCCCAGTATTTTATTTCTTTTATCACCAAATATTATTGTCTGTGTGGCTATACCACATTTTATTTATCCATTTATCCATGCATTTGATGGGCATTTGAGTTGTTTCTTATTTGGGACTATTATAAATAATGTTGTTATAAACATTCATGTACAAGTTATTTTGAACATAAGTTTTCATTTCTCTCAAATATATAATTAGGAGTAGAAATGCTGGGTCCTACAGTAAACTTTATGTTTAACCATTTTAGGAACTGCCAAACTGTTTTCATTTTTTTAATTATTAATATATGTTTACAAATAGCCTCCCCAGAGAGATTGTCCCAGTTGTCACTCCCACCACCAACATATTGAGTATTTGTTTTCCTGTGTGATTTTTGACAACAAGATATTTTTTAAATGTTATCCAGCTCCTGGGACCAGTAGTTAGCATAATGGCTATGTCGCTGGACTCCCACATAGTCTACCGCGGTTCGAGTCCCGGATCCGGTGGCTTAAACTCATGCCGGGCGCGTGTGCGTGCATGCCCAAGATCCCAAGAGGATAACGGAGGAGAAGGGGTTGCGGTGTGGCCATCCCCCCTGGGGGATGATTTCTTGCTTTCTGTCTCTCTGTCTCTCTCTGTCTTTCTGGCAAGCGCACGTGCCCTATAGCAAAAACCTCTCAAAAAAAGAAAATGTTATCCAGCTCCTGAAACAGAAAGATGGCATAAGTGGAAAAACTGGTGAAATCCATATAAGAGTCTAGAATGTAGTTAATACCAATGTCAGTTTTCAGTTTTGACAAACAGTACCTTAATGATGTAAGATGTTAACAATAGTGGAAATTGGGAGAGGTGTATACAAGAAATATCCACTTTATCTTTATAACTTTTCTGTAAATAAAAATTATTTAAAATAAAAAGCTTATTCTAAAATGATAAATTATCTGGATGTAAGTTAATTTTTTTATTATTAGTGAGGTTAAGTACCTTTTCTTATTTTTAAAAGCCATCAGTATGTATTTTCTCAGATTGTTTATTTCTTATCTACTTGTTGGAATTGTTTATATATCAGGGAAATTAGCCTAAATATTTTTTCCTAGGTTGTAATTTTTCCTATGACTTTGCTTACAGTGGTGTTAGCAATGAAAATTTTTTGTTGTTGTATGTACACAAAAGTATAAACCTTTATTTTATGGCATTTGATGTATGTTTTGTAGTTAAAATGATCTCTTGCCTCCAAAGTTATAATCTTTCATATTTTTTCTAATACTTTTACATTTAGATCTTTGATACATTTAGGATTATGATGTATACAGTGTGAGGCATGGGCTCAATTTTTCCCCCAAATGGCTATTTGATTGTCTTCATATCATTTAATAAATGTCTTTATTATATATTAAATTCCCAATTTTATAGAATTTTATATATAGTTTATGGCATTTCATAGTTGACTTGTGTTATAGTAATTTTTACAAAAAAATGCATGTGTCCTTTAAAACTAAACACACATCCTTCTTATTTATTCATTAATTCCTGAACTATAGCATACTTTCTAACTTTATTAGTTAAGTTAAATTTTTGTCTTTAGTTTCAGCTATGTTGAAGTCTGTGAAAAGGGTAAAAGAATGCATTTTATCAAAGCATAGTTGAAAGTGAGACTTCTTCTTTCTAGGTATTTGGCTTTTTGGTTTGAGTGTTAATCATAGTTTTACAAGGATTCTTAGTAAATAATATCAGTTTCCTAATGAAAGAGATCTATCAAAAACAGGTATCAATCCATTATTGAAATAAAAAAAATTGTTGCTGAGGCTTTACTTACAATTAATGTTGTCCTGTCTTTCAAATTCCAGAGGTCCTGACTGGGACACTGGATTGTATGATGAAGGGACTGCTACAGTCAGAGAGCTTCTTACTGAACTATATGGAAAAGTGGGAGAAATTCGGCACTGGGGCCTGATCCGGTACATCTCTGGGATCTTAAGGAAGAAGGTGGAAGCACTCGACGAGGTACTAAAATTCTTCTTGAATTTATACCAAATCTAAATCGGGATGATTTTTTAAAAATTAGTTTCCATAATTAGTTTTTGAGACAACCACAGGCTGTGATTGTTTACACATAAAGTTCCTGACATTCAGTTAGCTTTTTATTTGTGGATGACAAGTACATTACTGAAACATAAGAATTATAGACTAGTATAGGTATTATAACCTATAAGAATTCTAGGTCTTAAGAATGAATTTGCATGAGACTGAAAGTTCCTACCTCCTAGAAGATAAAAAGACTTCATTATCCCTTCCCGGAAATCCCTCTTTTTTGATCTTCATGTTTTTTCCTGAGGAAGAGAGTTTGATATGTTATTAAGTTAAGGGGGAGTAAAGATTTCTTTTTTTGAGAGAGAGAGAAATTTTTGCTATAGGACACATGCACTTGCCAGAGACAGAGAGACATAAAGCAAGAAATCACCCCCCTCCCCCATACTGCAATCCCTTCTCCATTCTCCTCTCGGGATTTTTGGCAGGCACGCACATGCACCCAGTGTCAGTTTTAAGCCACCAGATCGAGGACTCGGACCAATTGACTACATTGCTAGAAGTCCAGCGACATAACCATTACACCATCTGCTGGTCCAAAACATTTCTAGACACAAGAGAAAAGTTTATGGAAGTCTAAGGTGTTATATTGGGTCATCAGAAAAATTATGACATATTTTTCTATATTTTTATGCAAAAATGTGTCATGACTTTTCCAATGAACCAATAGAATGGATGATGCTATGCTTTCTCTTCTAGGCCTGCACAGATCTTCTCTCCCACCAGAAACATTTGACAGTGGGACTCCCTCCAGAACCTCGAGAAAAGACCATCTCTGCGTGAGTATAGTATTTTTTGTTTGTTCGTTTGTTTGCTTAAGGTTTTGCCATAGGATGCAGGTGCTAGCCTTCCTGTCTCTTCCTGAGACAGAGAAAGAAAGAGAGAGGGAAAGTGAGAAATCACTTTCCAGGGTGGAGCAGGGTGGGGTGGCCACACCACAGTCCCTTCTCCTCCATTCTCCTTTTGGTATTCTGAGCACATGCACCTGGCATGATTTTCAAGCTGCCAGGTCCAGGACTCAAACTATAGTCAGCCATTTGAAAATCCATAAACTTAACCATCAGGCTACCTGCTGGACCCTTGAGTATGTTTTTGTTGTTGTTGTTTGATCAACCTCTCTGAGCCTTTAAGGAGTCATGAGCACTTGCCACAATTCTCTTTACCTAATCTGTTTTGGATGACCACATCCTACATGTGAGCACTTTTATCAGAGACAGCAGGAAAATATCGATACTGATAGGGCACAAGTAAGTTAAAAAAAAAAAAAACTCACAAGGAACAGTACTCAAACTTCTTTTACTTAATAGCTTTTCCAAACCTTGCATTCAAGAAACAAAACAAAACAGGGACCAACAGTTGGCGTAAGGGTTACGTCGCTGGACTCCCATGTAGTCGACCGTGGTTTGAGTCCCAGGCCCAGTGGCTTAAACTTATGCCAGGCACATATGTGTGTACACCCAAGATCCTGAGAAGAGAATGGAGGGGAAGGGGTTGCGGCGTGGCTATCTCCCCCCAGGGGGTGATTTCTCACCTTCTGTCTCTCTGTCTCTCTCTGTCTTTCTGGTGAGTGCACATGCCCTATAGCAAAAAAAAAAAAAAAAAAAAAAAAAAAAAAACCTCTAAAAAAAAAGGCAATTGGAATTAGCACCAAAAAAGGCAATTGGAATTAGCACCAAAAAATCAGCCATACTCTGAAAAGAGGAGGTGGAAGAAAGTGTCTGGCTGGAGCACAGGGCTGATGAAACTCCATGTTGCTCAAGAAGGAGTAAAGGGGATGACCAGAAATCACCTCAGAGGCACAAGAAATATGAGAAACCAAGAAAATACCTCTCCTCCAAGGGAAAAAAAATAACTCCTCTTCATCAACAGACAGTACAATGGAACTCATGGAAATATCTAATAAAGAATTTAGAATAGTTGTAATCACAGAGCCAACAGAGATGCAAGAGAAAAGAGACAATGAACTCCAGATGATGCAGGAAAAAAGAGCTGATGAATTCCAGGAGGTGAGGAAGCTCTTGCACAATCTGAAAGAGGAAATACATGCCATAAAAAAAAGAATCAAAAGGAACTGTTAGAGATGAAGGCTATAATACAGGAAATCAAAACCTCCCTTGAAAGTATTAAGAGCAGACTAGATCATACAGAAGATCAAATCTCAGATGTAGAAGACAAAATCACTGGCCTAGAAAAATCCACCATGAGGCCCTCGGAGCCCAGCGCCGCGGCCGCCATGTCTTCCGGGGCCACCGTGAGCGCCCTGCAGCGCCTGGTGGAGCAGCTCAAGCTGGAGGCGGGCGTGGAGAGGATCAAGGTCTCTCAGGCCGCCGCCGCCGAGCTTCAGCAGTACTGCATGCAGAATGCCTGCAAGGATGCGCTGCTGGTTGGCGTTCCCGCTGGAAGCAACCCCTTCCGGGAGCCCAGATCCTGTGCTTTACTCTGAAGACTTAGAAGAAGTTTGCTGAGGAATGCCTTCAAGCACAAACAGATGAACGACTGCCTCCACGTCTCAAGAAAACAATTTTCTCTAGCCAAATGACTTTTAGATATTTCAGATCTTTCCTGTGGCCTGGCCCTCTAGCCAAAATTTTACAGAAATTGAAGAGTTTGTACTCAAATAAGGAAACTAGGTGAAAGAGGAGAGTTATAAACCATAATATCCTGGTTCTTTTGGCAAAGTGCTTTGTATTGAGGACAAATACTTTACTACCAAATATACCAGGATGCACCTCTTTCATAAGTGAATTGCTGGTGTTTTTCTATACCCAGAATACCAGGTGTGTTTTATTTACTGGATGTTTACATTTTGGGAAGGAAGACATTTTTGTTTATTAAACAAATGGAATATTTGTGATTTCTTGTTCCAGACACAGACTTTTATAGCATAACAAAATTTGTTCTTTTCTTACGAATTTATACTTTCTAAGTAAAGACCGGAAAATAAAAACTGGGGGAAAGAATAGGCTTTACTAATCAAATGCTGTCTTGGTTTTTTTTAAATGAGAAGATTGTTTTATTTTTAACACTAAAGATGAGAGCTGTTCCTTAGCAAATTTGTTTAGAAAGATCATTTTTATGTTTTGAGTTGCCCCATCCTGTATATGAAACAGATTTGATTATTGTCGTCTTAAGTTCCCTTACTTTGTAGTTGTTCTTGTACTTTAAAAAGAAATACCACATTATTTCATGTCTTTAAAAATGTTTAAAATGTGACCTACCAAATATTGCAAATGATTTTAAACAAAATAACGTGAAAATATTAGAACTTAAAAGAATTCTTCATGTCACAAGTATTTTACTTTGAGGATGTGCCTTTGACTTAATTTGGGACATTTTTAAGCTACTTTGCGTTTGTAATAATCTTTAAAGAGCCTGGAAATAAAATTTTTGCTTAATTCATCAAAAAAAAAAAATCCACCATGAAGACAGAAAATAGCCCCCCCCAAATGAGAATAATATACCAGAAATAGATACCATTCAACGTCCAAACATCTGGATAATCGGTATCCCAGAAGGTGAAGAGAATAATAAGGGCATTGATAATCTATTCCATGAAATCCTGCAAGAAAACTTTCCAAACCTAAAGAGTCATTCAGAGATCTAGACCCAAGAAATACAAAGGACCCCAAATAGAATCAACCCAAGAAGACCTTCTCCAAGACACATTATAGCCAGATTGACCCAAACCAGAAAGACAAGATATTAAGATTGGCAAGAGAGAAATGTCAGGTTACCTACAAAGAATATCCCATCAGGCTAACATCAGACCTCTCATAGGAAACAATGTAAGGCAAGAAAGGAATGGGAAAATATATTCAGTGTTAAGTGAAAAACAATTTCAACCAAGAATACTATACCTGGCAAGATTATCCTTCACATGGGAAGAAAAGACAAGAACATCCTCAGATAAATAAGACCTAAAAGAATTTACCAATACCGGACCAGCTCTTCAAGAAGTTCTGAAAGGAGTGCTATATCAGGAGAACTAAATACAGACACATAGAAATAAGAGTTCTAAAACAGCTAAGAAAATGACCAGCTTAATGGTAGGGACAAGTCTGGAGTTGAATGTTATCTTCCAGAATTTAAATGGAAAGATTGGACTACAACAAAAGATAGATTAAGTATATGAGACTGAACTGGTGAAACAGAATTTTATGACTTTTGACTAAAACATTACTAATTTTCTTCTATGCTTTGTTTTCCACATTTAAGGATTTTTGTCTTCTCTTGAGCTGTCAATGTAGGTTCTTGTACCTACTATTTGAACAGAATTCTAACCTGTTTCCTGGCTTTAAGTCTTAAGCAAAGTTCTCTGAACGTTGTTTTTTTTTTTTTTTATTTTGATGTATTAAAGCTAAAACTGCTTTTCTTGAAATTTAAAAATAAAATAAAAATATCTATTTAATGACCACAGTAAGCTACATAGCTTCAGCTAGGTGCTACTTTATAGTATATTTATTCCACTCAGAGAGTTTCATGCCTAAAGTCAGACATGTGTTCACAGATATGTATATATCAGCTGAACTTGCTATTGAAAGTAGTTAGATTAATTAAGATATTTTTTGAATCATTAAAATGCGGGGGATTGGGAGAAAGGAATGGAAAGCAACTGTAGATACCAGAGACAGTGTGGGAGGATGGTAGGAAATGGCAGAGGGTGAGAAATAGCAGGATATAGATATAGAGATAAATAGAGATAGAGATAGTTAAGAAACAAAAGGAAAATTAATTGTTGACAATAACATGTATGATTAAGCCACTATACAGTGTATTCTAGATGGGAAATCACATTTTGTATGCTGTGATAATGTTCAGTGAATGAATATAAAATAAATAAATTCAAAATTAAAAAAAGATGTTTTTGTAAAGTAAAATGACTTCCAAAAGGCACAGCTTAAAATTAGTTTATTACTTTGTAGCCAGAATAGTTACCTATCTAATGCTAAGGACTATGAAAGAGTAGCCTGGGAGGACATGATGAAGTGAGAATTCAATAAAATTTTGAAGGAGGAGGACAGTCCAGGTTTCAAGAGGAAAGAGCTCTCCTGAGTTGATATAGGCCAAAGTGGTTTGGGGGATGCAATGAATGTGCTTTGAAGGTGAAAAGTACCAGAATGTTACCAGTGATAATATGTTGAGGCAGTGACTTGGACTTAGGAAGAACTTCTATATTTTTTATACTTAAGTTTAAGTGGTGGCAAACTTTTGTCTTTTCTTCATTGTCTTCTTTCTTACTCAGACCTCTGCCCTATGAGATGCTCACCCAGCTGATTGATGAAGCCAGTGAAGGGGACATGAGCATTTCAATCCTTACCCAGGTGGGCAGAATTATAAAGCCTAATGCAATGATTATATTCTGAAGTTTGTTTTCAATTGATCTGGAAATTTCCAAAAACAACAAAATCAGCATTGTGAGACCTGGGCCATAATTTTTGTCTATATCCATTCTGTGCACAGGAAATAATGGTATATCTAGCCATGTATATGAGAACTCAGCCCAGCCTCTTTGCTGAAATGTTTCGACTTCGAATTGGTCTGATCATACAAGTTATGGCAACAGAACTGGCCCACTCCCTTCGATGTTCAGGTACTCAATTTAGAAGCAATTTTAGGTGGAATTTACTTTTAATGTAGGTCTATGAAGTTTGGAATCAGGAAAGAAAAAAAGCTATCTGCAACTCAGAGTCTACATATAGCTTAGTCACTATTTATACAAGTCAGAGGACTGATACAGCACATTTGCCTGTTAGTTCTACAGCTTCAAAATGCCTCTTGGAAGTTCTGCAATCCAAATGTTTCTTAACTAACCGTTCTTAGCTAACTTTATTCCTGCTAATTTCTTTTTTTTATTTCAGTTTCTTTTATTCATTCAATCACATATGTCACTTAGCTTATAAAGTGAATATTCCTGCTAATTTCTAGAGTGCTCTGGAGAGAATCTGACTGTGACAGCCAGGTTAGGTTCTGATTCAGGTCATGGAGTTTCCTGGCACCAAAGTTGAGTCACTATATCAGTGAATCATAGCATCCATATTCCATCTGGCTCAGACCATGATCAAATAAAGGGAAGAAAATAATTTTATTAAAATCATCTGGCAAGACTCTCTTTGAAATTAACTATTGGTATTATATATATAACAAAATCAGTTTTATTTAGAAGAACAGTTGGAGTCTGTAGAAACTGTAGAAAGGAACCAGCAGTTGGCATAATGGCTATGTTGCTGGACTCCCATGTAGTTGACCATGTTTTGAGTCCCAGATCCAGTGGTTTAAACTCACGCCAGGCACGTGTGCATGTGTGCCCAAGATCCCAAGAGGAGAATGGAGGAGAAGGGATTGCGGTGTGGCCATCCCCCCTGGGGGGGGGGGTGATTTCTCGCTTTCTGTCTCTGTCTTTCTGGCAAGCGCACGCACCCTATAGCAAAAACCTCTTAAAAAAAAAAAAAAAAAAAAAAACAGAAACTGTAGAGGAAAATTGTAGAAAGTTCAAGGGAAAAAGGAACCTCTATGATAGGACTCTTGTTTGCATTGGTATTTGATTTCAACAAGAATGGCAAAATAATAGAAATAGAAATGGCACATAAAAATAAATCACAGCTGCAAAACTCATTTTTAGTCATTGTTTCAGTTAAATTTCCCCAAAAGGCTTTTAACTGAGTTGTTAACAAGTAGGCAAATTTATTGGTTGAAGTCAAACACATGAGCTAATTTATTTATTTTGACAGTATAAAACATTTTTTGAATATACTGGATTGCTGGATTTGATAGAAAACAATCAGAAATTGTTTGTTTCTTTCTACCCCTCCAAAATTGTGCTGTGGATTCTTCTTACCAATCCATTTGATGAAGACTGTGGCACTCTCTCTCTCTCTCTCTCTCCATATATATATATGGTATCAAGATGTTTTATGAGCGAAGTGATTGTTCAGTAGTGATCATCAGTGAGGGATAACCCCCCAAACATTCTTCACTTTTCCTTAATTGCTTATTCTTTTCTTCCTGCGGATTAATCAAAACCATGACTGCATGGGACCAACAGATGGTGTAGTGGTTATGTTGCTGGACTCCCACATGACCAACCGTGGTTCAAGTCCCAGATCCAGTGGCTTGAAAATAATGCCAGGCATGTGTGCGTGCATATGCAAGAGCCTGGGAGGAGAATGGAGATGGGATTGCACCATGGCCTTACCCTCTGGGGGGTGATTTCTCACTTTCCCTCTCACTGTCTCTGTCTCTCTGGTGAGCACATGTACCCTAACGCAAAAACCTCTTGGAGAAAAAAAAATGACTCCTTATTCTTTAGAGGATAAATTTAAGATACCTGGGTCTGATATTCAAGACCTTAGCAGTCTAGCCTCTATGTACTACATCAGCAGTACTTCCCACTAATTTTATCAGTCCTCATTCTTGGAGAATGCTGTCTTCTCTGATTTCCAAAGCACTTATTGCCTATATCTCTCATTTGGAACATAGTATATGTCATGTTTTCTTGTTGTTTATCTTGTTTACATGTTCCATCTGTCCAAAACAGGTGGTCAACCTCTCAAGGGCAGGTACCATGTCATACCTATTTGTAGTAACATTGCTTGAAATGATGACCTACATGTAATAAACTCTTACTATGTGTCTGATGTTGATGAACAAGTTCAGGTTATCCTTCCATCAGTCTTTATAATTTTGTGGATTTTTATCTATTCTCTTCTAAGTCTCCACATTTCCAGATTTGGAAGTTTTTCTAAGAAGTGTTTATTTATTTACTTAAATATGACCAGAAAGGGACAGAGAGAAAAAATAACAAAGCAATCAACCAGGTCTGGGACTCAATCTTTATTTGGCCATGTGGGAGTCCAGTGCCCTTAACCACCACACCATCTGCCAGCCCCTTGAGAAGTTTTAATTACTTCAGCCCATCTAAATACATATATTCATCACCTTTCCCTGAAGGGCTTTCAATTCCCTTGTTCTACTTTCATTCTTCCCACCTTCAAATAAAGATTCTACCTAGTACACTTATGGTATGGGAAAGGAGTGAAGAAGATATCAATGACTTGGCTGATCTACAAACTGGTTAGCTAGTACCTAAATAATTAAGAATTATTTCAGTATGGGGGACCTCATGGGTGGCATGGAGGTTAAGGTGGCTAGATCCCACATGGCTGACTGTACAGTTCGAGTCCTGACCTGTCAGCTTAAAAATCATGCCAGGTCCATGTGCATATGTGCCCAAAATCCCTAGGGGAGAATAGAGGATCTCTCTCTCAATCTCAATCTCAATCTCAATCTCTATCTCTCTCTCCAGAGAAGGCACATACCCTATAACATAACTAAAAAAAATCTATTGCAATATCAATATCTGAGCAATATTATGTAGGAATTTATTTTGTAATTCTATTCTTCTAATCAAGTGATGCAGAAATTCTTGACAAGAAAGAAAAAAGAGAAAAGATAGGGAGGATATAGCAGTTGAATTAAAAGTCCTTTTGTCCTAATGTTTTTTCTGACTAGCTGAGGAAGCCACAGATGGCCTGATGAATCTTAGTCCTTCAGCCATGAAGAATCTCTTGCATCACATTCTCAGTGGCAAGGAGTTTGGAGTGGAACGAAGTGGTAAGATTGAATAACTGTATTTCCATTTCAGAGTGTTTGGTTTAAGTGTTTTCTTGGTTTGGAAATGATTTTATTTCATTATAGGAACCTCTTCCCAAATAGATAGAACTCCAATATATTTTAAAAAAAATAAAAAACAGTAAAAATCAAAGCTTTCTTCCAAAACCACATTTGGAAACCACTATGCATCTTTTTTTTTCCTTAAATGATACATCGACTAAATGGATTGATTACTATCATGTTTTGTTTTTCATTGTTTTAACCATTCCCTTATATTATCCCCAGTCTCTAGGACAACTTGGCAACCCATATCATCTGAAACTTTCTTGAACTCTAAATTGGCAATAATTCAGTAGCACTTGGAATGTTGTGTGTATGTATGTTGTTACTGCAGTACATCTAATGTATCCTTTCAGCTTTAAATTCAACTACATCTAGGATTCCATCTCAAACTAGTCTCCCACCTGCACTTGTGGTTTCAGCAGTATCAGTATTATATACTTTAAGTAGAGGAGCAAATGAAAAGAGATTATCTGTTGTGCTCAACTTTTGGGCTTAGGATGAAAGGTCAGGTGGGTAGATGCTAGTTAGATCTTAGAATGTTAAAAGAAAATTAGAAAGCAGTGCTCCTAAAATTCGGGATTTTGCTGAAATGAAGATTCTGATTTCAGTAGGTCTAAGGTGGGACCAAAGATTCTGCTAACAAGCTCGTAGGTAATGTTGATGCTAGTCCATGGCTCACACTTTAAATAGTAAGGCTATAGTTGATTTGTAGAATTAAATTAAAAATAAGAGAATAATATACATCTAAGTCATTTTAACATGGTGAAGAGAAAAAAAATTGATCCTGATAATCGCTCTCTTTTTCTTTACCCTTCATGATGTAGTTCGTCCCACTGATACAAATGTCAGTCCTGCTATTTCTATACATGAACTTGGTGCTGTTGGAGCAACAAAAACGGAACGAGCTGGGATCATACAATTAAAAAGTGAAATAAAGCAGGTAAGATACAGAGTAGGAGGTTACTGAGATATTGCCATGTTTAAGAACATTATTTTGGAATCAGACTTTTGGAATCTGTTTTTTGTTTGTTTGTTTGTTTTGTTTTGTTTTGTTTTGCTTTCCTTTCTTTTTCTTTTTCTTTTTCTTTTTTCTTGTTTTGTAGCCTGGGTTTAATTTAAGCCATTTATTTTTCAGGTGGAATTTCATAGGCTTTCCATTGCAACTGAGAGTCAGGTGAAGTAACTAGAGGTCCTTTAACATAATTTACCTTGCCTTTTAGTTCTGCATAACATGCATGAACTCATTGCTCTTTTAGAAATAAGGTAACAAGCCATGGAATAGCTTGTTTGAATTTTCTTTACAACAATCATTTTGTTGATAGCTTTTCTTTTTCTGAACCAAACTGCTTTGCTAATTTTAGGGGGAAGTAATTTGCATCTAATTATATTGCAAGACATTGAAACCCTAAGCTCCTCCTGTTAGGACTAACATATAATTTGGGAATTAATTTTCTAAATAAAATTAGACATAGATTTCTTACTTTTAGGATTAGTTGAGGGCCTTAGTTTTTAATTTATTTTCAGGTATTGTTCTAAAATTAGATTTTTGTCATTGCCATGATACAGACATACAAAAGGTACTGTTGACACATAGAGGAGAAGAAACATCTAAATCAGTCTGAGAGTTGGGGGAAGTCACTAAACACCATATTGTAGCCTGTTACTTTTCCTTGCAGGTGAAAATAGATAAACATTATACAAAGAAATAGTTAACAAAAACTTTCATAGCTGCTTTTAGAGCTCTGGAAAATCATATGATTTCAAGACTTCCAAGTTGAGAAGGTACTCATTTGGTCTCTCCTAGAAGCACTTTCTATGAAAAGCCTAAAACTACTACTCCTGGTTTCAAAATAGAATTATAATAGCTTACAGTATTAAAGTACATCCAGAAGAGGAGAAGTGAAATGGAGGTTTTTTTTTTGCTTTCCTTTCTTTTTCTTTTTCTTTTTTTTTTTTAAAGGTTTTTTGCCATAGTGTGCATGTGCTTGCCAAAGAGCCAGAGAGAGACAATGAGAGGAAAAGTGAAAAATTGCTCCCCCAGAGAGGATGGCCATGCAGCAATCCCTCCTCCTCTATTCTCCTGGGATTTTGGGCACGTACGCACGTGTGCCATGAGTTTCAAGTCATCGGATCCAGGACTTGAACCATGGCCTTCCATGGGATAGTCCACCATGCCACCTACTGGTCCCTTGTTTGTTTTCTTAAAAAGGAGTCAGAAACCATTTAGGAGGAGAATGAACCAATGCTTGAAGCTGAATTTGCCCTCTTTTCTGACTATGTGGGGGAAAAAAAAAAAAAACATTTTTAAAGTAGTTGGGAACCAGCAGTTAGCGTAATGGCTATGTCACTGGACTCCCACGTAGTCGACCGCGGTTCGCGTCTCGGACCCGTTGGCTTACAACTCACGCCGGGCGCGTGTGCGTGCGTGCCCAAGATCCCGAGAGGAGAATGGAGGAGAAGGGATTGCGGCGTGACCATCCCCCCTGGGAGGTGATTTCTCGCTTTCTGTCTCTATGTCTCTCTCTGTCTGTCTGGCGAGCGCACGCGCCCTATAGCGAAAAACCTCTCCAAAAAAAAAAAAAAAAAAAAGTAGTTTTATTTATTTTACCATTTACTATGATTTCTAGAATAAGGCTATTTCACCAGCTTCTTAATGATAACATGGTTCTAGTTCAATAGTCTGCACTTGTACTTTACTGATAACTTTTTAAAACACAAGTAATGCTTTTCCTCATTCCTTTTAAAATTTTATCTTCTAAGTTTTTTTTTTTTTTTTCATAGTTCAATGGTGGTCATGCCCTGTGTATAGATTTGATGTCACCGTCTTTTCTGGTAATTGCTACAAGTGCTTTGAACATGCTGTTACATAAATCATGATACATACCGGTTAACTAAAAAGAAAAGATTGATCAAGAACTATAAAGTATAAAGCAACTTTATATCTGAGGGTGAAGTCTTTTCATTTCTTTCCCAATAAGGCAAGGAAGGGAGTTCAAGTTCATACTCTTTTCCATTTCAGAAAACAGAATTCAGTTTTATAAGTATTTGTTAAATATCTGTTCATTCATTTGTTCTTTCAACTAATATAATTTATCTCAAACCTACTGTGTAGCAGGCACTGTACTAGACAGCATCAGCATCAGTTGAAGACCTATTTGAAATGCAAATTCTTGATCCCCATCACTGAATCATAGAGATTGGGGTGAGCCCCAATAATCTGTGTTTTAATAAGCTCTTTATGTGCTACTAATGTGTTTTTAAGTTGGAAAACCACTGGGTTAGCTGTTCTTCTGATTATTAATTCACTTAGTAAATATTAATTGAGTACCAATTTTGTGCTAGGCACTGGAGATACAGTAGGTGTGGTCCTTGCCTTCATGAAGTTTACAGTAAGAAAGACTGCTCTATAAATTTCTTTGGTTTAAATAAATAGTTCATAATGGCCTGTGTTTCAGATCTCTCAGGCTGAAGAGTTTTAGGCCAAATGTCAACCAAAAAAATTGAAAACAATACTGGTATTTCAATTAATTTTAACTAAATATTCTGAAATTAATTAATAAGACTTTGCCAACACACTGTCATATCCATATTAATGGAGGAAAGAGGCATAGAAGATAATTTAATCTAAAAACTCAAAACCATTGGTACTTGGTTTTAGTTTGAATTGTACTCTTTTCAGATGCATACCCTTTCTGATTTTACACTCCCCTGACCCCCAGAATCACCACCCCCCAGCCCCATTAACACCCAAAGATCTTGGTGGTAGAGACAGAACAATGAAAATGAACAGAATGGCAGTTCATCTAATTGATGGATCTGTGTGATAATCACTTGCCAGTATAAATGGTTGGGCCTGTGACCAGCAGGTGGCGTGGTGGTTAAGGGTGCTGGACTCCCACATGGCCAACCACGGTTCAAATCCCAGACCTGGCAGCTTGCTTTCTCTCTCTCTCTCTCTCTCCCCCTTTCTGGTCAAATTAAAAATAAATGAATAAGGTTAACAAAAATAATTCTTAAAAAAATAATGTTTGGGACTTTTGCTCCTTTACATAGCAATGGTTGGTGATTTAGGCATTTGGCCTTAATTAAAATGTGAGCAGTTCTTTTTTCATAAAGTATTTCTATTTGCTTCTATTTTATATGTATTTCTTTTCTTTTCTTTTTTCTTAGAGAGAGATTTTTGCTATAGGACACATGTGCTTACCGGAGAGACAGAGAGACAGATAGCAAGAAATTACCCCCTAGAGGGGATGACCACCCCACAATCCCCTCTCCTCCATTCTCCTCTCAGGATTTTGAGTACACATGCACACGCACCCAACATGAGTTTTAAGCCACCAGATCTGGGACTCAAACCACAGGCAACTATATGGGAGTTCAGTGATGTAACCATTACACCATCTGTTGGTCCCCTATTTTATATGTATTTCTTAATCTAAACTATCAAATAATCACAATTCTCAGTCTGTTTTATCATTTACTAAATATAATTTTTTGGAAAGATTTTTGCTATAGGACATGTCCACTTGCCGGAGAGACAGAGACACACAGAAAGTGAGAAATCACCCCACAGGGGGGATTACCATGCTGCAATACCTTCTCCTCCATTCTCCTCACAGGATTTTGGGTACACACGCACCTGGCATGGGTTTTAAGGCACCAAGTCCAGGACTTGAACCACGGTCGACTATGTGGGAGTCCAGTGACATAACCGTTGTGCCATCTGCTGACCCCACTAAATACAAGTTTTTGAATGGACATATGTTTTCTCCCCACACACATACATATACATTGTGTTTGGCATTCTGAGGAACTGCCAAACTTTTCTAAGGGGGCTGTACCATTATATATTCTCACCAGCAATATATGAGGGTTCCAGTATCTCCACATCTTCAACAATTCTTATAATTGTTTTTTAAAATTTATTTATTCCATGAGTCAAAGAGACAGACAGAGAAAGATACAGCACCCCCAACAAGGTCTTGATGCTACAATCCACTCCGAAATCCAGCCAGACCTGGATCATGAGCTCACATATGCTCTGCATATTTAGATAGATCTCTCAACATGAACATGGAGCCTTCTCATTCAGATCTGCCTCACAGAGCATTGTGTTTTACTGCTGTGCCATCATTCAGCCTCTTGTGTCTTTTTTATTATAGCCATTCTAGTAGGTGCAAAGTGGTATTTCATTGTGTTTTTGATGTGCATTTCCCTGGTGGTTCATGATATTGAACATCTTTTCATGTGCCTATTGGCCATTTGTTTATCTTCTTTGAAGAATGTCAGTTCAGAACCGTTGCTTATTTTTAAACATTTTTTTCTTCTGATTGTTGAGTTATGATGATTCTTTATATATCTAGATACAAGTCCCTTATTAGATATATGATTTGCAAATATTTTCTCCCATTTTGTGAGTAATCCTTCACCTAAATGGTATTCTTTGAACAGTAAAAGTTGTTTTTTTTTAATTTGACAAAGTGTTACTCATGCGTTACAAAAGTGTTACTCACGTTTTTGATGTCATAGGCTTAGAAGATTTTGTCTAACCCAAGGTTGGAAAAGTGTATTCCTCTGTTTTGTTGTTCTAAGAGTCTTACAATTTTAGCTTGTATACTTAAGCCTATGCTTAGTTTGGGGGAATTTCCAAAACCACGCCCAGAATTGATGATTCATTAAGAGGACTCGCAGAACAGCATATTGTCATACGCACAGCTATAATTTATTACATTGAAATGCTACAAAGTAAAATAGGCAAAGGAGAAAAGTGTATTGGGTAAAATCCAGGGAATATGGGTGCAAGATTCCAGAGTAGCCTGCTAGTATGACACTTAATTCCCCCTGCAATGATTGTCAGCCAGGGAAACTCATTAAAGACTCAGAACCTAGAGTTTTTTGTCATCATTGTTCTTTTTTGGTTTTGGGTGGAGTTTTTTCATGAGGTCCTTAAAACATTTATGGGTTATAAAAACATCCCTGTGTCAAATTTTTTAACTGGTCTCTGTCTGACATGTACCAAAACTTCAGTCCCCTAGAAGGAAAACAAGTGTGCAGCGTAAACCATAGTGTTTGTATAAATGTTTTATGCACACTAAACCACTGTTATCAGTTCTAGAAATGGTGAGAATCCTCCCCTAAATCCAAGTTTCTAGGTGAAAGCCAAGGGTCAACCTTGTACGCAGATCATTCTAAGAACAGTAAGTTCTGGCCTGATGTGTTAACTGTTTTCTGCACAGTGATCCATTTGTACTGAATATTTGCGTATGGTGTGAGGTAGAGGGTTCAATCTTTTGCATATATATATATATCCAATTGCTCTAGCATCATTTGTTGAAAAGACTTTGCCCATTTAATTCTCTTGGCACCCCTGTTGAAAATTAATTGACTAGAATATTATTTCTGAATTCTCAATTCTAATTTCATTGATCTGCATATTTATAGTTTTTGATTATTGTAGCAAATTTTGAAAGTATGAATCCCTCAACTCCAGCCTACTTTTTTTTTTGGAGATAATTTTGCTATAGGGTGCACTTGCTCACCAGAGAGACAGAGACAGAAAGCAAGAAGTCACCCACCAAGGGGGGATGGCCATGCCACACTCCCTTCATCTACACTCTCCTCTGGGGATTTTGGGCATGCACATACACACACATGCCCAGCCTTGTTCTCAAGCTGCAGAGTCTAGGACTTGAGCCATGAAGCTGGCCATGTGAGATCCAGCACCTAAAACCTCCATGCCACCTACTGGCCCAATGCCCTTATTTTTTAAGGTTGAATAATATTTCATTGTAAGTATATACTACGTGTTTTTTTTTTTTAACCATTCAACTATTGATAGACAGTTAAGTTGTTTTCATGTCTTGGCTATTGTAAATAATGCTGCATTAAAGCATGGAAGTATAAATACCTCTCTGAGATCCTGATATCAATTCTTTTGGGTAAATACCCAAAAGTGGGATGGCTAGATCATATGGTAGTTCTATTTTACTTTTAATTTTTGTGAAGAACCTTCATACTGTTTATTCCATAATGGCTGCACCATTTTTCATTCCCACTTATAGTGTATGAGGGTTCCAGTTTCTTGACATCCTCACCAGAACTTATGTCTTCTTATTTATTTTTCATCTTTTCTTGAGTGAGAGTGAGAGAAACAGTATTTTTGACAGGGTCTTGTCATGCTACAATCCTCCTGCCCCATCCTCACAGTTAGCTAGGATGACACATGCCTGCCATCCTTGTTTAGGTTTGTCCAGAAATTGAACCTGGGCCTCCTATGTGGCTCTGCTTCAGGCCATGTTATCTTTCATAGTTTTGTTTGTTTGTTTTCTTTCTTCCTTTACTCGTGATAGAGTATGTGTGAATGCATATGTGAGAAAGAGAGCAAGACAGAGATGAGCAACCTCTATGTACCCTGGCCATACCACCATCTACCTCTGTACCTCTGGCCCATCAGATCTTGGGCAGTCACACATGTACCTAGCATGTTTCATGTTGAGCAGCCTGAGGATTTAAACCATGGTCACCATGTGAGTTCTGGTTTCTCTTGAACCACGAAGCCAGCTCTCTCTCGCTCTCGCTTTCTCTTTTTATAATGGCCATAACAGAAGTGAGGTAATATCCCACTGTGGTTTGATTTCTATTTCCATGGTTATTAGTGATATTGAGTATCTTTTCATATACTTGTTGGTCACTTGTATACCTTCTTTGGAAAAATATCTGTTCAAGTGAAATAGTTGATTTCTGTTATGGATCTTATATCATGCAACTTTACTGAATTCATTTATTATAGCATTTTTTAAGGTTTTTGCACATGTACTCAGCAGAAAGGGAAAGTGAGAACTCCCCCAGGGGGGATGGACACAATCCTTCTCCTCCATTCTCTTGGGATTAGGGTGCGTGCGTGCGTGCACACGCGCACACACACACACGACATGATTTTCAAGCCTCCAGGTACTGGACTCAAATTGTGGTCAGCTATGTGGGAGTTCAGCACCTTAACCACCATGCCACCTGCTGGTCCCTATTATAGTTGTTTTTTAGTGAATTCCTTACAATGTTTTATATCAATGATTATGTCATCAACACATATGCTTCTTCCTTTCTAATATGGATGCCTTTTGTTTCTTTTCATCCTTAATTTCCCTGTCTAGGACCTTCAGTGCAAAGTTGAATAGAAGTGATGAAAGTGAACGTCTTCATTTTGTTATGATCTTAGGGGAGAAAGCATTAGTCTTTGATCACTCATTATGCTAGCTGTGAATTTTTGGAGGGAAAAAAAGTGCTAACCTTTTCTTAGATTGAGGAAGTACTCCTCTGTTCCTAGTTTGTTGTTCCTAGTGTTTTTATCATGAAGGTGTGCTGAATTTTGTTAAGTTTTTTTTTCTTGTTTTTTTTTTTTTTTTTTTTTTTTTTACATCTATTAAGATGATGTGGTTTTGGAACCAGCAGTTAGCATAATGGCTATGTCGCTGGACTCCCACGTAGTCGACCGCGGTTCGCGTCCTGGACCCAGTGGCTTAAAACTCACGCCAGGTGTGTGTGCGTGCTTGCCCAAGATCCCGAGAGGAGAACGGAGGAGAAGGGATTACAGCGTGGCCATGCCCCCGGGGGTGATTTCTCGCTTTCTGTCTCTCTGTCTCTCTCTGTCTGGCGAGCACATGCGCCCTATGGCAAAAACCTCTCAAAAAAAAAAAAAAGAAAAGAAAAAAACAAAGATGATGTGGTTTTATCCTTTATTCTGTTGATACAGTGTATTAGTATATTTTATTAATTAATGTTCATATGTTAAAACAACCTTGAATTCCTAGAATAAATCCTACATCATCATGTTTATATATAATTTAATTCAGTGTGTTGGTATTTTGTTGAGGATTTTTTATATTTATACTAATAAATGATCTTGAACTATAGTTTTCTTGTAATGGCTTCATCTGGTTTTGGTATCAGGGTAATACTGACTTCATAGGATGAGCTGAGAAGTGTTCCCTCTTTTTTCAAAGAGTTTGTGAACTAGTGTTAATTCTTCTTATGTTTTCAGAATTTACCAGTGAGGCCATCTATACTTAGACTTTTTTTGTGAGAAGTTTTGTACTTACTAATTTTATCTCTTCATTTTTTAGAGAGGTTTTTTTTTTTTTTTTTTTTTTTTTGGCTATAGAGTGCATGAGCTCACCAGAGACACAGAGAGAGACAAAGAGAGAGAAAGTGAGAAACCACTGCCTGGGGGAATGACCACACAGCAGTCCCTTCTCCTCCATTCTCCTCTTGGTATTTTGGGCATTCACACATATGCACCTGGCAAGAGTTTCAAACCCCTGGGTCTGGGACTTGAACTGTGGTTGACCCTGTGGGAATCAAATGCCTCAACCACTATGCCACCTGCTGGCATCATCTCTTTATTTGTTACAGTCTATTCAGATTTTCTGTTGCTTTATGAGTCAGTTTGGGTAGTTTGTGTCTTTCTAGGAATTTGTTCATTTCATCTAGGTTATGTAATTTGTTAGCATATAGGTGCTGGTGGTTTGTCCTTATAATTCTCTTTGTTTCTGTAAGTTTGAAATTGACATCCTCTCTTTCCTTTCTCCCTTTTTCTTGATCCATGTAGCTAAAGACTTGTCCATTTTGTTGGTATTTTCATAGGAACAAATTTTGGTTTCATTGATTTTTTTTCTTACTGTTTTTCTATTTTCTTTCATTTTATCCCACTCTAATCTATATTTCTTTCCTTCTACTTGCTTTCAGTTTAGTTTGCTCTTCTTTTTTCATTGTCTTAGGGTGGGAGGATCAGTTATTGATGTGACATTTTTATTATTTTAAAATATAAGCAGTTATAACATAAATTTGTAATTAAGCACTGTTTTACATACATTTCATAAGTTTTGGTATGTTGTGTTTTCATTTTTATTTATCTCAGAGTATTTTTTAAATTTTCTTTGTGATTTTTTTTCTTAATTGGTAATTTAAGAGTATGTTGTTTAGTTTCCACGTATTTGTGAATTTCCTTCTGTTACTGATTTCGAATTTAATTCCATTGTAGCTAGAGATCATATTTTGTATGATTTCGATTCTTTTAATTTTGTTGAGACCTCTGTTATGGCACATGAGAGCAACAAACTAAGCCACAGGCCAGCTAAAATTTTTAACAGATATAGCCAGGTAAAGAGACAAATAAGAATGTCCCATGTCATTAATATTTTTATGCTCTTATTATATATCAACAATCACTTTCTAAAAGAATTGTATCAGTTTATAGCACTAATAGCTACAAATAAGCCTACTAGTTTCACTGTAACCTCTTTATCTTGGCTGTTTCACTTAATATGTGGTTTATAATTCTTCAGAGTGTGTACTGTTTATTGTATCATAATACTTCACCATGGAAACAGAAATAACTTATTTATTTATATTCTTTCCTCTCCTCTTCTCCTAAGTCACCTGGAACCTCTGTGACTCCAAGTGGTGGGTCCTTTCCTAGTACATATGGTCAACAAGTATCTAAAGATAGTCGTCAAGGTCAATGGCAACGCCGAAGAAGACTGGATGGAGCACTGAATAGAGTCCCAGTTGGATTTTATCAAAAAGTGTGGAAAATTCTGCAGAAGGTGATATAATACTGATGTTTCTTTATCCACCCGCCTGAAAAAAAAAAAAAAAAAAAAAAAAAAACTCTTATTAGTCTCCTTGGCTGAGATATGACATAACTATAACATGACTATAATTATGTAAAAGTCATATGGTCCAATGTACAAAACATAGAAGAAAACATAATGAAACTGTTGATTTATCATTGAGGCATTATTGATAATTTAACTCCTTTTCATTATTGTTGCTATGGTGCTTTTTTTCTTTTGGAGAGGTTTTTGCTATAGGGCGCGTGCGCACGCCAGAAAGACAGAGAGAGAGACAGAGAGACAGAAAGCGAGAAATCACCCCCCAGGGGGGATGGCCACGCTGCAATCCCTTCTCCTCCATTCTCCTCTCTGGATCTTGGGCACACACGCACACGCGCCCGGCGTGAGTTTAAGCCACCGGGTCCGGGACGCGAACTGCGGTCGACTACATGGGAGTCCAGCGACATAGCTATTATGCTAACTGCTGGTCCCGCTATGGTGTTTTTTTAAATGAGATTTTTAAAATCATTACTTCTTTGCATTTGGTCACATTGTGATACATTTGCTGCTAATCAAATGAGTTTGGTGCTAAAGAGCTCACTCTCTTTGTTGCATTTATGGAGTAGAAATATTATTTATAGCAATGTGGTATTTTTAACCAAATACTACCATAGTAAAATAAATATGGAATCTGGAGATCTTTATATATATATATATATATATATATATATATATATATATGTGTGTGTGTGTGTGTGTGTGTGTGTGTGTATGTATACACACACACACACACACACACACACATATACTACTAAAGGCAAAGCCATAATGATGATGCTAGTAGTCCAAAGACTCTTTTGTGTGACCGGTATCTTTTTCCACTGACCTATTTTGCCAAAGACATTTAAAAGCACATCCCATCATTATGGTGGTGACAGTTTCAGAAAGCCATGAGTTGCACTCATTGATAGGTTTCATTTATAGTCCCTGAGGTGCCACTTTGTGATTCATTTCCCTTGATAATGACCTAAAGAATAGTTTATCCAGGACATTAAAACCTTTAGTTTTTCTGTTTTGTTTTATTTTGTATTGTTTTTTCCCATCAGAACACTGATGTTCTTCCAGTGATAGAATCTTTAGGAAAGGTGAACATTGATTGTTCAATCTACCTGCTCTGTTGATCTACAATACCTTTCTAAAAGTACCCTGAATTTGATTTCCTTCTGTAGCACAGTGGTGACAAATATGTATTTTTTTTCTCTCCTGTTATGCATGGATCATGACCATATTATTTAACAGGCATATCAGGTGTGTTCTACCCCAGATACCATGTAGAGTATCTTCCTTGTCATCAGGAGATTAATCTATAGTTATCTTTTCTTAAAGTAGCTGTGGGGGCCAGCAGATGGCATAGCAGTTGTATCGCTAGACCCTCATATAGCCAATAGTGGTTTGAGTCCCAGGCCCAGTGACTTGAAAATCATGCTGGGCATGTGTACATGCATGCCTAAGATCCCAGGAGGAGAACAAAGGAGAACGGACTGTGGCATGGCCATCCCGCTGGGGGATGATTTCTCACTTTCCCTCTCACTGTCTCTCTGTCTCTCTGGTGAACGCACATGCCCTAAGACAAAAACCTCTTTTAAAAAGTGTTATGGGGGCCAGCAAGTGGCACAGAGGTTAAGGCAGCTGGATCCCACATGCCCAACTTCACAGTGTGAGTTCTGGACCCAGTGTCTTGAAAAACATGCCGGGCACATATGTGTGCATGCCCAAAATCTCGAAAGGACAATGGAGGAGAAGAGATTGCTACATGGCCATCCATCCTGGGATGTCTCTGTCTCTCTTTGGCAAACACACATTCCCTACAACAAGCTAAAATAAATTAAATCTGACTGGGAAGATAGGGTATTTTGTGACAGACTCAAAACAAAGACTTAGGATCCCAGTGTAAGAGACACATGCCCTCTCTTTTTTCATACCATTCCTTTCTGAGTACAAATGTAAGATAATGTTTTTTTTTTCCCCTTAGGTTTTTGCCATAGGGCACATGTGCTTACTGAAGAGAGACAGAAGGAGAGAGACAGTGAGAGGGAAAATAAGAAACCACCCCTCAGGAGGGATGGCCATGCCACAAACCCTTCTCTTCTATTCTCCTCTTGGGATTTTGGGCATACACACACACACACACACACCACACATGATTTTCAAGCAGCCATTTCCAAGACTTGAACCATGGTCAGCCATGTGGGAGTCCAGCACCTTAATCACCATGCCACCTGCTGGCCCATAACATAATCATTACACATGGATTTGAAGGCTTGTAATTCTTCATATGAAGATTGTCACTTGGGATATGGAATATGTAATGGAAGTGTCTATTAGGGTCAGTAAACCTGATGGATTAGAGTATCTGTGGTTATTTACCATATACTGTTTTGATTTGTTTAAAATATAAAAGGGCAAGTCATTAATTCCCACTTTTTTTTAAATAATGGAGTTGGTAATAAGAGGGAAGATAAAATACCATTCATTCATAAAATACCTGTTGAGCAGCTACTGCACACTAGGCTTTGTTCAAGCTACTCATACAACAAAGAACAAAATTGACAACACTCTCTGTCTTCATGGAATTTATATCCTTCTAGGAAGAAAGAAACAATAAATAACAAGCATAGTAAATAGATAAGTATAGAGAATGTGAAAAGATAAGTACTATGAAAAAAGTGGAACAGGGTAAGAATACTAATGGAGGATGAGATACTAGAAAATGATTCGGTGGACCAAAATATGCAAAATTATCTGTTGACGACAGTGTGTATGGCAATTTCTTTGACTGTACTAACATGCAATGTATTCATACTGGGAAAATTCATTTTAAATGTTGCAAATATATATAGTTATTGAATGTAAGGAAAATAAGAAAAAATAAAATAAAATAGAAAAAAAGGGGGAACCAGCAGTTAGAGTAATGGCTATGTTGCTGGACTCCCACATAGTCGACAGCGGTTTGCGTCCCAGACCCGGTGGCTTAAAACTCTCGCTGGGCGCATGTGCGTGCATGCCCAAGATCCCGGGAGGAGAATGGAGGAAAAGGGATTGCGGCGTGACCATCCCCCCTGGGGGGTGATTTCTTGCTTTCTATATCTATGTCTCTCTCTGTCTGGCGAGCGCACGCGCCCTATAGCAAAAAAAAAACCTCTCTCAAAAAAAAAGAAAAAAGAAAGAAAAGTACCTGTCTAATAAATGCATATCTTGAACTTTTTCCTGCTGCCCGAAAATCTTTCTAAAGGTCTATTTGTGATGACTGTGGGACCTAACATCATATTCTCCCAGGTAGTCTCTGAATATTTGGGGCTAGTCTATCTCAGAAGGTTGATGTCACCTACCCATTCCACTCCCCCGAGAAGAGGATGAACCTTGAGTCTCCCATGGTCCAACTCTCTCCATCATAGTACCTAAGAATTTTGACCCCATAGCAAGAGCACTTGGGCTGCAGGCCATCTTGTTGGGCTATGGTTACTCAGTGTATACCCTGTGAAAAACATTAGAAGTACAAAGTGTCCACTTACAATCCTCCCAGTTGTTAGCCTGTCCTTAATGACAACATATTATTTTCTGTTTTGCAGTGTCACGGACTTTCTGTGGAAGGTTTTGTTCTTCCTTCTTCAACCACTAGAGAGGTAAAATTCTATGTATTTTATATTAATGTGACTGATAACTTGCCTGGTTAAAGTGACAGACCTTTTTTTTTTTTTTTTTTTTTTTTTTTTTTGAGAGGTTTTTGCTATAGGGCACATGCACTCACCAGAAAGACAGAGACAGAGAGATAGAAAGTGAGAAATCATCCCCCGGGGGGATGGCCACGCCACAATCCCTTCTCCTCCATTCTCCTCTCGGAATCTTGGGCACGCACGCACACATGCTCGGCGTGAGTTTAAGCCACCAGAAGATCCCGAGAGTAGAATGGAGGAGAGGGGATTGCGGCGTGACCATCT
Source organism: Tupaia tana (assembly GCA_026018925.1). Lineage (NCBI taxonomy): Eukaryota > Metazoa > Chordata > Mammalia > Scandentia > Tupaiidae > Tupaia > Tupaia tana. Next base: position 92,060,245 of record JAKSZU010000009.1, read on the forward strand.
CCCCTGGGGGGTGATTTCTCGCTTTCTGTCTCTCTGTCTCTCTCTGTCTGTCTGGCGAGCACACACGCCCTATAGCAAAAAACTCTCAAAAAAAAAAAAAAAAAAAAAAAGAGTTTAAGCCACCGGGTCCGGGACTTGAACCACAGTCGACTTCATGGGTGTTCAGCGACATAGCCATTACGCTAACTGCTGGTCCCGACAGACTTATGTTTTTATAAATCAACTGAACATGAAATGCATTTGAAGAAAGGAAAGAATACTTATAAAAAATTGAACAGATCAGCCAAATAATAATGTGATTAAATGTATAAAAGAAAATGAAATATAAAAAGAAATGAAAAAAATTGAACAGATCAAAAAAATTAAATGGGAATATTGGAGAATAATTATGTATTATGTTTATCATGTAAGAGCAGCTTTTTTTTGCTACAGGGAGCTTGTGCTCTCTAGTGAGACAGAGACAGAGAATAAGAAAATCATGAGGGATGACCACATTACAATTCCCTTTCCTCCATTCTCCTCTCAGGATTTTGGGCTTGCATGCCCATGTGCCCAGCATATTTTCCAAGCCACCAGGTTTAAGATTTGAACCACACAGTTAGCCATGTGGGATCCAACCTCCCTAACCACCATACCACCTAGCTGGCCCTAAGGACAGCTTTGTTTTTTAAATTTATTTTCCTTTATTATTATTTATACATTCAATTGCTATACATAATTTAGATTGTAAAGAGAGGACAGCTTCTTTTAATGGTTGATCAAGTTATACAGATTTATGTGAAAACTGGAGAGGGCAGAAGGGATAGAAATCTAAAATGAATGTCTTTTTATGTCCACCCTCCTTTCCTCATTTCCACCTTGAAGTAGAGGGCAGAGGGATGCTTATAGATGATCAGAACATAAACTAGTGGTCCTTGCTGAAACTATATATTGAAGTAACCTGGGCTCCCATCTCTAAGTAAGTAGATTAGCATCTCCAAGAATGTGGTCTGAGCATATGTATTTTTTTTAAATCTGAATGAACCACAGACATAGATTATCAGGTGCTTTCATATTTTTCCCTTTTGTCTAAATCACACAAAAATGATAACTAGCTTTTGTACAGACTCAACAAAGGAGCCAGTATTAGGAAACTCAGAGTTGTAAAATAAGACAGTAAAAAAATTCTCTAAAACACAGCTTCCTAATACTGGCTCCTTTGTTGAGTCTGTACAAAAGCTCCTTGGGAGGCTGAGGAAGGAGGATCACAACAGATGAGACCCTGTGTAAAACACAGCACAAGTGCATACATGTGCATATGCACACAGAAAAAAAGAATGCCATGTCTCCATTTGTCTTTTCTATGCCTTTAAGCAAGATTGAAATGTTAATAGAATTAATAATAATACATGCCTCAATATTACCTTTAAGAATCCTCTAAGCACTTTCACATTATTTAATTTTATCTTCAATACAACTAGGTGATATAGTGAAGGAGGGATTGTTATTTCTCAATTCACAGATAAGGAAACAAATTTAAAGAGACTAATTGTCCAAGGGTATGTAACAAGTAAGTGACAAAGACAGGATTTAAACCCAGGTTTTTTAGACTCCAGATCTCAATTGCTTTCCTAGAGTATATACAATTTTACTAAAAATTATTTCTCAATCCTCTTTACCCTAAAATAACTTTATATTTCTTAAGCCATTGTTTCTTGCTAGGGGGCATGTATGCTCACCATAGAGAGACAGAGAAAAAGGGAGAGATAGAAAAGGAAGCATCCTCCCCATGGGGTATAGTCATGTTGCCATCCTTTCTCCTCCATTTTCAATGCTGTTGATATTTTGGGCATTCACGCACACATGTCTGACGTGTTTCTCAAGCTGCCAGGTTCAAATGGCAGGGTTGGCCATGTGGGATCCAGTTGCCTTAACTACCAAGCCACATAGCTGGCCCCTTAATGTCAATTTTATTCTAACAGTATATATTAATAGATGTTTTACACAATTCTAATCATAATATGTCTATACAATTTTAAGTTCTACTTAAAATTTTTCTTTATCTGCAGTCATCAGGTTTTTGATTTGTTTGTTTGCTATAGGGCACATGCACTCAACAGAGAGAGAGAGAGAGACCAGAGGAGAAGGGGTGACCAGAGGAGAGGGGGTGAGGAGGAGTGAGAAATCACCACCCAGGAGGGATGGCTAGACCACAATCCCTTCCCCTCCATTCTCCTCTCAAGATTTTGGACACAGAGACCCCCAAAAACACTCAGACAAGAAGCTATTTTAAATCTGAGGTGTGTCCTGTCATGTTTAGGGACCAAGGTAACCAAAGTTATGCTCTAAACCTCATCTCCTAGACTCCCAAAACACTCAAGACAAGAAGCCATTTTAAATCTGAGGTGTGTTCTGGTGCCTTCAGGGACCAAGGTGACTAAAATTATGCTCTAAACCTCATCTCCTAGACCACTGAAACACTCAGACAAGAAGCCATTTTAAATCTGAAGTGTGTCCTGGTGCCTTCAGGGACCAGGGCAACTAAAGTTATGCTCTAAACCTCATCTCCTAGACCCCCTAAAACAGACAAGAGGAGAGATTTTGTCACAGAATGACCAGAAACTGCTGCAGAGGCACAAGAAATATGAGAAACAAAGAAAATATCTCTTCCCAAAGTGAAAAGAACACTACTTCATCATCCACAGACAGTACAGTGGAACTCGTGGAAATGTCTGATAGAGAATTCAGAATATTCATAGTGACATAACTAAATGAGATGCAAAAGCTGAGAGACAATGAACTCCAGAATGTGCAGGAGAAAAGAGATGAGTTCCAGGAGGTGAAGAAGTTCTTGCACGATCTGAAAGAGGAAATACACACCATAAAAAAGAATAAAATGGAGCTGTTAGAGATGAAGGCTGCAATACAGGAAATCATAACCTCCCTTGAAAGTATTAAAAGCAGATTAGTCCATGCAGAAAATCGAATCTCAGATGTTGAAGGCAAAAACCTCCGACCTAGGAAAAAAACAACCAAAAAATTTGAGAAAAAAAATGAGATTACTATATGAGAAATACTAGATACCATTAAGCGTCTAAATGTCTAGATAATTGATATCCTAGAATGTAAACAAACTAACAAGGGCATTGATAATCTATTCCATGAAATCTTAGAAGAAAACTTTCCAAACCAAGAGAGGCATTCAAATATCCAGACCCAAGAAATACAAAGGACCCCTAATAGAATCAACCCTAGAAGATCTTCTCCAAGGCACATAATAACCAGATAGGCTAAGTCCAGCAACAAAGACAAGATACTAAAATTGGCAAGAAAAAAATGTCAGGTTACTTATAAAGGTTATCCCATCAGGCTAACATCAGACCTCTCATCAAAAACAATGCAAGCAAGGAAAGAATGGGAAAATATATTCCAAGTGTTAAGTGAAAAACAGTTTCAACCAAGAATACTATACCCAGCAAGATTATCCTTCATATGGGAAGAAAAGATAAAAAACATTCTCAGATAAACAAAACCTGAAAGACTTTACCAACACCAGACCAGCTCTTCAAGAAGTTCTGAAAGGAATACTTTACCAGAAAAACTAAAGACCACATACAGAAATAAGAGAACAGAAAGCAACCAAGGAAATGACCAACCTAATTCTAGGGACAATAAATATCAATAATAACATTGAATGTTAACTTCCAGGATTTAAACGGAAAGATCGGGACACATTACTACTGCAAATTCAACAGAAGAAAGATTTATTACATAAGACTGAACTGGTGAAATAGAATTTTATGACTTTTGACAAATACATTACTGACTTTTTCTTTACTATGCTTTGTTTTCCCAATTTAAGGATTTTGGTTTCCTTTGAGCTGTTGATAGGTTTAGCAATTTGTTAGAATGTTTTTTCTTCTTCTTTTTTTTTTTTTCATGGAATCATAAACTTTTCTCCCTTCCCAACCCCTCTGGAATTGGAAAATATTTGGGAGTATTCTTATTTTGTGGCAGAAGGGTTATTTGCATAAGTTCAATATTACCTGTTGCCTTGAAACAGAAATTGGAAATACTCCTTATTGGACAGGGCTTTGACTGGAATGTCATATCTAAAGATTTAACCAGAAAACTATAGGACTAAGGTAGATCTCAAGTAAGCCAACAGAAGCTCTTGGAAAGATGGTCTGGCACCATAAATAATTCTCCCTGGCAGAGAGGATTAGAGAAGCTATGTGAAAGAATTTGTACCATAAAATAACCTAGACTTTTCCATCCCAGCATTGTAGTCAGTAGAGATTGGAAAAGAGCAGCCAGAACCCAGAGGATTATTTTGAGGAAGACTTTGAAGGAATAAAAAGAGACTGATCTTTGCTAGCAGATGGTATATCACAGGATACTTGGTAGACAGGGCTGAATTGAGGAGATTTATGTGTGAATTGTGTGCTGAGTGTTTCTTTTCAACAGTTTGAGTAGTTGAAATGCATATATTTTCTCAAAAGTATTTAAAAGCATACTGTCTTTGGTGTTATAGAGTCAAACAAAATTATAACAAGTATTTCAAACATTATCTTACAATTAAGTTTTTTGAAGTTTTAAAAGTTGTTTACCAAGTGTCAAGAACTATGGAGTATGAGCAAAACTTTTTTGATATGTAAAATAAATGTGGGAAAATGTAAAAATAAATAAATAAATAATTGGGGGGAAATATTTTGGACACACACATGTAGCTGGCATGTTTTTCAAGCTGCTGGGTCCAGGACTTGAACTGTTCAGTCAGCCATGTTGGATCTAGCCCCCTTAACCTCTGTACCATCTCCTGGCCCCATACCACCTGCTGACCCATCAGGTTTCTTTTTTAGGTGGCTCTATTAAAACTCATGGAGTGGGACCAGCAGATGGCATAGTGGTTATGTCGCTGGACTCTATGTAGTTGACCATGGTTCAAGTTCTGGACCCCAGTGGCTTAAAACTCACAACAGGCATGTGTGCATGTGTGCCCAAAATCCTGAGAGGAGAATGGAGGTGAAGGGATTGCAGCGTGACCATCCCCCTGCAGGGGAGGTGATTTCTCGTATTCTGTCTCTGTCTTTCCAGTTTAGTACATGTGTCCTATAGCAAAAACCTCTCTTTAAAAACAAAACAAAACAAAACAAAAAAACTCATGAAGTTACTATGCCATGATATGCCATTATTTATAAAATCATTCCATGTTTAGGTTAATTCTAGTTTTACCCTTGTGAATAATACTGATATAAATACTCTTGCACATAGAGCTTTTTTTTTTCCTTTTTTGAACTAAATCCTTAGACTAAAGTCTCAGAAATAGGATTATGGGTTAGAGGGCATTGATATTTTTATGATTCTTGATATGCATTGCCAGATTGCTTTTCAAAAAGATCAAACCAGTCCAGTCAGGTAGTATGGTGGTTAAGGTAACTGTATCCCACATGGCCAACTCTGTCGTTCAAGTCCCAGACCCAGTAGCTTGTAAAACATGCCAGGTGTGTATGTATATGCGTGACCAAAATCCTGAGAGGAAAATGGAGGGGAAAGGACTGCAACATGGCCAAAGTCTTTGGGGAGTGATTTCTCTCTCTCTGCCCCCTCCAGCAAGTAGGCATACCCTATAGCAAAAAAAAAAAAAAAAAAAAAAAAAATCACTTGAGTACTTTAAAGGAGGCTGCAACAGTGCTCATGGTCACAGTGTTTTTACTGCTTTTCAGAGTAGGTGATTGATGCCTCCTGGATGATGAGCTTTCAGGAAGTGACTTTCTTTTTCTCTCTCACAGATGACTCCAGGCGAGATTAAATTCTCTGTTCATGTGGAGTCTGTTCTGAATCGTGTGCCTCAGCCAGAGTATCGCCAGCTCCTGGTTGAAGCCATCCTTGTCCTCACCATGTTGGCAGATATTGAAATTCATAGCATTGGCAGCATCATTGCAGTGGAAAAAATAGTGCATATTGCCAATGACTTGTTCCTTCAAGAACAGGTAGGTAAACCTATTGTCTGCTCAAAGGAGAACATTCTATGCTAACCGGACTACATTCAGAGCTCTTCATGAAACCAAGGTCATTTCTCATGTCCTTCTTGCAGCTCTTTTCTGGATGCCTTTTGTAGTGGGCTGTGAACTCTGTTTACAAAAGTAGGCTGCAGAGGGACCAGCAGTTAGCGTAATGGCTATGTCACTGGACTCCCATATAGTCAACCGCGGTTTGAGTCCCGGACCCGGTGGCTTAAAACTCACGCTGGGTGCATGTGCGTGTGTGCCCAAGATCCGGAGAGGAGAATGGAGGAGAAGGGATTGTGGCATGGCCATCCCCCCTGGGGGGTGATTTCTTGCTTTCTGTCTGTCTGTCTCTGTCTTCCCAGTGAGCGCAGGCCGCCTATAGCAAAAACCTCTCAAAAAAAAAAAAAAAAAAAGTAGGCTGCAGGATGACCTCTGTCTTTCACCATGTGTTTTGTAGTTTGCCTTAGATGATAAGGTTGCCTGGAATGGAGGAAGTTTTATGTTTTTCTTTGAAAAGCCCTGAAGCCTAGCATTAGTATCATATTTCACATTCCTAATTAACTGCAATGCTTTTGTAGCTTTTAAGACTTAAAAAGACTATTGGGTAGCATATACTTTCTTGACTATTAAGGACAAAATAAGATTTGTTTTTGCTTTTGTTCTGGCTTTGACTTCCCCCATGGTAGCGGGGGAGTGTGAGAAGACTTCAGAAAATTCCTGGTAAATAGAATTAAAGTACAAGTTTATTTTGGCAAAAACAATTTTGAAAACTATGCATAGTTTTTCATAATACAGGTTTTTCACTAACTTTTTGACGACCTGTCTTATTAGAGTGAATCTTTCATTTCTACACTTTTTCCTATTTTCTTCATATGTTTTCTTCTAAGGAAATATACTATATTAAAAAATATAAATTATTTCTTGGGCTGGCCCCATAGCCTAGTAGTTAAGGGAGCCAGATCCCATATGAGCGACTTGAGTAGATTGAATCTCAGCCCCAGTGTCTTGATAAAACATGTCATGGGACCAGCAGTTGTCATAATGGCTATGTCGCTGGACTCCCATGTAGTCGACCACAGTTCAAGTCCCAGACCCGGTGGCTTGAACTCATATTGGGTGTGTGTGCATTTGTGCCCAAGATCCTGAGAGGAGAATGGAGGAGAAGGGATTGTGGTGTGGCCATCCCCCCTGGGGGGGTGATTTTTCACTTTATGTCTCTCTGTCTCTCTGTCTTTCTGGCGAGCACATGCACCCTACAGCAAAACCTCTCCCAAAAAAAAAAAGAAAAAAAAACATGTCAGGCATGTGTGTGTGCCCCAAATCCCAGTAGGATGGAGAAATAGAGAGGAAGAGATTGCAATGTGATTATGCCCCATGGGGGATGCTTCCCCCCCCCCCTCGCAAGTGCACACACCCTCTAGCCATTAAAAATATATGTACATACTATTTCTTGAAAGCGTCCCAGATGTTACCTAGATTAAGTGTATATGGAGCACATAAGATGAAGAACCTGCACCGTTGTCCATAGGGAAATTTAAAAATGTATAGTAAACATTTCATTTTACTAGGCACTGTGAGGGATACAAAAAATATCCAGAATTTTCTAGGAAAGTGCTAATTTTAAGTTTCTAAACTGCTGTCTGTCTGCGTATCAGAAAATGTGATCCCTCTTAGGCATAGACTCTAGCCTTGGCAATCTTGCAGTCTATTTGAATTAAGTTGAGTTAGAAAGAAATGATCAAGTGCAAGACAAAAGAATACAAGCTGAAATCAGTAGCACTAGGAGTCCGACCACAGTCCCACTAGGGTGATTTGTAAGTGTTAACAACATCTGTCTCTTAACAGGTACAACTTATTTAATTAACTATTATGTTTACCTTTCAAAAATTCATTGTAGTGGGAAAAACTCAAAACAATTACTTTTAAAATAATTTAGATGATTTTGGGACCTAGTGAAAAATGAATATACGGAAACATATTTTCACCCCTTTATACATGGCCCTGATTCATTCCTGGCTAAATAGTCTAGGATCTATCTCATTGGTGAGGGGGAGAAGTCTCTGAGTTATATTAATTTGGACTTGACTTAGTGAGATTAGTAATTTTCTTTTCTCCCTGTGTTCTCCTGTTCTTAAAAAACAAACAGAAAACCCTCGGCGCAGATGATATAATGTTGGCAAAGGATCCCGCATCTGGCATCTGTACTCTTCTGTATGACAGTGCACCCAGTGGCAGGTTTGGCACCATGACCTACCTCTCCAAGGCAGCTGCCACTTATGTGCAGGAGTTCCTGCCCCACAGCATCTGTGCCATGCAATAAGGGCTTTGGATCCTGGCCACTGGGAGCCTTTGACAGCTGATCCCTGCCTCAGTTGATTGTGCATGGAACTGAAATGTTATCACCTGATCACTCCCACCCTGTCTCTTCCTACCCCATCCCTTCAAAGAAGAGAGAACTTTTCTGACGAAACTGCTTTAGAAGAAGTGAACCCTCACCTGGAGGCTCATCACCAGTGTGCACATGCTCAACCAGGCCTTTCATTGTTGACTTTAATTTTTCCAGGTTTATAAGCGTTTGCATGTGTTTTTATTCTCTAGATCTGTTACCAGCTTAGTTTTCTAACTCCTGTTTTGGGAGCAGATATTAATAATAACTTATTCCTAAAGTTTGGTTTTTCTTATGTGTGATTTTATTGTATGTCTGATTGGTGGGTGCTTTGGGACATTATTTCAAGTGAGTAAACCCTAAACTGTTGGATTTTATGCTGCTGTAAATTGGAAATACCTACTCTAAGTGCCTTTTCTTTGGAAAATAGAGTACTGGATCATGGTTTCCTTCTTTACTCACAGTTTGCCTCACACTGGGTGATGACATCATTTCTGTGTAGAATTATCTCTACGATTGCTCTCTCTGTATTTGCACACAAAATGTCCACCCTCACTTTGGGAGAAATATCAGAAAATGCAAGCACAACATGTATATTTGAGATTTCTACTTCAATACTTGAAATCACATTTTATGAAGATTGCTGATACTCAGACATTATATTTGTAGCAGAAAATGCAGAATAACCCAGAGAAATGGAGCCAGGAGCTTAAGTCCTGAGAGGAAGGGGAAGAAAAGAAGATGTCTGAGCAGTGTTACACATAGGGAGCTGAGTGGGAATCAGAGGTGGGTTAGTTCCTTAAACACACCCTTGTGCACCTGATCTTTGCCTCTGAAGACTGGGCTCTACACACAGCACAGAGAACAATTGAAGCCTCTCTCTTTGGCAAAGATAAATCCAACAGTCTGGTTGATAGCTGCTCTTAAAGTACCCTTGATCTCTGTCTTGATCTCTGTCTCACTGACCTCTTCACTTTCTGCCACCTCTCTCAATTCTCTGCTCTATGCTATCTGTTCTTAAACTCCCCACTTATATCTTCACTTCCTAATTCTAGTGTTCATATCTCTGTATATCTTGGTATTTGTGGGCATATATATATGTTTCTGGTAAACACCTACATTTGTGTGTGCATGTGTGTGTTCAAGGATACATGGGAATTTTTCCTACTGTAAGTGGTTTTGATATGTCTGTATATCTACTTGTATTTACATTTAGAGAGAAGGGCTGTGACTGGCTTCAGGTTGACACCAAAAGGGCAGTAGAGGAATACTTTCAGTCCTCTTTCTTGGTACCATGTCTAGGTAGCCTTGCTTGACAAATCTGTGTCCTAACTTCCCTTCTTCCAGTTTGTGAGTAGAGACTCTGCTAATTTCCCTGTTTGTAGTCAGATTGACTTCCTGCTTCAATCCCCTTCTTTACTTCAGCTTGTTTGTTTGTGTTCCCCCCAAGCCCCATAGGACATGTGCACTCAACAGAGAGAAACAGAGAGAGACAGTGAGAGGGAAAGTGAGAAATAATTCCCTGGGGGGGATGGCCATGCCACAGTCCCTTCTCTCCGTTCTCCTTCTGGGATTTTGGGCACACACACACATGTGCCCAGCATGATTTTCAAACTGCCGGATCCAGGAATTGAACCACAGTTGGCCATGTGGGATTCCAGTGCCTTAACCCCTGTGCCTCCTGCTGGCCCTCTTCCTTCAGATTCTTAAGAGTTTTCCAAGAATAGAAATTGGGATGGTGCAAATAGGAGACTCTCTAGGCAGTTCTTACAGAACCAGTGACAATCTTTGAGTACTCTGAATCAGGGAGCACAGTAGAGTGATTAGAAAACACACAGTGAAAACAGAGAGAGGATGGCCAAATTTTCAGTACATCTCTCAGGGCAAATAGAAGCACACAGTAAGTAGCTTTCTAATTACATGATTTTCTGGTCCCTTTTAAAGAAAATTTACAAATTATTCTGAAACTGTCTTTTCATTGTCCCTAAGTGTACCCCAACCCAGGGAGGGCATCTGAGTGCCACACGTGAAAACTACTACTCCTTGCAATACACATTTGTCTAAACTGGCACTGATGGCTATATTTCTCTGGGTTTACTGTCTTCTGTCACTAGGATCCCTATACAGTGGTATCTAACTTTTAAAGCAACTTTTTAAGAAAACTCTACTTGTATTTTGTTCATTTTAAGTGTGTGATACTAATGACATGTTAGACTTTTTTTTAAAAAGCACTTACATTTTGAAAATAGAATAAAGAATAAGAATTTTCTATTAAATCATGTCTAGTACAACTATACAAAACTTTACATGTATCTTTAATTTGTGATTAGAGTTTATTTCATGGTTTTATTTTACATAATGTTTAACTATACAGTATAGTCAAAGTTCATTAATTGGGACAAAGTAAAATAATATTCATACATACCTCGTATATTATACACTATATAATATGGTAGATAATACATGTAGAGAAACATCTGATAAATGATAAAAATATGTATTTTGTCATTTAAATACATATCCACTTAAACGAAGATCACTAAATTCAAATTGGCTTATTGATGTCTTTAGGGAACTGTTCTGATGAATGAATAAAACAGATTTTTACCCAGATTTCATTTGTGTATAAATGGTGCTTCTGCTTCTGCGCTACTGGAAGGTGCTTGAAAAGTTTGTTCTCCCAAGCATTATAAATATTTGGGAGAATCTTATAGTAGTTGTTACCCTTTTCTATAACAACAAAGGGTTTATCCAGCAAGGATGAATAGTGTCTCTGTAGTCCCATCTGGTTAATTTTACTACATTCTGGGAATTTTATGCAACCGGTAAAACAGAGGTGGTTGTTCTGAGCCATACCTCACCTCACAAAACCTCTCCCATCCCTTTTTCAACTTACAAAATGCCTACTGTCTGTACTAATGCAGTGGAAATAAATAGGGCATTTTCCATGTTTAGTCTTTATTTCCTGTTTAACTTGAGTGACTCAAGGTGGTGGTTCATCCAAAATCATCCTCATTTATGCCTGATTCTCTGGCATAATTATTAATTAACACTCCCTGTCACTTTCAAAAGTGTCCCAGTTTTGATGATATGGTCACTATATTTAGCAGAAGGTCATTTTTTTTTTTTTTTGGAGAGGTCGTTACTATAGGGTGCGTGCGCTCACCAGACAGAGAGAGACAGAGAGACAGAAAGCAAGAAATCACCCTCCAGGGGGGATGGCCACACTGCAATCCCTTCTCCTCCGTTCTCCTCTCGGGATCTTGGGCACACACGCACACGCGCCCAGCATGAGTTTTAAGCAACCAGGTCCAGGACGCGAACCACGGTCGACTACATGGGAGTCCAGTGACATAGCCATTATTCTAACTGCTGGTCCCAGAAGGTCATTTCTTTTAAGCTTACGCCTTAAATCCAAGGACCTGTTCTCAAAGCACTAGTTGTACTCCTGCAGTAGTAGTGTAGAGGTAAGGATAACCTTGGGGTGAGGGACACATTACCCACCCCCCAAAAAAATCAGTACCATTGTGCTTAAAGCAAATAACCAATATTTGAGTGTTTACCAAATGCCAGATATTGTTACATAGGCACTTTACATGGGCTACCTTTTCTTCACGATTTCCATGTGAGGTTGATATTGTTGGCAACCCACCTTATAGGTGAGAGAACTGGGGCACTGAGAGTTTAAACAAACTGTCTAAGAGCAATTTGTTAATAAGTGCTAGAGCTAGGATTTGAATCCATGCAGTCTGACTTTTAGAGTTCATATTCTTAACAACTATACTCTTCGAGGAAGAAGTATTTTTAGGAAGTGGTATAAAAACAAGGGTCAATATGTTCAATAAAGTTGAAGCATCAGTGAACAGGTTATAAAACGAACAAAGAAGGTGGCAAAAGGGGTAGTGCTTTTTGAATGTGTTTGCTTTCCCTTCTGCCTACTTCTGCCAGCAAGCAAAGACAGGGGAGAGGGCCAAAAGAAGCGGCACTGCCCAACCTGACCTTGCTGGTTCAAATGTTACCTTTAGCAATTATGGTTGATGAAAATGAGTCAAGTAACTTGCCCTAGCATCCTAGCAAGCTATGGAGCCAAGATTCAGTACTACTTCCTCTGACATCGAATACTCCAGTAGAAAATCCAGCACTTCGAGAGGAGTGTTCTTTCCCAAATTAATGGTCTTATAGGTATTTTACATGTGGAAAATTGAGGTTAGGGATCTGTGACATGATTTATGCTCTGTCTTTATTATAAGAGTCCAGCCTCCCTGGGATATCTGCTGGGGGAATGCACTGCCAAATCCAGACCATTGTGCAACAATTTTATCTTTCTCGCCATAGTTGACTCATCTTGTCACATTGTGTGCAATCCTAGGATACTGTTTCCATTTTAATAGTTGTATTCAAGTGTTGAAGTGTTTCAGCAGCCTTTTGCTATATCTGAAAGAACACATAATACAATCCATTTTCATGTCATCTGATTGAGATCCAGAATTTAGGGTGTTGTTAGGCCAGTCTGTATCCTACCCTCTTCCTTCCACTATTCCTGATGGCCCAAGTCAAGTTCCATTTCCTCTGTTGCTGGCCTATCATAATCTCACCTTTAAATTAACTCCTACAGCCCCATAGTCTCCCTCCTCTTCTGTCTATAAATATGTACAATTCTCTCTTATCCTAAGAAACATTTCTAAGCTCCAACATGCCCCAGGCTGATAGACTAACTCCTTTCTTTTCACAATCAATTTCTTCAAATGGAAGAAATCTTTGGGAAATATTGGAAGCTATACTTAGGCCAGCAAGTGGCATGGTGGTTAAGATGCTGGACTCCCCCCCATCGTTGACTGAGGTTCAAGTCCTGGATCTGGTGGCTTGAAACTCATGCCAGGTGCATGTGCATTTATGCCTCAAATCCCGAGAATGGAGAAGGGATTGCAGCATGGCCATCCTCCCTACATGGTGATTTCTCACTTTCCTTCTCTCTCTCTCTGTATCTCTCTGGCAAGCACACATGTCCTATGGCAAAAACCTAAAGAAAGAATGTTAAAAAAAAAAAAAAAGAGGAACCTGTATTTAAGTGTTGGCTTTACTTCTTAATCTTTTATAATCTGGCTTCCACTGATATATCCTGTCCTCTCACTCCATAGGGCATCAGTGAGTTTCTAATGGTGAAAGGGGGTCTTTTCCTCTTTAGCAATATATAACATTGTTATTATCTCATACATCTCGAAACTCTCTTCTCGCCTGTTTTCTGTGAAATTGTACTACTGTCTCATTAACCCAGATAGTCCTTTTCTGTTTCTTTCTGGTATCCTTTTCTCTTTCAAACCCCCACAGACAGGTATTTCAAAAAAATTACATTACATTATTCTCCCTAGCTGAAAGGTTCTCACCAAGGTGTGGGGCAGGTTTTAGTGGCATGATCTGATTTAGTTGTTAATTTTTGCTGCCCTGCAGTCCATGAGAATGGGTGCAAGCAAAAGTGAAAGTAGACACCGAGTAGATATTGCAGCAAGTTCAAGTGATTGATCATAGTGCCCAGACTGGGATGGTGGCAGTACAGAGGGAGAAAAGTGTGTGTACTTAAGGCATATCTTAGAGATGGGACTGATGGAAATTGCTAATGGATCGGATCTGAAGATGAAGGAAATGAAGAATTAAAATGACTGTCAGGTTTCTGCCTTAGGAAACTGGAGGGATGTTGGTATCTTTACTGAGCTCTGAGAGATGGGGAGAAAAAAAACTTTTATGCAGAAATATGAGTTTTATTTTGAAAATGTTAAGTTAGATATGACCATTAAAAATCCCTATGAGGCCATTCAATGTCATGGTGGTTAAAGCATCTGTATCCCACATGGCAAACTGTGTGGTTTGAGTCCTGGACCTGACAGTTTGAGAAGTATGCCAGGCACATGCATGTGTGCCTAAAATCACAAAAGGAAGGAGCAAAGGAGAAGGCATTGTGACATGATCATGCCCAATGGAGGGTTCTCTCTCTCTCTCTCTCTCTCTCTGTCTCTCTCTCTCTTTCTGGTGAGTACACATGCCCTGCAGCAGTTTTAAAATTAAATTAAATTAAATTAAAAAGGAAGAAATCCATATGGAGAAAGCCATTTTCCCTTGGCTGTCTCAACCACTCTCATGACTTCAGTTATCTTTTCTTTATGTATAACAGTGTGTGTGTGTGTGTGTGTGTGTGTGTGTGTGTCTGTATCTCAGCAGAATTGCTTAACACACTGATTTATAAAACTCAACACATTTTAAAAAATCAGACTCCTATGTCCCTTCTGCCCTACCCTATGAGTTCTTCCTCCTAATTGCCTTTGTTTTTATACTGGTACTACTAGTTTTTTCTTCATCCAGACTTTAAGAGTTCTCAGAAGCTCTCTTCCATTCTCCTCATTCTCACCAATATCAAATTAGTAAGGAAGTCCTGCTGATCCTACCCCATGCATTGTTTCTCCCTCTCAGTTCCCATTGCCCTTAACCTAGTTTAAATCTTCATTTCTCCTTCTTCTCCTTCTTCTTTCTTTTATTTGCCAAAGGGTGTGCAAGCTTTCCAAAGACAGTGAGAAAGCATCTACACACACACACACACACACACACACACACACACACACTATGGAGAGTATGGTCATGCTGTAATCCCTTTTCCTCCATCCCTCCTTCCTTTTGGGATTTTGGGCATGCACACACACAAGGTATTTTTTTTTTCAAGCCACCAGGCCTGGGACTCAAACCACACAGTCAGTTATGTGGGGGTGCAACTGCCTTAACCACCACACCACAGACTGGCCCATTATCACTTCTTTTCTGGACCATTGTGGCACTCTCACCACCTCCAGTCTCTCAATGACAAATCTTTCCTACACACTACTGCTGTAGGAATCTCTTTTCTAGGCCTACCCCCATAGCCTAGTGGTTCAGAGAGCAGGATCCCACATGGCCAACCATTGTTTGAATCCCAGCCCCAGTGGCTTTAAAAATATGTCAGATATGTGTGTGCATGCCCCAAAGTCCTACAAGATGGAGAAATGGAAAAGGGATTGTAGTGTGACCATGTCCCCATTGTGGGCAGACATGGGCTTTCTTCTTCTCTCTGTCTCTCTCTGGCAAGTGTACACACCCTCTGGCAAGTAAAAAAAAAAATTTTTTTTTTGAGAGGTTTTCACTATAGGGCATGTGCACTCGCCAGACAGACAGAGGAAGACATAGAGACAGAAAGCAAGAAATCACCCCCCAGGGGGGATGGTCACGCCGCAATCCCTTCTCCTCCATTCTCCTCTCAGGATCTTGGGCACGCATGCATACGCGCCCGGCGTGAGTTTTAAGCCACCAGGTCCGGGACTTGAACTGCAGTCAACTACGTGGGAGTCCAGTGACATAGCCATTACGCCAACTGCTGGTTCCCCAAAAAATATATTTTTAAAGAGTTCTGTGTAAATGTCTATTTATCCTTCCCTGACACCCATCTTCACCAAGCAAAATCTTGTCCATCCTCTAAGACCCTCTCAAATGCCACTGAGTAAGAATCTTCCTTTTTATTTATTAAATACCAGTTATTAAATATCTAACACTTATTAAGTTAGCTAAGCATTCCTATATTCATTATCTGACTCTGCCTTGTTTAAAGTTCCTTGTGTCTTTGCCTCATCTTCTCTACAAGGATGCAGATTCCATGTGAGCAGAGATCAGCTAGTAATCCATCTTTGTATCCCCAGGTGCATTGTACACTTAGTTGATGTCAGATAAATGATAAATGAATGGATGATTGCAGAGCTTTGAACTTGTAGCTATGGGAAGATATGGAAGAAGCATAAGAACTTACACTCTAGTGAGAAAATACATCAGAAAAAAAAGTTTTCCAGAATACTAAGTATTGAAGGGACATTAAATGGAGGATTGAACAAAGTTAGTGTAACAGAAAGTCATCCTGGAGGAATCAAGTTTACATTGTTAAGGAAATGTTCAGTCTTCAGTGTGAGACAGACCTGATTTTTTTTCTCTTTAAATTTATTTATTTTTTACATTAATTCACTATACATCATTACAGCATACAAATGAATTTGCCATCCAAACTACACTGTATATTGGCTCAATCAAGCACATCAACATACATGTTATCAGCAAATAATTTTCCAGTTCTTATGTCTTGTATACTTTGTTTTGCCATCCTTGATTCCCTATCCCTCACCCTCTACCATGTCCCACCCTCCTCCCACATTGTCTCTGGTATCCATGGTTGCTTTCTATGCCTTTACCCCCCCCCCCATTTAATTGATTTGCTAATGAACTTAATTAGTCTAAATATATCCAATAGCTAGCACAGCTGATATATACCTATACATGAACCCAAGTCTGACTTTAGGCATAAACCTCAGTGAGTAGAATGAACCTACTATAAAATAGTACCAAGCTGGGGCTATATAGCTTACTGCAGTCATCAAATACACATTTTTTTAAATTTCGATACGAACAGTTTTACTGTTTTTTTTTTCCTCCTGCAACTTTTTTTTTTAATTACTTAACATTCATTCCCTGAGCATCATCACAACATACTAAATGTAGTTTCCCATCTAAAATAAACCGCATAGTGGCTTAATCATGCATGTTGTCATCAATAATATTCCATTTCTACTTTCATATATATGTATATGTATATATGCTTTTTACCCCATGTTTGACCCTCTGCCCTTTCCCTCTCTCTTATTACACTATCTCTGCTATATACAGTTGTCTTCCATTCCTTTTCCCCCAACATTTTGTTGATCACACAATACCATAAGTAATCTAACTACTTTCAATCGCAAGTTCAGCTGGTAATTTCAAGAAAAGCAGTTTTGACCTGGTAAGGATATTTCCTTGAAACTTAAAGCCTAGAAACAGGTTAGTATTCTGTTCAAATAGTAGGTACATGAACTTATCAACAGCTCAAAACAGGACCAAAATCCTTTAAATCCAGACAACAAAGCTTAGAAGAAAAGCAGCAATATTTTAGTCAAGTCACAGAATGTTGTTTCATCAGTTCAGTCTCATATACTTAATCTTTCTTCTGTTGAGGTTCGATCTTCCAGATTGAATTCTGGGATATAATATTCATCTCCAGAAATTGTCCCTACAATTAAGTTGCCCGTTTTCTTAGTTTTTGAACTCTTATTTCTGTGTGTCTGCATTTAATTTTACTGATATAGCACTCCCTTAAGAACTTCTTGGAGATCTGGTCTGGTGTTGGTAAATTCTTTCAGGTTTTGTTTATCTGAGAATGTTCGTGTCTTTTCTTCCCAAATGAACGATAATCTTGCTGGGTACAGTATTCTCGGTTGAAATTGCTTTTCCCTTAACACGTTGAATATATTTTCCCATTCTTTCCTCGCTCGCATTGTTTCCGATGAGAGATTTTTAATTTCGGCTCCTCTGCTCAGTAAGTATGTGACTTTGGACAGCTATTTGTCTCTCTCTAAACTGTGTCTGTAAAATGGGTGTATAACAACCACCTTCATGGAACTGTTGCAAAGATGAAATAATATATTCAGAATATATATTGTAATGCTCAATAAATGTTTAAAGAGTCAAAGGTAAGTTATATTTGAAAGAAGGTAAGGATATTGGATTGTCTCAGGGGTGTAAGTCAGTTCAGGTCGGTGTGAGACTAGGGGGCCTGGGCACTGGCCTGTTGGTATCAGATCATTGGGACCTTTAGGATCCTGGAAATGCTGACAGTGATTCTAAAACTATTTCAGGGTAGCTTTTCTAAATTTTTCTTATATTTTGTCAGACAATAACTGTACATATGTATGGGGTACAGTGGGATGGACCCTCATACCAAATCTAAACTATTTCCCTAACCTTCCTTTACCTGCAGAAACAAAAGAAGGGAGGGAAGAAAAGCTGCCATTTCCAAATATGACTGAAAATATCTACTTGCACCCTTCCTAACACAGGAAAGTTCATGTATATTTGACATCATTTCTTGATTGCAATCTACCATCCACTTTCTGCAGTACCCATCAGTCTCACAGAAAAGTGCTATCGATTGGCCAGAGTAAATTATTGAGATTCACTCTTACATAGACATCGAGAGTTAGTTATGAAAAGCAGTTACATCACAGAATTTACTGTGGAAACTTTGCAAATCATTTGTACCACTAGTCTTTCGCCAAATAAATGAAGGGGTTCTGGGTCCATCCATCCCCCAGCTGGACGGAGAGCGAGGACAGGAGGAGAGCCGGCGATCGCAAGCATAGGAGGGAATGTTGACCAGGGAGCACCACTGCGGCCGTTTCTGGCCCGGGGTGGATGAACTTTCTGCTTCGGGGTGAGCGCAGACGTCGTGGGGGAAAAGCCGTAAGGGAAAAGAGTTTCATCGTCCACGGAAGGCCAGGTGACTGGCCTCTTACCGATTTGATACTTTGTACTGTCTAAAGTGAATTGTAACTGTTAAGTAACAAAACGGAAGAGAACTGAAGCCAAGTTGGTTCCTTTCTTCAGGATGATAAAGTTGACGAAATTTCTGTGAATTAAACAAGACTATTTTCTACCTTTTTTAAATTTTCGCTCTTTTTTTTTCCCTGATTTTTTTTTAGGCCAGTATGGTACATTCTCTGATTGAAGCATATGCACTGCATAAGCAAATGAGGTAAGCTGTCTTTACAAAGCCCTGAAAGCTAGGTATTCCTAGCATTGCTATCTTCCTTCACAGTGGAGCTAACTGGGGAGAGAATGGTACTATTTTATTTTTTCAGCATTTTGTGAGCATTTCGTGGCATTTGTAATCTGCCTATAACTCCGTGAAAGCTCTAGAAGAGCTAAGAAAACTTTAAAAAAGTGCATAAAGCAGTTAAGGTCTATTAGACACAGGACAGTATTGCTGAGTGGGGAAGTATCCTAGGAATAGGTGCTTTGCGGAGATTTTAAAAAAATAATTACTTTTTTACATATTCCCACAAACATTTACTTAACATATGAAAATAATCGCCTCATACTCCATAAGTCCTTAACCATTAATAAACAACTTTCAACATTTCAAAAAACTGAATTTTAAAGATAACTTTTAAAATATTTGTTATAATTTTGTGACTCTGTAACATCAGACAGTTTTAAATATTTTTGAGAAAATATTTACATGTCATCTACTCAAACTGTTGAAAAGCAAACACCCAGCACACAATTCACACATGAATCTTCCCAATTTAGTTCTGCCTACCAAGTATTCTGCGGTATAGCAACTACTAGCAAAGATCAGTCTCTGTTTCTTCCTTCAAAGTCTTCCTCAGGATAATCCTCTGGTTGTGACTGCTCTTTTGCAATCTCTACTGATTACAATGCCGGGCTGGAAAAGTTCAGGTTATTTTATGTTGCGAATTCTTTCATATGACTTCTCTAATCCTCTCTGCCAGGTGGAACTGTTTATGGTTCCAGGCCACCTTTCCAAGAGCTTCTGTTGGCTTTCTTGAGATCTACCTTAGTTCCATAGTTTTCTGGTCATATCTTCAGATAGGACATTCCAGTCAAAACCCTGGCAATAATGAGTATTTCCATTTCCTGATGCAAGGCAATAGGTAATATTGAACTTATGCAAATAACCCTTCTGCCACAAAATAAGAATACTTCCAAATATTTTCCAATTTCAGAGAAGTCGGGAAGGGAGAAAAGTTTATGTTTCAATAAAAAAAAACATTTTAACAAATTGCTAAACCTATCAACAGCTCAAAGGAAAGCAAAATACTTAAATCTGGAAAACAAAGCATAGGGAAAACAGAAATGTATTAGTAAAAAGTCATTTTTAAAAAGTCATAAAATTCTATTTCACCAACACTGTCTCATGTAATTAATCTCTCTTCTGTTGAATTTGCAGTGTTAATGTGGTCCAATCTTTCCGTTTAAACCCTGGAAGTTAACATTCAACGTTGTTATTGATATTTCTGGACTTGCCCTTAGCATTTTCTTGGTTGTTCTTTGTTCTCCTATTTCTGTCTATGTGTCTTTAATTTTCCTGTCTTTAATGCTCCTTTCAGAATTTCCTGAAGAGCTAGTCTGGTGTTGATGAATTCTTTCAGGTTTTGTTTATCTGAGAATGTTTCCATTTTTTCTTTCCATATGAACGATAATCTTGCTGGGTATAGTATTCTTGGTTGAATTTTTTTTTCATTTAACACTTTGAATATATTTTCCCAGTCTTTCCTTTCTCTCATTGTTTCTGATGAGAGGTCTGATGTTAGCCTGATGTGATAACCTTTATAAGTAACCTGACGTTTCTCTCTTGCCTATTTTAGTATCTTGTCTTTGTCAGTGGATTTGGCCCGTCTGACTATGATGTGTCTTAGAGATCTTCTTGGGTTGATTCTATTAGGGGTCCTTTGCATTTCTTGGATCTGGATATTTTAATGCCTCTGCAGGTTTGGAAAGTTTGTTTGTTTTTTTTTTTTCCCCCAAGATTTCATGGAATAGATTATCAATGCCCTTACTAGTTTCTTCACCTTTTGGGATACCGACTATCTGCATGTTTGGGCACTTAATGTTATCTAGTATTTCTCATATATTCTCATTTTTTAAAGTTATTTTCTCAGTCTTTTTATGATTGTTTTCTAGGTCAGAGGTTTTGTCTTAAACATCCAACATTTGATTGTTTGTATGGTCTAATCTGCTCATAATAATTTCAAGGAAGGTATTGATTTTCCATATTATAGCCTTCATCTCTAACAGCTCCATTTGATTCCTTTTTATGGTATATATTTCTTATTTCAAATCATGTAAGAACTTCCTCACCTCCTGGAACTCGTCTTTTTTCTTTTGCACCATGTGGAGTTCATAGTCTCTCATCGCTTGCATCTCATTTAGTTTTGTCACTATGAATATTCTGAATTCTTTATCAGACATTTCGAAGAGTTCCATTGTACTCTCTGTGGATGATGAAGGGCTGTTCTTTCCCCTTGGGGGAGAAATTTTTTTTTTTCATTTCTCATATTTCTTGTACCTCTGTGGTGGTTTCTGGTTATCTGATGGATTACACATTTCTCCCTAATATCTTCCAGTTAATTCTAAGTGTGCAGAGGTGTGCAGGAGGAGGCGTTCCACAATCTCTCTGCAGTTTTATTTCCCAGATGTTCACCAAGCAACCTGCACTTCTGACTTTGGAACTGGATATTACAAAGGCCTTACAGTTTCTTCTTTTTGTGGGGGGGGGGGGTGGGAAAACGTTTTTTGCTATAGGGCACATGCACTTGCCAGAGAGATAGAGAGACAGAAAGTGAGAAATCACTCCCCAGGGGAGATGGCCATTCCTCAATCGCTTCTCCTCCATTCTCCTCTCAGGATCTTGGGCATGCACGCGCACGTGCCTGGTGTGAGTTTAAGCCACTGGGTCCAGGACTCAAACTGCAGTCAACTACAGGGGAGTCCAGCAACATAGCCATTATGCCAACTGCTGGTCCCATAAGGCCTCATAGTTTCTAGGGAATAGGTGCACCTGGGCTGAGCTGCAGGGTTTCAAATGAGTTCAGAGGGGTGTGGGAGGAGATGAGCCATGCTCTCTCTGCAGCTCCATACTTCTCGTTGCTGCTTACTCTGCAATCTCTCTTCTCTGAATTTTAGTCATTTGGTGATGTATTCACTTTTGGCTAATTAGTTAGAGAGTTTCTGCAACTGTAAGATCATGTGCTTCCCTTTACTGAAAGGTACTTCTGTGACAATTTCTCTCCTCTACTGTGTTTTCCAACATGGTATTCACAAAAAGAAATTTTGAGTTCAGATTTATTAAAAGGAGTTTCTTCCCTTGGGCAGCAGGTCCAGTTAGGGTTGAGGATGGATTTCTATGACCCTAAAAGTATTCAGATGCTTGGTTTCTGTGCACCTAGACCTGTCTAGACAGTGTGTGGAAGCTGTCTGAGTTTTGGGAGTCTGGAAGATGGGATTTAGAGCAGAGATTCAGTCACCTTGGTCCCCAAACATGGCAGGACACACCTCAGATCGAAATGATTTCTGTCTGGGGACCAGCAGTTGGTGTAATGGCTATGCTGTTGGACTCCCATGTAGTTGACCGCGGTTTGAGTCCCAGACCCGGTGGCTTAACCTCACACCGGGCGTGTGTGTGTGCGTGCCCAAGATCCCAAGAGGAGAATGAAGGAGAAGGGATTGCAGCATGGCCATCCCCCCTGGGGGGTGATTTCTCATTTTCTGTCTCTCTGTCTCTTTCTGGCGAGTGCATGCGCCCTATAACAAAAACCTCTAAAAAAAATGGTTTCTGTCTGAGTTTTGGGGGTCTGGAGATGGGATTTACAGCAGAGATTCAGTTGCCTTGGTCCCTGAACATGGCACGACACATCTCAGATTTAAATGGTTTCTCGCTTTGTGGAGATTTTGAAGTGAGTACATTTGGGTACTAAAACCTATCTAATAGAAAAATGTGTTCAGCTGGGAGGTGTTCTGTTTTTGTTTCTTTTTAAGCCAGATATGAGGGTGTGGGTTCAACTTAAGATTTTAGACATCCCACCACCATCAACAAATTTTAATGGGTGTTCCAGGAGACAAGACCAAAGCATACTGCTAAGACCCAACCAGAATCCAAGAGAGAGCTAAGTGCTCCTGTTTTTTTTTAAAGGGTGAGGGGAGAAGACCTTGCTGTTTATTGCCATTTTTGTGCTTGGAGTCATTATAAGAGCAAATATTACAACTTGGACCTCTGTAGGGCTACTTATGACATTTTTCTGTCCAAATAGATGAGTGTCTATGCCAACCAATTTGGTATAATTCATTTATTTCCTAGAAGGTAGGTGTAATATAGGCTTTGAGATTTAATTCTTATTACTTGCAAAATCATTCCTTGAGTACATTCTTTGGAATGTTTTCCAACCATATTTTTAGCTCATATGTTTGGTAGACATATTAACTGCATGCCTTTCATTAAAGTTATTTAATATTGGGGCCAGCAGGTCTTGTTCGTGGTGGTTAAAGGCACTGGACTCTCACATGTCCCTCTATGGTTTGAGTTCCAGACTGTCTCTCTCCCTGTCTCTCTCTCTATCTATCTATCTTTCTTTCTTTGTCTCTCTCACTCTGTCCCTCTCTGATAAAATTAAAATAAATGAATAAATAAATGTTAAATAAAAATAGTTCTTTAAAAAAAGTTATTTAATATCGATAAACTATATTATGACAAACGAGATATCTAACCAAGCAATACTGCTAATATTTAGGGAGCCTTTCAGTAAGTATTTTTTCAACTTTAACATTTAACAGAATAAATGGAAGGGTGTGGAAGAGGGTGCCATTAGGTCTGGGAAACATGGACCAAGAAATTGTAAACTATTTTTTTTTAATTTTTTTATACATTCAATCACATTATTTAGCTTACAAAGTGAACATTTCAATATGTGAACATTTCTCCCTAGTCTAGTTGGTGAATGCCAAATGTGGTGTATGTGGAGAAATTGTAAACTTTTTCATCTTAATGGGCAGACTTAACACCTCTGATGGCATACACATGTTTTCTTAAAGAAGAATTGAGAACCCTTGGATTTTGGCTATATGTTTAATTCTTGAGACTGGACCACAGGAGTTCTTCTGGATGCCTTAGGGGGATAGTAATAGCCTGTATAAAATCATTTTAATTCATGATAAAGCATGTTCCCATTCAGTAGACAAAAAATTACTACTGCTTCTTTGGGTCAGCGCTCCTTCAACTTGAATGTACATATGAATCACCTTAATATATTATCATCTTGTTTACAAATTATCTTCTTAAAATACAAATTCTGAATCAGTAGGTCTGAGGTGAGGCTGAAGTTCTGCACTTCTAATGAGATCCCAGGTGATGCTGATGGCGCTAGTCCACAGATCACCCTTTAAGTGGCAAGGGCCAGAGAACAGTAGTGGCAGTGGTGAGTTCAAGAAAATGGGAATTGGGAATGGGCAGCTGGAGGTTAGAATTGAGAAGTCCCATCGTTAGGATAACTTTAACTCTCTTTCTTCTCGGATTTATTCCTGTTTGGCCACTTTTTGGGAAGAGTAGGTAGAGAGGTTCTAGTTACATTTTAGATTGCCTTTTTTTTAAGTTTATTTACTTCTTTCTTCCCTGAGCAAGAAAGAGAGGGAGGACGAGAGACAGAAAAAGATAGAGTCAGCACCTCTAACAGGGTACTTTTCCAACAGTCCATCCCCACTCTCAGCTTCAGCTCACCTCGGATCGTGGGCATATACATGCCTGTCATACTCAGGGAGGTCTCTGGACTCCAACCCAAAACCTTCCCATGTAGGTCAGCCTCAAAGAGAATCACATTTTACTCTCACACCACCATATGGACCCATCTATTTTTTTTTTTTTTTTTTGGAGAGGTTTTTCGCTATAGGGCGTGTGTGCTCGCCAGACAGAGAGAGACATAGAGACAGAAAGCGAGAAATCACCCCCCCCCCAGGGGAGATGGTCACACCGCAATCCCTTCTCCTCCATTCTCCTCTCGGGATCTTGGGCACACATGCACATGCGCCTGGCATGAGTTTTAAGCCACTGGGTCCGGGACGCGAACCGCGGTCAACTACATGGGAGTCCAGCGACATAGCCATTACGCTAACTGCTGTTTCCCTGGACCCATCTATTTTTATCCTTTATTATTAACAGTAGTTATCCACAAGGAATTTCTGTATGTGTTACCATTTAATCTTCATGTAAAACTCATAAGATTCCTCATTTTACAGATGAGGAAGCTGGGTTACAGAATTACAGAACAGTCATCTTACTTGAGGTTATAGAACTAGTAAGTATGAAGTTAGGACAGGAACCCAGTTCTCTGCCTCCAAATCTGATTCTAAATTCAAAATGCATAAGACTGCTGCCTGTTAAAATAAAGGTACAGCTGAAAGGATTATGTAGACCAAGGAGCAACTGCTTCAAATGAAAATACCTCTGTGTACTAGTTTGTCATGAAAGTTGTAACTCACAGAGTAAAGTTTGTCTGATACCTGATTGTTTGTTTAATTTAAATGTAATTATTCACTTATTTTTACCTATCTATAAGCTCAAGGGGAAAAATATCTGTTTTTGTTCCTTCTTGGTGGAGTCATTACCACAGATGGGAGGAAGTGAAGATTGTACAGTGCAGAGGAGGAACAGAGTATGTTTATTACTTTAGCCCACTGGAGTCAAAAGCTGGGAGTTGTACTATCTGCTCAGATTCCTGGCTTCTGTTTCCAGAGTCTGTCATACTCTGGGTCTGACTCACTCACCTCTTTTTGTTCTCTCTGTTATTATTAGGATAGTGAAACCCAAAGTGGCCTCCATGGAGGAGCTGGCCACCTTCCACACTGATGCTTATCTGCAGCATCTCCAGAAGGTCAGCCAAGAAGGCGACGATGATCATCCGGACTCCATAGAATATGGGCTAGGTAAAGTCATTACCAGGCAGTGAGGGGAGATTGCCAGCCTCCATCTGGAGATTATACTACTTACTTTTTTTTAAAAAAACTTGTACAATAGTTTTTAATACTTTTATAATTAAGAGCATGTGTTGTCACTGGTTTTTTTAAAAGAATTATTTTATCTAACTTTATTTATTTATTTTAATTTGACCAGAGAGAGACCGAGTGAGAGAGAGGAAGTGAGAAAGCAAGCCACCAGGTCAAGGACTCAAACTGCGGTCGGCCACGTGCGAGTCCAGTGCCCTTAATCACCATGACACTTGCTGGCCCCCAATCTTAATCTCTCAGTTTAGCTACATATAACTCATCAACTAAGCAAATCGTGAGTTGAGCAAGACTGAGTGATGGGTCAGATAGAGGAAACCCCAGTTGCTCAGGCTTTAATGGTAGTGCTCAGATCTGGTTGGGCTATGTGTTTACTAATTTAGCTGTCCCTGAGACCTTATATATTTTGAATATAAATTTGTTTACTTACTCCTTATTAAACAGCTGCATTTTTAACTATAAGTGGCCAACAAGATAGTCTTTAGAGAAAAAGCATGGTTTAGTAGAAGGACAATGGGTTTGGAGTCAAGAGACCTGGGGCCTAGGCCTTGCTCTGTGTGAGACCGAGACACATCATGCATTAGACCTTGCTTTCTCCATCTGTAGATGTGACTAGTGTGTCTCAAAGCTTTATCCTTTCAAGCTCTAACATTTAAAAAAATTCTTTTCCCATCATTGAAGATGTTTCTGTCTCAGTTGGAGCTGATGTTAGCACAGTAGCTTTTTAGGAGGTATGTTGCTATCACACCTCAACCTATTCTTTTTTCCAGTTCATCTGTTAATAAGCTCTTCTGATTTTTGTCCTAAGGTTATGACTGCCCAGCCACTGAAGGGATATTTGACTATGCAGCAGCTGTCGGAGGGGCTACAATCACAGCTGCCCAGTGCCTGATTGATGGAGTGTGCAAAGTAGCAATTAACTGGTCTGGAGGGTGGCACCATGCAAAGAAGTAAGAAAATGACCTTTTTTACTTTTTTTTTTTCTTGAGTCAATTTCTCAGTTATGTGAGCTTTTATGTTCATATGGAGATGTGTGTATGTATATAGCACTTTACAAGGCATTTTGAAGAGACACAAGTGAAATAGAAGAAGGTGACTTAATATAGTGGGAGGCACGCTATTGAAAATCAGGGTACCTGGGCTCTACACCTCATTTTTCTACTAACTTGACTAACTAACTTGGACTGATTAACCTCTGTAGGCCTCACTTTCTTCATTGGTACAATGGGCAGGGCAAAGGATATAATTAGACAGTCTAAAAATTCTTTGTCACCCTTCTGGAAATTCCCCTGACTAGAAGAGATTTATATTCCAGAAACATTAACAAAATTAGAATAATTAGAGAACAAAATCAATTATGGTACCAACAGACTATATCTGTGAGCTAAAGAGACTTAACCATAGCCGAAAATGAATCATGAAGTCTTTGGAGAGATGAATTTTAGAGCCAGTTATTCAAAGAAGTGGTAAACAGATTTTTGAATAGGCTGCGAATTGATGAGAATAGATTTGAAATGAAAGACTGAAAAACAAGAAGGAGGCTTATGTTGTTGTTTCTAAAAGAAGTGGCAACCTAGAATTATATGTCTGATGTGAAATGGCTTCTTAGGTGCTATTATTTGGGGTTAGAGGAAAAGTCCTTTTGGGATATTGTGTTAACATATCAAACAATGATACTTTGTCAGATAAGAACTGCCAGGTCTTCTTCACCTTTTGGCATCTTGTCTGCTATCTTGCTATTTCTGTAGTACTTAATACTGTTGGTGGGAGAAGGGTTTTGTTGTTGTTTAAACTTTGAATTTATTAATCTGCTAGCTGGATGAAATGAGACAGCTGTAATAGTAATTGTCAGCACACTGTTCACAAATCAGTCATCTGTACAATCAACCATGGCCTTGATACTCTTCTTTTCTTCTTCTTTTTTTAATAAGAGATTTTTGCTATAGGGCGTGTGCACTCGCCAGAGAAACAGAAAGATAAAGAGACAGAAAGCAAGAAATCACCCCCCAGGGAGGATGGCCATGTCATAATCCATTCTTCTCCATTCTCCTCTTGGGATTTTGGGCACACATGCACACGCACCCGACATGAGTTTCAAGCTGCCAAGTCTGGGACTTGAACCATGGTCGACCACGTGGGAGTCCAGCAGCATAACAATTACGCCATCTGCTGGCCCTGGCCTTGATACTTTTAGGTACTCTTGCATCAATGGAAAGCAGCACTTTGTTTTTCAGAATAAAACACAGCACAATTTCAGCATATTCAGGTTAAGATAATAATACGGAATTCTCTTCATCAAATCAACACATTTCATGACCAAGGAAGTCCTTGGAAAAGCTTACTAATAGAATCTTCTATTTAGGTAATAGAGCAAAGAGAACCAATGTTTTGGTAATGAATTTACATGGTCTTAAAAACCAATAGAGGGGACCAGCAGTTAGCGTAATGGCTATGTTGCTGGACTCCCACGTAGTCGACTGCGGTTCACGTCCCGGACCCGGTGGCTTAAAACTCACGCCGGGCGCGTGTGCGTGCATGCCCAAGATCCTGAGAGGAGAACAGAGGAGAAGGGATTGTGGCATGGCCATCCCCCCTGGGGGGGTGATTTCTCGCTTTCTGTCTCTCTGTCTCTCTCTGTCTGGCGAGTGCACGCGCCTTATCGCGAAAACCTCTCAAAAAAGAAAAAAAAAAACAATAGTGGTCAGCAGATAGTGTGTCATGTGGCCAAACATGCTTCCAGCCCCGGACCCAAAGGCTCAAAAATCCAACCAGGCACATGTGTGTGTATGCCCAAAATCCCATGAGGAAAATTCAGGAGAGGGGATTGTGGTATGGCTATCCCCCCAGGGATTTCCCTATGGCAAATACCTAAAAACAAAAACAAAACAAAATGAAAAAGAAGAACAGCCTGCCTTTTAATAGTTTTTGCTTTAATAATTTTTTCCCAAATATCATGGTTTCTAGGAGGAAAAATGGCAGAATGAAAGGAAAAAACCAAGCTCTGAATCAAGAACTTCCATGTCTTTTGGGGCTTAGCAAGTGGGAAGAAATGTGTGGTTTCACAGAAAATGCCTATCTCTGTGAGTCAGATTGAGGTTTTTTTTTTTTTAATGTATTTTGAATTCACTGCAGAAAACTTGCTAGGACCTGAGTCAGTTTCCAGTGGAGTAGTCAGATACCTGCCACTTCTTATTATTGTTTGGCTGCCAGAGGAAGCAGACTCTATCTTAAGCCAATCATGGTGCTTCAGGCTCCATGCAGGAGCAGACATACCCACAAATCATCTGAATTGTGTCGGATAGCTTTCAGCTGATCCTTTCCACTAATCCTGCCTGGAAACAGACATGTCTATGGTAAATCTAAGTTTCTAGTGTTTGCCTCAATTCAGGGTTAGGGTTAGGGTTTGAATTTTAGGGTGTTTCTGACATTTCTAAAACCTCTCTGCAGCTGAACAACAAGCATTTAGGCTGCAAATTATATATCTAGCCAGTATTTACCTATTATCACAATATTTGTTTGAACCTCCACATCTCTAAATACATGTACAGATTTATGCATGCCATTTATTTATTGAACAAGCATTGATTAAGCACCTATTATGTGTCAAGCATATATTTGCCATCATTAATAAACAGAGATATAGAAATGGAAGTTCCCCTGCCAACTTTAAAAAATCTTTATTTTGAAATATCTCGGTACTGGCAGAATTACAATGAAATTGACACAACCTTTTTTGAAAATTTTGGAAGTGCTAAGAGTGGGGAAAAAATGTTCATACTTGTTGACCCAGTAAAAGTATTTTTGGCAATTTATTCTAAGAAAAGAAACAACCCTGTCCTCAAAAATTCAGAGGCCGGCTAATGGTACAAGAGTAATGCTTTATGAGGCTGACCTTACATGGAAAGGTTCCTGGTTCATGCCTAGAACCTCTGTGTACACATCAGGCATACGTATGCCCATGATCTCAACTGGCTGGGAGTGGTTCATGCCATGAGTGTTGGGGTGCACTTCCTTCCCTCACCCCAAATAAACAAATAAATAAACTTTAAAAAATTCATGTCAGAGGAGTAAGACAGCAAATAATTGCATTTGAAAGCTACAGAAGAGTGATTTTCAAAGAAAATTTTGCAAAAGAAGAGTAATGAAGGACTAATGGGATTAGGTAGTAAATATACAAAATTGGCATAATGAAGATACAGGTACTACTGGTATAAGATTAGACAGAGGAGCCAGCAGGTAGCATGATGCTTAAGGTACTGGACTCCCACATGGCCAACCACAATTTGAGTCCTGGACCTGGCAGCTTGCTTTGTCACTTTCCCTCTTCCTGTCTTCCTGTCTCTCCCTGGTCAAATTAAAACATAATGATGATCTATGGTAGAGAGCGAAATATTGGAGGACATAAAAGCAGTGAAAGTACTTAACGAGAATAAGACAGTGTGGAATGGGGGGGTGAAGAGAAGAGGATAGAGAAAGATAGCAAGAGAACAAATAGAGAGACGGGACGTTAGTGGGAAACAGATATGGCTTATTACCTGTTGATGATGGCATGTATAGTATTCTCAACTGGATTGGTCTGAGAAGTATTTCACGATAGGTAAAGTCTTTTTACAAGCAAAATGAGAAATAGTGATTGTTTAAAAAATAATTAGAATAATAATAATAATGATTGGGAAAAACATTGAAAAGATATTGAAGGATGAAGTGGGGAGATTAATGTCTCTGTATCAACTGACATGCATAGCATTCCCTTTTGAAAAAGCAATGTAATACACTGTAAAGTTATATGCAATCCAATGTAATATAAACAAGATTATGATGATAATAAAAAAATTAAAAAATCATAATGATAAACAAAGTTAAATAATTCTTAAAAAAAAAAAGATTAGACAGATATGAGGCCAACCAGGTGCTATAGCGGTTAAGGCAGCTGGAGCCCACATGGTCACCTACATGGTTCAAGTCCTGGACCCAGTGTCTTGAAAATCATGCTGGCCATGAGTACGTGTATGCCCAAAATCCTGAGAAGAGAATGGAGGAAAAGGGATTTTGGCATAACCATCCCCCAAGAAGGGTGATTTCTTTCTCTCTCTCTCTGTGGGTGTCTCTTTCTCTTCCTCTGTCTCTGGTGAACATACACATCCTCTAGCAAATTCAAAAAAACAAAAACTAATTTTTTCGAAGATTAGACAGATAATCTTATAGTACACCCCCTACAAAGAGACTAGTTATATATAAGAATTTAGTTTAGGTCCAGCCAGTGGCATGGTGGTTAAGGCGGCTGAATCCTACATGGCTGACTATGCAATTTGAGTCTCAGACCCTGTGGCTTGAAATATGTACCAGGTACATGGGCATTTATGGACAAAATTCCAGTAGGAGAGTGGAGAAGGGATTGAGGCATGGCCATCCTGGGGTCGCTCTTTCTCTCTCTCTCTCCTTGCTGTGTTTGTGCCCTATGGCAAATTATTAAAGAAAATAATCCAGTTTATTTTATTTTATTTATTTTTTGGAGAGTTTTTTGTTCTAGGGCACGTGCATGCACCAGAAAGACAGAGAGAGACAGAGAGACAGAAAGCGAGAAATCACCCTCCAGGGGGGATGGCCATGCCGCAATCCCTTCTCCTCCATTCTCCCCTCGGGATCTTGGGCACACACGCACATGCACCCAGCATGAGTTTAAGCCACCAGGTCCAGGACTCAACCTGCGGTCGACTATGTGGGAGTCCAGCGACATAGCCATTATGCCAACTGCTGGTCCCAGAATCCAGTTTATTATAAAGGATCAATTGCAAGTGAATGGAAGTAGAAAGAATTGTTCGGTAAATATTGTGACAGCGTATAGCATTTGTACCCTCATCTCCTATAATAAATTAAAATAAGTGGCAGCTAGACTGAAAACATAAATACAAAATAAGCAAATTTTAAAAATACTAGAATGAATGAATATTTATCAAGCTTCTAAATGGGAATATTAAGCTTAGGAAGTAATAGGAAAAATTCACAAAGGAAAAGATCAACAAATGAGATTGTCTAAAAAAATTTTTTTTCAAGAGAAAAAGGAAAGTTTATTGAGAGAATGAGTGCCTAGGGGTCTGAAACTATGGTGCTTCAGCTCACCCTACTGAGGAGACGTGCTGTGGGAGAGGTGGAGGGGTACAACCCTTTGATTAGCTTATTTGCCACTGTGACCTTAGCCTATCTATGGGTGTCTGGCAGGAGGATTCTGTCCAAAGGTCACTTCAACCATTTCCTTATTTTCTGACAGGAAGTTTCCTAAAGGTCATTCAGTAGCCAATTTAACATTTCCAGCCTTTATCTTTTATTTAAAAAAAAAAAAAGATGAGACGAGAGTGGGACAGAGATTATGGGTAGTGGTCAGTCTTCTGGAGCTGCTTCTAGCTGAGAAGGGACCTTCATTGTCTTTTAGGGTGATGAGGAGGGGTGTGAGTCCTCTGGAGGCAGGCATGAATATTGTACCCTTTGGAGCAGTAAGATGTTTTCAGCCTATTTGAAGGTCAGTTGTTTGATGGTGTCTTGGATGAAGCAGTTTAGCATTTTTAGGAGTGGAGGCCCTGTAGAAACTAAGAGAAGAATTACAATGAGGACAATGAGAGGGATGAATGAAAGTACCATTGTTCTTCCAGAAAGAGGAACAGACCCCTTTTTTCAGCTGTGAGAAGGTCTAGGCCTCTTTGGTTTCGGAGAGTTACTGCTGTCATGGATTCTACTTGGTCTTGAATCTGTAAGAGACTTAGGAATATTTTGTCTAGGCTTTGTTGAAAGTCAGAGGAAACAGTTTGAAGTAGCGAAAAGATGTAGATCAAAGTGCACGTCCCAGTCCACTTAGTATGTAAACATAGGTAAGTAGAGGTGCCGCCATAAAAGAACAGGCCAGTGTTAAAAAGGCAGGTTGAAATGTGAGAGAGAATAGCTGTCTCAGAATTTTATTTCTACCCTCTTGTTCTCTTCCCCAAACTCCTAGGGTTTTTATCAAAGTAACCTCAGTGAAAGACAGGCTAGATGATAGGTTTTGTGAAATAGCATTTCCTTCCATTATAATCATGGTGTCAATTTTCACAAGAATATCTCAGCTTAATAGAGGGCAAAGACAATCTGGCATAATAAAGAAACTTAGAGGCAAAGCAGGGATTTTGTGAACTGGCAGTTGGTGGACTCCCCTGTTGACTCTAACCACTAGGTGGTAGTGGCAGCCTGAAGGAGGTCATCTAATGCCACTCCTGATCCCTGCATGAGCTTTTGGAGCTTTTTATTTTGATTACTGAGAGATGATTGGGACAAGTACTTATCTATTAATATGAAAAGAACCTTCTTGGGCAAGCAAGCAGGCTGTGAGCGCAGGATCCTTGTGGCATCCCAGAGCTTGGTGGCAGCGGTGGCAGCCTTCCACCTGCATGGTCAAGCAGAGTCCTGCGGAGAGGCAGCTGAGGCAACCTTGGCAAGCCATCTTTCTGTAGAATTGTATATATAGAACATCGTGGAGTCCACCATGAATGGACAGTTGGGCCTAAGTGGGAAGCTGATTATCAAAGCTCAACTTGGGGAAGATATTCGGCGAATTCCCATTCATACTGAAGACATTACATATAATGAAATTAGTGCTAATGATGCAGCGGGTTTTCAGAGGAAAACTTCTGAGTAATGACAAAGTTACAATAATGTATAAAGATGATGATGGAGATCTTATAACAATTTTTGATAGTTCTGACCTTTCCTTTGAGATTCAGTGTAGTAGGATACTAAAACTGACATTATTTGTTTATGGCCAACCAAGACCCTTTGAATCAAGTCAGGTAAAATATCTCCATTGAGAACTGATAGAACTTCAATATAAAGTTAATCGTTTATTGGATAGTTTGGAACCACCAGGAGAACCAAGACTTTCCACCAGTATTCCTGAAAATGATACTGTGGATGGTAGAGAAGAAAAACCTGTTGCTTCTGATGCTTCTGGAAAACAGTCTAGTCAGGTTATGGCAGCATGTATGTCAGCTTTTGATCCTTTAAAAAAACAAGATGAAATCAATAAAAATGTCATGTCAGCATTTGGCTTAACAGATGGTGAAGTTTCAGGGCCACCTAGTGCTCCTACAGAAGACTGTTCAGGGATACCATACAGCATTGCTTCTTCCTTTTCAACAGCTCACCCACCGGGAGTTCAACCATGGCAGCCTCCATATACAAGAACTCAGACACAAGCAGGTCAGATGTACCAACAGTATGAACAGCAAAGTGGCTATGGTGCCCGGCAGCTGCAGGCTCTGCACCATCCTCCTCAGCAGTATGGCGTTCATTATTCAGCAAGCTATAGTCAGCAACTATAGGTGAGGTTGTTGGACCCCAATTCCAGGGATATGGCCAGCAGCCAACTTCCCAGGCACCAGCTCCTGCCTTTTCTGGTCAGCCTCAACAGCTGCCTGCTCAACCACCCAAGCAGTACCAGGCAAGCAATTATCCTCCACAAACTTATTCCACTCAAACTTCTCAGCCTACTAGTTATACTGTGGCCCCTGCCTCTCAACCTAGAATGGCACCAAGCCAACCTGGAGCCTATCAACCATGACCAGGTTTTACTCCACCTTCTGGAAGTACTATGACCCCTCTTCCAAGTGGGCCTAACCCTTATGCACATAACTGTCCTCCCTTTGGTCAAGGGTATACCCAACCCGGACCTGGTTATCGATAAGGAAGCTCAGCTACACAGATGAATGTAGCTGCTAGCTATTTGCCTCCCTGAAGACTCCAATACTACTATTTTGGTTTGTATTGAAGTTCAGAAATTTAAAAAGCAGAGTCTTTTTTATGATATCATTATTGCTGTTAAATTGAAAATATAATTTGCTAGAACACTCATAAAAAAGACCAAAATGAAAGTTTTTCCTCCCCTGCTTAAAAATGCAGCAGCGTTCTAGTTACTTTGGAACACTACTCTTACATATGTATAAAGTGATTGACTTTCTAGTTTCTGTTGTCCAGAGGCTGTTAAAATGCTAGGTCAAGATCTAGCCATCTTACTTGGCTTTTTACTATGAATGTGATATACTAAAGTAGAGCTCTTTGAAAAGAAAACTAAATATTATGTATAAAATGTAACATTGATAGGTTAATAAAGATAATTGAATCAAAAAAAAAAAAAACACTTTCTTGGATCTCATACCCGTCCCTGACCCACCCAGACACCCCTTTCCAGCAAACAGCAGGCCATCTGCCTCTGCCTCTGTGGCTGGAAGGCTGTGCAGCAGAGACCCATGGCTCATCCCCTCTCCTACTCACCTTTGAACTCTCAGGTGTGTTGCTTGGGACTTTGAGACGACCTTGTACCGCTCTCCACACTATCCGACATCCATTTCTGCACAGGGAGTCTGAGCTTTAAAGAGACTGTGGCTTATCCCCTGCCACATGCCTCTGATGAAAAGACTTCAACTTTTTCTAAAGTGCATGTTACACACCGTGCATTTCTTTCTATGTTCCTGAACTAGAGCTCAACAGCTCAGCTCAGGCATACCTGTTCTCTAGAAACAAGGAGGACTTTGAATCAGCTAAGACCAGTAACAACAGTGCAGATTGCTGGTGAGCATCACCTACTCCCGCAAGCCTTTGAATGCTCAAAATTAACTTGAAGAATTTAGGAAGGAACATATAAATCACCATATGACTAGGAACCATCGCAGAGGCACAAGAAGTATAAAAAACAAGAAAATATTTCTCCCCCAAGGGAAAACATTAATTCTTCATCATCCACAGGTAACACAACAGAATTCATGGAAACGTCAGATAAACAATTCACAATAATTGTAGTGACAAAATGAAATGAGATACAAGAAAAAAGAGACAGCGAGCTCCAGGAGATGAGGAAGTCCTTTCACAATTTGAAAGAAGAAATAGATACCATAAAAAAGAATCAAACGTAGTTGTTAGAGATGAAGACTGTGATATAGGAAATTAAAACATCCTTTGAAAGTATTAAGAACAGATTAGATCACACAGAAGATCAAATCTCGAATGTAGAAGAGAAAACCTCTGACCTAGAAAAAATTATCAAAAAAAATGAGAAACAACCATGAAAAATGAGGACTATATACAAGAAATACTAGATACCGTTAAGTGTCCAAACATCCAGATAATTGGTATCCCAGAAGGTGAAGGAAATAATAAAGGCGTTGATAATCTATTCCATAAAATCATGGAAGAAAATTTTCCAAATCTAGAGAGGCATTCAAATACACAGACCCAAGAAATACAAAGGACACCTAATAGAATCAGCCAAGAAGATCTCCTCCAAGGCACATCATAGCCAGATTGGCCAAAACCACAAAGACAAGATACTAAAATTGGCAAGAGAAAAACATCAAGTTACTTACAAAGGTTATCCCATCAGGTTAACATCAGACCTCTCTTTGGAAACAATGCAGGCAAGAAAAGAATGGGGAAATATAATCAAAATGTTAAATGAAAAACAATTTTAATCAAGATTACTATACCAGACTATATTATCCTTCATGTGGGAAAAAAAGATTAAACATTTTCAAGATAAACAAATTCTAAAAGAATTTACCAACTCCAGACCAGGCCTTCAAGAAATTCTTAAGGGAATGCTATACCTAGAAAACTAACATCAGGCAGACAGATACAAGGAAACAAAAAACAACCAAGAACAAGGCTCACTTAACGATAGGAACATGTCTGGAAATATTGATAATAACGTTAAACGTTAATGAATTAAATTATCTGATCAAGAGACACAGACTGACTGAATGGATTAAAAAAAAAAAAAAAAAAAAAAAACACCAGAAACCCTGTATCTGTGTTGCCTGTAAGAAACACACCTTATGGATACATACATAGACTAAAAGTGAAGGGCTGGAAAAAGGTATTCCATGCAAACAGAAATCAAAAAAGGACTGGAGTCATGATGCTGAGTTCAGATAAAATAGGCTTTAGACAAGAACTGTAAGAAGAAACAGAGAAGGGCATTATGTAGTAGTAAACAAGCTAGTTCATCAAGAAAGCATAGGGGCCAGCAGTTAGCATAATGGCTATGTCACTAAACTCCCATGTAGTCGACCGCGGTTCGAGTCCTGGACCCGGTGACTTAAACTCACACCAGGCGCATATGCGTGTGTGCCCAAGATCCCGAGAGGAGAATGGAGGAGAAGGGATTGTGGTGTGGCCATCCCCCCTGAGGGGGGGGGGATTTCTTGCTTTCTGTCTCTCTGTCTTTCTGGCGAGTGCACGCACCCTATAGCAAAACCTTTCCCCCAAAAAAAGAAGACATAACGCCTATAAATATCCATGCACCCAACTCAGGAGCACCTAAATATGTGAATGAAAGACTGTTAGAGCTAAAAGGAGAGATAGGTTGCAACACTGTAAGTGTTGGGGATCTCAACATCCCCTTATCTCCCTTAGACAGTTCTTCTAGACAAAAAATAAGCAGAGAGATACAGGACCTAAATGATACTATAAATCAAATGGACTTGACAGACATCTACAGAACCTTCCACCCTAAGACTGCAAAATATACATTTTTCTCAGCTGTAATGGAATCTTTTCAAAGATTGATCATATGATAGGGCACAAATCTAGCCTTTACAGATTCAAAGGCATAGAAACTATATCCAGCATCTTCTCTGACCATGATGGAATTAAACTCAAGATTAATTTCAGGAAAAATACTCAAAAATACATAAACACATGGAAACTAAACAACCTACTTCCGAATGACTTCTCAACTACTGAAGAAATTAAGTCTGAAATCAAAAAATTTATGGAAACAAATGATAATGAGTACAGAGTTTCCATAGTCTACAGGACACCACAAAAGCAGTCGTAAGACAGAAATTCATACCAATTAGTACATATAAGAAAAAGATGTAAAGGGGGCAAATAGACAACCTACCATTATGCCTCAGGGAATTGGAAAAGACAACAATGACAACAACAAAAATGCCAGGAGAAAATAAATAATAAAGATTCGAGCAGAAATAAATGAGATAAAAAAATAAACAAACTATACAGAAAAATAAAAGCAAAAGCTAGTTGTTTGAAAAGATTAACAAGATCGACACACCATTAGCTAGACTAATTAAAAAGAAGAAAGAAAACAGATAAATCAAATACATAATGAAACAGGCAATTAACAATAGACATAATAGAAATTTAAAAAATCATTAGAGGATACTATGACCAACTATATGCCAACAAACAAGAGAACATGGAGGAGATGAACAAATTCCTGGATGTATATAATCAACCAGATTTAATCAGGAGAAAATAAAAAGCCTGAATAGACCCATAACAAGCCAGGAGATTGACTCAGTAATAAATAATCTCCTGATGAAGAAAAGCCCTGGTCCTGATGGCTTCATGTCTGAATTCTACAAAACTTTTTTTCTTAATTTTATTTTAAATTAATTAATTAATTTTACATTCATTCACTGATAGTCACATCATACAAAATATGATTTCCTGTGGCCCCACCTCCACATGGATCCTGAACTTCAGCTGTGAACTAGTGCTTTCAGAGACTTAAAATGAAGATTTTCTGCTGAGACTTCTTCCTCACTTATTTCTAGAAAGGCACAAACCCAGGCCCACCTCCACATGGATCCTGAACTTCAGCTGTGAACTAGTGCTTTCAGAGACGTAAAATGAAGATTTTCTGCTGAGACTTCTTCCTCACTTATTTCTAGAAAGGCACAAGTCTCCTGCTTTCAGAGACTTAAAATGAAGATTTTCTACTGAGACTTCCTCCTCACTTATTTCTACCTCCATTCACTAAGTGTTTAGACAAGTCCAAGTGAACAGAATCTATACATCTGTATACAGTTAGGGTCAAAATATTCCTCTATTTCCACTGATTCTGATGCACAAAGAGTGAGAATGGAACAGAAGAGAGATTGCAGATCACCTCCTTCTGCACACCTCTGAACATTCAGACTGAACTTCAAGAATTAGAAGAAACGCACCATCCATCTGATGACTAGAAATCACCGCAGGGTCACAAGAAATATGAATAAACAAGAAAATACCTCTCCTCCAAGGAAAAATAAGTCCTCTTCATCCTCAGACAGTATGATGAAATTCATGGAAATGTCTGATAAAGAATTTAGAATTTTCATGGTGACAAAGCTCACAGAGATCAAAGAGAGACAATGAACTGCCAAAGAGGGAGGGGGGAAAAAAGCTGATGAGCTTCAGGAAATGAGGAAATTCTTGCAAGATCTAAAAGAGGAATTGCACACTTTAAAAAAGAATCAAATGGACCTGTTAGAGATGAAAACTATAAAACAAGAAGTCAAAACCTCCCTTGAAAGTATTCAAAGCAGACTAGATGACACTGAAAATCAAATCTCAGTTATAGAAGATAGAATTACTGGCCTAGAAAAATCCACCATGAAGACTGAGTAAATTGTCCAAAAACATGAGAATACTGTGCAAGAAATACTAGATACCATCAAATGTCCAAACATCTGGATAATTGGTATCCCAGAAGGGGAAGAGACTCAAAAGGGCATTGACAATCTATTCCATGAAATCCTGGAAGAAAACTTCCCAAACCTAGAGAGGCATTCAAAGATCCAGTCCCAAGAAATACAAAGGACCCCAAATAGAATCAACCCAAGAAGATCTTCTCTAAGACACATTATAGTCAGATTGAGCAAAATCACAAAGACAAGATACTAAGATTGGCAAGAGAGAAACAGCAAGTTACCTACAAAGGATAGTCCATCAGGCTGACAGTGGATCTCTCATCGGAAGCAATGCAAGCGAGGAAAGAATGGGAAAATATATTCGATGTGTTAAGGGAAAAGCAATTGCAACCACTGATACTATACCTGGCGAGATTATCCTTCATATGGGAAGAAAAGACAAGAACATTTTCAGATAAACAAAATCTGAAAGAATTTACCAACACCAGACCAGATCTCCTAGAAATTCTTCAGAGAGTGCTATACCAGGAAAATTAAATACAGTCACACAGAAATAAAACTTCAAAAACTAAGAAAATGGCCAGCTTAATTGTGGGGAAAGGTCTGGAGTTGAATATTATATCCCAGAATTTAATTGGGAAAATTGAATCACAACAAAATATAAAGTACATGAGACTGAACTGGTGAAATAGAATTTTATGACTTTTGACTAAAACGTTTTTTTCTAGGCTTTGTTTTCTGATTTTAAGGATTTTTGTCTTGTCTTGAGCTGCTGATAGGTTCATGTACCTACTATTTGAACAGCATCCCAACCTGTTTCCTGGCTTTAAGTTTTAAGCATTTCTTTGATTTATTAAAGTTAAATCTACTTTTCTTAAAATGGAAAAATATAGTAAAAAATACATAATTAATGACCATAGTAAACTATATGGCATCAGCTAGGTGCTACCTTATAGTATATTCATTCTACTCAGAGTTTCATGCCTTAAGTCAGACCTGTATTCATAGATATGTATATATCAGCAGAGCTTGCTACTGAAAGTAGTTAGGTTATTTAAGAAATTTTGTCAATCAATAAAATGTAGAGGGGGTAGAAATGGAAAACAACTGTGGACACCTGAGATAGTATGGGAGGAGCATGGGAAATGGCACAGGGTGAGAAATATATATATATATATATATGTATATATATATATATATACACATACATATATATATATGAAATATATACATACATATATATGAAATATATATATACATACATATATATATATATACATACATATATATATATATATATATGAAACTAGAAATGGAAAATTATTGACGATAACATGTATGATTAAGCTACTATGCAGCATCTTCTGGATGGGAAATTACATTTTGTATGCTGTGACAATGCTCAGTGAATAAATGTAAATTAATTAATTAAAGAATAAGAAAAAAGATAAATAAAAAAAATTTTAAATATGATTTCCCATCCAGAATATACTACATAGTGGCTTAATCATACATGTTATCGTCGATAATTTTCCATTTCTAATTTCATATATGTGTGTGTGTGTGTGTGTGTGTGTGTGTGTGTATATATATATATATATATATATATATATAGTGTGTGTGTGTGTGTATATATTATATATATTCACCCTATTTCTGACACTGCCATTTCCTACCCTCCTCCCACACTATCTCTCATGTCTACAGTTGCTTTCCATTCTTTTTTCCCCCACATTTTATTGATTCACAAAATATCTTGAATAATCTAACTACTTTTAATAGCAAGGTCAGCTGATATATACGTATCTGAATTCTACAAAACTTTTAAAAAGGAGTTAACCTGATTCTACTCAAATTATTTCTAAGGATCCAAATGGAAGCCTTCATCATCCTCATTTCCAAAACAGATAAAGACATGACGAAAAGGAAAGTTACAGACCAGTATCTCTGATGAATATAGATGCAAAAATTCTCAACAAGATTCATGCAAATTGAATCCAACAACATATAAAAGAGATTATTAATCACAATCAGGTAGGCTTTATTACAGGGATGCAAGGGTGGTTCAACATATGCACTACCATAAACATAATACACCATATTAACAGAAAGAAAGATTAAAAACCATATTATCACTTCAATCAATACAGAGAAAGGATTCAACAAAATACGGCATTGCTTCATAATTAAGACTCTTAGCAAGATTGGTATAGAAGGGTCATTTTTCAACACAATAAAAGCCATATATGAAAAACCTATAGCTAATATTATACTGAATGGGGAAAAGTTTTTAGCTTTTTCTCTAAAAACTGATACTAAACAAGGCTGCCCACTTTCTCCACTCATTTTCAATATAGTGCTGGAAGTCTTAGCCAATGCAATCAGAAAATAGAATAATATAAAAGGCATTCAAATAGGGAAAGAACAGTTGAAAATATCTTTATTTGCAGGTGACATGATGGTATACTTAGAAGATGCAAAGTTTCAATGAAAAAACTTCTCAAAGTAATAAATTAGTACAATAAAGTGCCAGGATCGAAAAATCAAGATCCAAAAATCTGTAGCATTTCTATATACTAAAAACAAGTTCATGGAGGTAAAATGAAGAAAGGAATCTCTCTTACCATAGCCACAAAATGTCTAAGATACCTAGGGATAAACCTAAAACCTAACTAAAGAAGTCAAAGACCTTGGGGCCAGCAGTTAGCGTAATGGCTATGTCGCTGGACTCCCACATATTCGACCACGGTTTGAGTCCCGGACCCGGCGGCTTAAACTCACGCCAGGCACGTGTGCGTGCGTGCCCAAGATCCAAAGAGGAGAATGGAGGAGAAGGGATTGCAGCGTGGCCATCCCCCCTGGGGAGTAATTTCTCGCTTTCTGTCTCTCTGTCCGTCTGGCGAGTGCACACGCCCTATAGCAAAAACCTCTCCAAAAAAAAAAAAAAAAGAAGTCAAAGACCTTTACAAAGAAAACTATGAAAATCTTTAAAAAGATATTGAAAATGACACCAAAAAGTGGAAGGACATCCCATGTTCCTGGATTGGAAGAATTAACAAAATCAAAATGGCAATTCTACCCAAATTAATCTACATATCTAAAGAAATTCCAATCAAATTACCAGGAAAATTCTTCACAGATCTAGAAGACAATCATAGAATTTGTCTGAAATCATAAAACACCACGTATTGCCAAAACAATCCTGCACAAGAAGAGTGGAGTGGGTGGCATAGCACTTCCTGACCTGAAATCTTTCATAAAGCTGTGATAATCAAAACAGCATGGTATTGGCACAAATACAGACAGGTGGACCAATGGAATAGAATAGAGACCCCAGAAATACACCCCAAAACATACAGCCAACTGATTTTTGACAAAGGATACCAGTCAGTCCAGTGGGAAAAGGAGAACCTTGTTAGCAAATGGTGCTGAAAAACTTGGATATCCACCTGCAGAAAGGTGAAACTGGATCCCCATCTTTTACCATTAATAAAAATAAACTCAAATGGATCAAAGATCTGAACCTAAGACCTCAAACTATAAAACTACTGGTGGAAAGCACTGGGGAAACTAGGAGACATTGGGGTAGGCAAAGACTTCTTAAATAAGACTCCCAAAGCACAGGCAATAATCCCCAAAATAGACAACTGGGATTCTATCAGATTAAGAAATTTCTGCATAGCAAAGGACACAGTAATTAGTGTGAACTGACAACCTTCAGAATAAGAGAATTTTTTGTAAACTACCTCAAATAAGAGACTGATAACCTGAATACACAGGGAACTCAAGCGGCTTAACTCAAAAATAATGATTAACCCAATTAAAAGATGGGAAAATACCTGTTGATGATAACATGTATTCTCAACTGTACTGGTCTGAGAAGTATTTCATGTTGGGTAAATTCTCTTTACAAGCCAAATCATATATAGTGATTGAATGTTTAAAAAAAAATAAAAAAGAATAAATAATAATAATAATCTGAAAAAATGATGAAAAGCTATTTGATGATGATAATGTGGATAGTGATGTCTTTGTCTTGACTGATATGCATGGTAATTGTGCTGGAAAAAGAAATGTAATACAGTGTAAAGATATACATGATTAAATATAATATAAAAATTATGATAAATAAAATTAAACTTTAAAAAAGATGAGAAAATGAGCTGAACTAAAAACTCTCTAAGGAAGACATACAAACAGTCAAAAAAGCATATGAGAAAATATTCAACATCCCTCATCATAAGGCAGATGCAGATCAAAACCATGAGATACCATCTAACTCTTGTCTGAATGGCAAAGATTAAAAATACAAAAAATAAGTGTAGGTGGGGTTGTGGTGAAAGGGGAACTCTCCTACACTGTTGGTTGGAATGTAAATAGGCCCAGCCACTGTGGAAAACAATATGGCGTTTCCTCATATACCTACAGCTAGAACTACCATATAATCCAATAGTCCCACTCCAGAGTATTTACCCAAAGGACAGGAGAATACTTAGTCGGAAAAGCATTTGCACATCAATGTTTATTGCAGCATTATTCACAATTGCTAAGACATGGAACCAACCCAAATGTCCATGAGCAGATGAATGAATTGAAAAACCATGGCATGTATACTTTATGAAATACTA
The DNA here is from genome assembly GCA_026018925.1 of Tupaia tana. NCBI lineage: Eukaryota > Metazoa > Chordata > Mammalia > Scandentia > Tupaiidae > Tupaia > Tupaia tana. Next base: position 92,104,148 of record JAKSZU010000009.1, read on the forward strand.
TTCAGCCATAAAAAACAACATGACCCTGACACTTGATAGAAAGTGATTGAATATGGAAAATTTATTGCTGAATGAAGCAAGCCAGGCTATGAAAGAAAGATATTTTCTGTTTCTACTTAATATATATCAACTGTCTACACTCTATGGTAGAGACTGAAAGTTTGGAGGCCATATAAGCAGTGAAAATAGTTATGGCCACTGGAAACAATGTGGAAAGAGGGTGGGAGAAGGGAGGAGTATAGAGAAGGAAATCAGGGAGAAAAAATAGAGAAGTATAACATTTGTGGGACACAGATATGGTTTATTATCTGTTGATGATAACATGTATAGTATTCTCAACTGGACTGGTCTGAGATGTAGTTCATGTTGGGTAAATTCTCTTTACAAGCCAAATGTTGTATAGCAATCCAATGTTTAAATAATAATAATAATAATAATAATAATAAAATAAAGGAAAAAAACCCTTTTCAAATTTTAGTCAACTTGCCACATATAAAATCCCTTCACAAAATTACCTTCATAATTCTTTTCTATTTCTATTTACTATCATTTTTCCTTGTTCTTATAATTTTAATTTTGGAACCAACCTTAACCTCTGATTTAGACAAAATTTAGTATCTTAAAGAACACATTTTTATTTGTCACTAAGGATTACATGTGGCTTGTCTAGTGAGATTTTCTGATGTCTAAGAGGAGCTGTTGGAGTCTAAGGCCCCATCAGTCCTTAATTTAGAGGCCAACATGGACTCAGAAGTCCCAGGTTCCCTTTGGACCTTGGGGCATTCCCTTTTCCAGAAGCCAACTCCTCCACATTGGGGACAGATCCCAGTGAGGACAGAAGGATATCAATTATGGGCATTGTTCAGTGCCCAGCCCTCCCACATTGGAAACATTTAGTTTCCTCTTCTGGGGCAGAGGCTCTGATCTGGACTTTTCCAGATCTGGTCTACAGGTGGAACTTAAGTTTTCAGCCTTCAGGAGTACTAGGAATGACTCAGGTAGCTATAACCACAGGCAATTAGGCCTTTTTTGTTTGTCTTTCTAAGTTCAATCAAAGGTTAAGGTAAATTGCCCGTTAATTATATCCCTTTTCTGAGTTATCTAAGATTTTCCTAGATCCGTTCTGATCTGTGAGAGAGATGATGCACTGAGAAGAGAACTTAAAGCTCTAATATATCCTGGGGGTTTTGTTTGTTTTTTTTAATCTCCTATAAGGAGCAACTGAGTGTAGTGAGAAGGGCAAAGTCCAGCAGGTTTTACAAAGCACCTGCCTTGTCAGTGATAGAAGAAAATAAAATCTAAACACACCCTGGAAAAGCTATGTGACTTAAATGTGACAAAATGTGATAGGTTCGTATAATCTAAGGCACTCATACAGTGTAGTGTATAAGAACAAATGTAAACACAGACATGAATAGACAGTTACAAGGGAGTTTCAGTACAACTGGAAAACATGGGGAAATGTTCATCACTACTAATCAAAGAAATGCAGATTAAAACAGGTAGATAAGCTTATGTTTAAGCCTGTATTTAATAGAATTGAAAAAGATGGTACTTGGTTGGCTAGTGAATGTGATTTGGTTTAACTCCATAAGAAAACATTTTTGTAGCCAATGTGCATAAATGCCCTTTGATCTAGTCAACTACTTCTGAAAATATTTCCTAAGAGAATAATTCAAAATATGAAAAATACTATATCTATGAAGGTATTTATCAGTGATGCTTATAAAATTTAAAAATTGAAGTAACACAAATATCTAGCAATAAGGGAATGATGAATCTATTTCATGGGATAGTATACTAGTATTATAAGTGTACTATTATAAAGATTGTAGGACATTTTAGAAAAATACTTAGTGATATATGTTAATAAAAGAGCACGTCTTAAAACTGTGTGCAGATTGGGACCAGCAGTTAGCATAATGGCTATGTCACTGGACTCCCATGTAGTCTACCGCGGTTCGCGTCCCGGACCCGGTTGCTTAAAACTCACGCTGGGTGCGTGTGCGTGCATGCCCAAGATCCCAAGAGGAGAATGGAGAATGGAGGAGAAGGGATTGTGGCGTGGCCATCCCCCCCAGGGGGTGATTTCTCGCTTTCTGTCTCTCTGTCTCTGTCTGTGTGGCAAGCGTATGCACCCTATAGCAAAAACCTCTCAAAAAAAAAAACTGTGTACAGATTGCAATTATAATTTTGTAAAACACATGCATATGAGAGAAAAAGACCAGGAGGAATAATAATGGTGGTTATTTTAGGGTAGTAAAATTATTCATTTTTAAAAATGTTTTTCTCTTTTTTTCAAAATTTCTGTAATGAGATTATTTTACTTTTGTGGCTAGATTTTTTTTTGAAATAAAGAAGCAAAAAAAGCTGCAGCAAATATAACAAAGTTTTAATTACTCTAGTTGATTTATAAAAACACTCATACCCAGATAAATGAACAATAGACATGAATAGACAATTCACAAAAGTGGAATCAAATAGTAAAAAATCATAGAAAAATATATTTAGTATCGGGCCAGTAGGTGGCATGGGGTTAAGGGTGCTGGATCTCATATGGCCAACTCTGTGGTTTGAATCCCGAACCTGGTAGCTAGAAAAATACCTGACGTGTGTGTGCATGCCCAAAATCCCAAGGAAAGAATGTAGGAGGAAGGATTGTGGAGTGGCCATCCTCCCTCTCATTTTCCCTCTCTCTCATCCTCCTTGTCTTTCTCTGGTGAAGAAGGTGGTAAAGGTGGTGTGTTCTCACTTATAATAGCCCAGAAAAGGATGGAAGGGGTACATAAATATTCAACAACAGCAGAATGATTAGGTGGTACACTGCAGTGTATCCACTCTGATGTGATATTATATTTAAAATGGTGGTTAGGACAAGTACATAACCAGAAAAAAAACACCTATCTTATAATGTTCATTTTATTTTTAAAGGGCAAGTCATTATAACATCATATTTTCACTTAAATCTGAGTCATGTAAAAATATATATACACATGAAAAAATCTTAGAAGGAAAATACAACAAAATGATAACAGTGACTTTGTATGGATGGTGGTACAGGATGTGTGTATATGTATGTGTGTGTATATATATTATGTATGTGTGTATGAATACACATGTATATCCACCTTTTTTCTATTTCCTATATTTTTCTCTTTTAATTAATTAATTTTTCCCAGCATGAATACACTGTACATTAGTTCATTTATTTCTTTTTTCAAGAGTGGGTCACCCTTAATAGAGTCCTAATGCCACAATCCACTACCAGCCCCGCTGGTCAGGGTCATGGGCATATGCACATGCACACCTGTCATGTACAGAGAGACCTCAGGCTGCAAACTCAGGACATTCCAACATGGCCTCAGCATCAAGGAGTTCTGTGTTTACCACTGGACCACCAGAACTGGCTGATTATGTTATTTTTATAATAAAACTTAAAAAAATTTTTTTTTGCTAGATGTGTGTGCTCATTGGAGAGAGACAGAAGGACAGAGATAAAGAGAAAGAGAAGGAAATTGAGCACGCATTGCTCATGGAAGATGTTCACACTACAATCCCTTTTCCATTTCTCCTTTGGGGATTTTTGGGTATGCATGTACATGGACCAAGCATATTTTTCAAGCTGCTCAGTCTGGGACCTGAACTGCACAGTAGTTACAATGCAGTGTGGTCAGGAGATGCTAGCATTACAGACAGTGTGGTGTACAGAAGAAGGAATAACAGTTTGCTTTCCCATTGATAGGGATGGAGAATTCAAGCGGGGGTATAATGAAATCATGGCAGCAGAAAGGTATGGGACATTTGGAGAACCATAAGGAAAGAAATGGGGCCGGGTAGGAGGGCAAATAGGGCAAGATCAGATGACAAAAGTTTTATAAGCCATGTTGGGAAGTTAGAGTTTTTTCCTGGGGTTGGTGGGGATTTACTGAAAAATTTGGGAAAGGATTAAAATGTGCTGATTGAACTGGAGAGAACCGAGACCATAGGCAGATAGGCTATCAAAGTCATTCATTTTAACAAGTGTTTAGCAAGCTTCCACTATATGCTAGGCACTGAAGAAAAAGAGGCATAGAGGAGGTTTCTATATAAGGGCTGTTGGTACAGGACAAAAGGCCATGTAGTGAGGGACATGTATTTAAAAGAGGGACAAAATTTTAAAGTAAAGTAGTTGAAGGGGCAGAGGTTTGGTTAGGATGCTAGCTTTAATAATTAAAAACTATTACAATAAGTTTATTTTGTTTCATTTAATGGAATTGAGTGCTGTGTACAAAAATCAATGTGTCAGGAATTGATGGTTTTTGTTTGGGACCTAATTTTTAAAACAGAATTGCATGATATTTCAAGATGATACGTTCCACTTCCTGTGAGACTTTTGCAGCATGATCATTAAGAGGGTTGATTTTTGCCAAAATATTGAAGGGCTTCATCAGTTTTTCCGAGGGTTTCTCCTTAATCTCTGGTATTCAAATCATTCTCTCTTGAACCACTTTTAAAATCATTATCTATATTTATTTTTCTTCTCTTCAGCTGTGAACAGGTCTACCAGATCCTCATTGTCAGTTTTGTGTACTGACTTCATGATATCCTGCATTTTTTATAAGATTTGGGATTTCACTTTCTGACACATTTGCATTCAGTTGCTAACTGATCTTTCTAACAGTCTATGAAAGACAAAAAGATTGAACAGATGAATGGGGTTAGGTGCAAGTGTTTGAGTATGGACTTATATAAGTAGTCAATTCATCAACACTTTCATATTACAACAGCTTTCTTAGGAAAGCATAAACCCTTGGTATTGCTGGGGATAAGATAATATATTCTCAATAATGAGAACTCCCCATATCAACAAAAATCTAGTGCAGTATTTTTCAAACTGAGGGCTATAGTTCAATAATGGAAAATTATATCAACCTAGTGGGCTGCAACCAGCATTTTTTTATATCAAGTGGATTGTGTGAAATTTGTTCTGGAGTATGCATGTTTATGTGTTACAATGTCAAATGTCCAGTCACTATAAAGTGGAATGACTTTGAAATAAGCCTAGATGTAAATCCAGGCCCTACTACTTACTAATTGTATGTATTAAGTTCAGAGTTATTCCAGAAACAGCATGTGCAGGGGCACAGAGGTGTGATATTTGGAGGGACTTCCAAGTTAGTCATTAAAGCTTGAACCACAGACTTCTTTAGGCAAGTGATTGGAGGTAAATGGAAAGGTAAATAGTTTAAACTTGATCCTTTAGATCAATGGTTCTTGACCTTATTTGACCATGGACCCCTCTGAAAATCTGATGAAAGCTATTCTCTCTAGCAAATGTACATACAAAAAATTTTTCCTTATATTTTCAGAAAGTATAAGGATCATAGATTAAAATCCTTGGCTTTAGACAGTAAGAAGTCACTGAAGGAATTTTTCAGCCAAGGGGAAATAACATTGTCAAATTTGCATTTTAAGAATATGATTCTAAATAGTCAGCAGATATATTTGGGGAAAAGAGACTGTCAATAGAGAAATATGTTAGGACCTTGTTGTAATAATCTATCAAAGACTAGAGGAAAGTAGTAATGATGCGCATAGAAGAGGAATAAATTCAAGAGCCCTTTAGTAGATAAAATAGATATAAATGCAAAGGAAGGAGTGGCCTAGATTTCTTGTGTAAATGACTAAGTAAATTGTATTACCATTAACCAAGAAACATAGAGGGTAAGGATTGATGTGCTTATGCAACATCTAATTGAAGATATCTGTTAGAGAGCTGGTAATAGGGTTCAGTCTAGTACTCACCTACCTTTAATGTGTATATGAATTATCTGGAGATTTTGTTAAAATGCAGCTTCTGATTCAGGAGTTCTAGGATGGAACCTAGGATTCAGCATTTCTAAGAAACTCCCAGGTAATACTCCATGCTGCCAATCTGTGGACTGGTTAGAACAGCAAAAGGCTGGAGTGCAGGAGAATCATCTTCACTGAAGATTCATATTAGGGAGTCAGGAGCAATATAGTTAGTAATTAAAATTTGGGAAATCAATAAAATCACCTAGAAAGCATGTATAAATTAATAACAAAAATAATACTGAACCTATGGAATGTCAGTTATTTAAAGAGAAGGTGAAAGAAGAAAAGCCTACGAATGAGTCTTGAGAAGGAATAGTCAGAGAGTTAGGAAGGGAATGAAGACATGTATCACAGAAATCAAGGGTTAACCTCAAGAAGATAAGCTTAGGGCTGGCCCCATGGCCTTTGGGTTGGTCCCATGGCCTAGTGGTTAAGGGAACTAAATCCCATATGTCCAAACATGTGGTTCAAACCCCAGCCTCAGCAGCTTGAAAAACATGCCAGGCATCTGTGCATGCATGCCCCAAATCCCAGCAGGATGGAGACATGGAAGAGAAGGAATTGTAGTGTGACTACACCCCATTGGGGGGTGCTTTCACCCGCTCTCTCTTGCTCAATTAAAAAATAATTTAAAAATTCATTTTAGTTTTAAAAACAAGATAAGCTTAGATAGCCATGTCTGACACTATACAGTATGCATTTGCTACAAGGGTGATGTCCCAAAGGAAACAAAAATTGATTCTTGGGATGGAGGGCAGGTGGAAGAACTTATCTTTTACAATTATTTATGGTCCTGTGAAGGACGAGAGTACATAAGTAGATGTGTGGTATATGTGTGACAATTAGTTTCATAACGGAGGGGTCGATTAGGAAAATAGATCTAAAAAGCCTTCTTGGGCAGGGTTGGGGCACAGTAATGAAAAAAATAATTGAGAAACAGTGCTGTAGAAAAGTAAAGTAAGATTTATCAGTAAAGGGACCAGGTGACAGTATAGTGGTAACACAGCTGGATCCACATGGGAAAACTCCTGTGTTCACACCCTGAAGCCTCCCAGAACATGCTGGCCAAGCATGCCTGTAATCCAGGCCAGCTAGGACTGGGAGTACATTGCACATTAGTTATCCTGTTGGGAGTGTCTGTCTGTCTCTCTTCTCTCTCATAGAAGTAAATAATAGAAAATTTTTTGAGAGGTTTTTGCCATAGGGCACGTGCGCTCGCCAGGCAGAGAGAGAGAGACAGAGAGACAGAAAGCGAGAAATCACCCCCCAGAGGGGATGGCCACACCGCAATCCCTTCTCCTCCATTCTCCTCTTGGGATCTTGGGCACGCACGCACACGCACCCAGCGTGAGTTTTAAGCCACCAGGTCCGGGACTCGAACCGCGGTTGACTACATGGGAGTCCAGCAACATAGCTATTATGCTAACTGCTGGTCCCAATAATAGAAATTTTTTCAAAAGATTTATCAATAAGGAGGTTAAGATGAAGAAGTCTTTAAAAGATGAAAAGGGATGTGCCAGGGAGTCAAGAACATGTGTGTGTGTGTGTGTGTGTGTGTGTGTGTGTGTGTGTTGAGGAGATATTTCCAAAGGTCCCAATAGCAGTAGCTAAAGAAGAGCAATGTATTAGGTTGCTGTAAAAGTCATGACACATTTTTTCCCATGCAAAAGCTATATGTACTATAGTTCACTATGGTGTGCAGTAATTTTTACTCTTTAATTTCCTTAATATGCAATGCATTTGTTTTAATAGCCTGTATCATATGCTTTAAAAATAAGGAATGATTAAATATTAATAAAAAATTTAAAACATAAGTTATCCATTTTACAAGCTGTACTGATGTACAATAATTAAATGTATGAAATAAATTAGAATAATAATAAAAATGTTTAAATAAAATATAAATAAATAATAAAAACAATTTATATATTGAGAATACTGTATATGTTAATATCTTTGAGTTGGTTGACATATAATGCTTGTATTCTTTAACATTGTACAATATTCTTTAATATTGTGTGCTGTAACATGTAAAATGGTTACATATAAATAAAAATCTAGAAAATTCTATCTTTCAGAATATCTATGACTTGACTAATATACAGTGTGTTCAAGCATGAAAAAACTATTTTCTATGCCATAAAAATGTACAGAGATTAAGTGTAAATATTAGAAATGTAAAAAATTAAAAACTATATAAATTCAAAAAATTATATATCAAAATAAAATGTGATATTGTAAGAAAAATAAGGACACAATATTGAAATAAATCACAATCTGACATCTATAAAACTAGCTGTTAGTTGAGTTACAAATATCAAAATTTACATATAAAAAAATTTGTGTTGAAAATGTAAGGCATAAAGCCAACAGGTAGCATGGTGGTTAAGGTATAGACTCCCACATGGCTGACCATGATTTGAATCCCAGACGTGGCTTGAATATCACAGTGGGCACATGTGTTTTCATGCCCAAGACCCAGGAGGAGAATGGAGGAGAAGGGATTATAGCATGGCCATTGCCATGCAGATGGTAATTTCTGTTTTCCTCTCATTGTATCTCTCTCTGACAGGCACATGTGCCCTATGCCAAAAACCTCTCTTAAAAAAAGTAAAGCATAGAAAAATATTATAATCATAATTTTTTAATAAATAAAAATATTAACTTTTTAAAAATTTCTTTTATACATTCATTCATTATACTTCACTTAGCTTATAAAGTGAATTTTTCCACATGAATACACTTCACACTGGTCCAGTTATCACCAAGAGATAATAATCCATTTTTGTGTCCCATAAATGTCTCTCTTAATTAGATAGGTTTGGGATGATACGTAGGAACCTGCACTTTCAAACACTAAGAGTGATTCTGATGTATACACTTTGAGTAACTGCTATAAGAAATGAGACCCACTAAAAACATTATGTTAGGAAGTAATATGGTTAGATTTGTGTTGTAGGAAAATAACTAAAGCTGCAGTTATAGAGGATAGATTGAAGGAGGCATAGGCTGGAGGTTAGGAGACTGATTAGAGTGTGAGCAGTTCCACTGAAAAGTAATAAAGGCCTGAACTAAAACAGAACAAGGAGATTGGGGATGGAGAATGGTAAATGCTGGTTTCAGATAGTTTTAAGAGATAACATCAAGTATTAAAGATTGAGTGAATGTGGGAGAATATAAAAGATGAAGAAGATGACTTAGCTTTCTGGTTTAATTGGATGGAGCCTCAAAGAAGATGAGAATTAATAGCAATAGCTAATGTATGTTGAGCTATATGTGAGGTGTTACCTTACATGCACTTTTTGTATGTATTTTCACAAAAACATTAAGAAGTGGATATTAGCCCGTCAGTGTGGCACAGCAGTAATGCAGTGCCTTGCAAAGCTGAAAGCCACATGGCTGACCATAGGTTTATATTTTTTGAGTTGGTCTGAAAACACTTTGGTGTGCACATGTAGGCACCCAGGATCCTGAGGATCTGAAAGTCTGGAGAGTGTATCACAGTGTGATGAGACCCTACAGATGGTCTCTCTCTTTTAGCTTCTCTCTCTCGTACACTTGTGCACAAGCATACACACACCCACACACACACACACACACACACAAGAAATGGGTAGTAAATATATCTCTGTTTTACACATGGAAGTACAGAGAGGTTAAACTACTTGCTCAAGGTTAGTAAGAGCCCAAGTTGAGATTCAATCCTGGACAATCTGATCCTTCAATCTGGGTACCTACCCATCATATTATACTACCCCAATCAACAGGAATAGGTGGTAGGGTGAGGCAGAAGTACTACCCAGGAATATTAGGTATCTGGATTGAGAAATGGAAGTAGAAGCTAGAACAGGAGATAGAGATGTGTTGCTAGTATATCAAGTGGCACTGCAAATCATGAAAATGGGTAGGATTACTCAGGGAAAATATGTAGAGTGAGGAGAAAAAGAAAGTAGACCCCAGAACTCCAGGAAGCACCAACTTACAATGGACAAATAGGAGAACAGGATTCAGTCAATTAAGCTGAAAAGCTACCATCAAGGATAGCCAGATTATCAAAATAGACAGTGGTCATGGAATCCCATGGGAGTAAAAGAGTTTAAAGAAGAAAAGAACTCCCAACAGTACCGTGCTATAGAGTGACCAATCCAAATAGGTTTATTACAGTGTCAGTTATATTGGCAATTAGATAGTCATTCATGACCTTGGTCAGAGAAGTTTCTGCAGAGTGACAGGACTACAACCCAAACCACTGAAGGATGAGTAGGAACTAACGAAATAGACAGGAAAGGAAAGCTACTCTGTCTAGGGATTTAAATGAGAAAAAAAAAAAAAAAAAAAAAGAGGAAAGAAGAGGGAAGTGTCCAAGGGAAAGTAAGAGTTGTAGTATGGTTTACTGGTTTCGTTTTAAGAAAATTAAGAACATCTACAGGCTGAAAGGGAAATATTGGACATGTGAGCAAGTTAAGAAATAGATCAAAGTCTCAGACAAGACAGAAAATGGGACAGGTTGCTTTCAGAGAACTACTCCTTGTGAAGCCAGAGTAAAAGAAGTGAAAGATGGATTTGACAGAGGAGTTTGGGTTACCTGCTAACAAATTGACCTGACCTGTCCAATGGTCTTTTGTTTCTCTGGTAAATAACTCTTGCCCTCTTATATCACTTCTGCATAGCTATCTTTGAGTCTTTCAATTCTTTCATACTGAGTCTCTTAGAAAGCCATCTTGTCACATCCAGCTTCCCTTAAAGGGGACGCACTGTATTTATGTAAACATATGCCAGCATAGGGGTGGTGCTGCAGTAAAATATGACACTCTTCAAGGCTGACCCATATGGGAAGGTTCCAGTTCATGTCCAGAGACCTCCCTGAGTGTGTAAGGCACAGACATGCTCATGATCAAGGGCTGACTGAGACTAGGGGAGATCATGGTATCAAGAGCCTATTGGGGGTGCTCTTTCTTTCTCTGTTTCTCTCTCACTCATGGAAGAAAGAAAGAAGGAACTTTAAATAAATAAATAAACAAACAAACAAACAAACAGCATAGGACAGTGACTCCTGACCTCCAGAATTTGTCTAGATCACATTTTGTTTATTCACTTGGATTGATTGGTTCTCATTCTTCCACCAGCCTCCTTTGGTGCCTCCTGTCCTATTTGGTTCTGATCTCAGCTCCCAATATTTTCCATTATCTCATTCTGATAATCCATTTAAGACCCATGCCTCATGTCCTTCTTCCCAAAATTCTGTTCTTTTCCCTCTTGTTCTGTGACATGTCAGCCTTCCACCTGACAACATGTGATCTATGCCTGGGTCCCCTCTGTCCTACTTGCCTGCTAGGAGAGCTTCTAGTCCTAGCACATTGTTAGTTTCTGGGACTTCCTTCTGGGGGCAGTGAGCAATACAGTCGTAAAGCTCTGTGTCCCGCATCTTGGCCATCTCTACATGAAGAATATAGAGCAAGACCTCCAGCTTTTAGTTACTACCCACCTGACAATTAGGATCATAGCTATTAGAGCTGTATTCCCAAGAGCTCTACCTCCTTATGTGTCAATGCAATGAATGCCAGTGAACTGCACTACAGTTCCAATACCCCAAAGGGCTCTATGCACAGTATTACTTGTTAACCAAAGAGCCAAACCTCTTCCTCTACCATACCACCTCAGCTCCAGCTTTTACAAATAAACAAATAACTGTGAAAATGGAGACCTGGATTTAGTGTCAGTTGCATTGTCTCACCAACAACACAGACCCCCTCCTTTATCCATGGAGGGCATGTCTTTGTCTCTTTGCTACTCATAGCCATTATATCTTGGCACCCATAGAATAGGCACCTCATCAGACAAAATTGATAGGCCTTTACCATAGTAGCTCACATCAGTCTGTCAATACATGTCCAACTTACAAGACACCAGCCCCTCCAACAGAAAAGTGCCCTGCCAACCATCAAGAATAGGAACCAGCTAAGACATACTTGGTCCCTATGACACTCCTACCCCAGCCTCTAGAGGATGATATATATTCCTATAGTTCCTATAGAACAGGAAAAGATGGTATATCACAAGTTCAGCATCATACAGGGAATCCTAGCTCCATCATTTACTGCTTCTCTACCTCTTTGTCCTCATTTATAAATTAGAAATAATAATAGTACCTACCTTATAGGGTCATAAGGATTAAATGTGATAATTGCATTAAAGTGTGTGACAAAGAAACTGATACACAGTGTTTGATAAAAGTCATTTTTTTAAAAAAATATTTATTTTGTTCATAAGAGTGAGAAACAGAGAGAGAGAAGCTCCCTCAACCAGGCCCCATGACACAATGCCCCCCAAGCCTTCACATTCAGCCAGAACCATGGGCACACATTCATAGCATGTACATGTTAGCTGGGAAACCAAACCATGATCTTCTATATGGACCCAGCATTGCTTGAGCAATGCATATCTGCTGAGTCAGCTCATTTATTATATCTAGATTGGGTTATACTCAGAAGGTCTTAGGCAACCTCTCAGTCTCTGGTCCAACTGCCTCTCAAGCTGAAAGCCCTGGTATCATTTGTCATACACCACACTTACCCCTCCCCATGTCCATATGCCTCTCCTGGCTGAAAGCAGACTGTTCACTCTTTCCCTCCAGACCCACTTTGTCAGAGTTTTGCTACCAGCATTTCCTATACCTTCCTACCCAACCCCCAAACATCACAGAGAATTCCCTATTCAATCCACTCCTCATACTGCTGGGAACCAACTTATACCCAAAAAGTAAATAAAGATACTACCTACCAAGAGGTAGATGGACTGCCCCTAATTGACAAGGGTGACTGTAAGGTAGCCCTGGTGTCCAAGACTTGCCCTACTACTCAAGGAGCAGATTCTCTGAGTCTAAAATTGAAACCTTCTGTAAAATAAAACTGTGATCAGCAGCTTGCAGCAGATTTCATCAGATCCTCTATCTCCTTCCCATTGGCCTTGAAACTCTTTCTGAAAATAAAAAAGCAAGGAGTTCTTCCTTGCCCAGTTTATCCCATCCTTAGTGTAGTCATTATCCAAAATCCTTTCTATTAATCTTGAATCTCCTAAATCAATATCATAAGACTCCGGCCTTCACAGAGCTATACCTTGGGACCACCTACAATCTCATCTACATCAAGAAGGTAATGTGTGGAAAATTCTTGTGCAGTACTTCTGCCTTCCTCCAGCCAGTGAAATTTTACACTTCCTCCTAGAGTAAATTGTTAAAAGAAAAATAAACCAGCTAATTTAATAGAGTTGTAATAGAGAAAATGTTAACACGTTTTATATCAGGCAGTTGTCCCTGGACTTCTAGACAACTCCAACCAGCCTCATGGTCAACTTGGCATTTAAGTTGGCAGAATAGAACAGGAAAGTGTCCTACAAAAAAACATAAGTGAGAGAGTGAAGTAGAGAAATCATTGGTTACACTCTGCAGTTTGTCTGCATTAACATGGTTTAAACTACGAGATGCCTGTGATTGACTGAAGGCTAGCTGCTGTGATTGGCTATAACCTAGCAACCAGCTCAGAAGAATAGCCTAACATGTACGATTTGGGCTTATCCATAGGAATCAAAGTATGGGAGTACAACAGCTGTTTTAGTCCAAAATAGTTTAACAAGGTGTAATTATCAGGGCAATATTTTTTAATTAATTAATTAAAATTTTTTAGTAAATTTTTTTGATATTATTTTATTTATCTTTATGTATTTATGTATGTATTTATATTTGACCAGAGAGGGACAGAGTGAGAGAGAGAGAAGGAAAGTGAGAAGGCAAGCCACAGATCCGAGATTTGAACTGTGGTCAGCCATGTGGGAGTCTAGTGTCCTTAACCAGCACAACACCTGCTGACCCCTATTTTTTTTTTTTTTTTTTGTAAAGTAAAAATTACAGAATTTTTTTCAACAGAGAACTTTACATTCTTTTTACTGTTAAATGTTTCCCTTTGTTCCTCCCACCCATCATCCAGCATCTACTCCCCTCCCTTATAGCCTTGGTATCTACACTTATCGTCTGTACTGCTATATCTTCAGACCTTTCTGTTTCTACCATAGAGTGCAGACATCTGGTACATATACAGTGTGTATCTTTCAAAGTTTGGCTCACTTTGTTTAACATTAAGTCTTCTATATTCATGAACTTTGAATCAAATGGTAGGGTCTCATTGTTCCTTATGGCTGAGTAGTATTCCATAGTATATACGTGCCACAGTTTTTCAACCCAGTCATCAGTTTTTGGACACTTAGGTTAATTCCATGTCTTGATAATTGTGAATAATGTAGCAATAAATGTGGATGTGCAAGTGTCTTTCTAAGTGTTTTCCTATCCTTTGGGCAAAGATCAAGGACCGAGATTACTGGGTAATATGGTAGTTCTCTTTGTAGGTTTTTGAGGAACCTCCATATTATTTTCCCAAGATTGTACAATTTACATTCCCACCAACAGTGTAGGGGATTCCCTTTTCACCGCAGCCTCTCCAGCACTTGTCATTCTTTATTTTTTTATCCTAGCTATTATAACTAGGGTTAAATGGTATCTCGTGGTTTTAATTTGCATTTCCCTTATGACAAGATACTTTGAACATTTTTTCATATAGCTTTTGGTAATTCGTAAGTCTTCCTTAGGAAGTTGGCTGGGTGATATTTTGATAAATTTACTTCATTTGACCAGAGAATCTCTGGGCTGGATGATAATGCAGTGGTGCCATCTCCTGGCCAAGTCCCAAAGTACAAAAATAGTGTATCTGGACTACATTCTGTTCTGAAAGAGTTTACTTAGTGTTGAAAAAGATGTATGCTTTTCTGAGATAAAAGTCCCCTTGGATAACTGAAGACATCACTAGTTTTTTGATATCACCAGAAATTCATATCACCTCTGTATCTTTACTACTCTAATATCTATACTCCTTAAAATAAAGGAATTTGGGGGCTAGTAGGTGACATGGGGCTTAAGGTGACTGGATCTCACATGTCTAATTGTGCACTTCAAGTACCAAACCTGGCAGCTTGAAAATCACGTGAGGCATGTGTACTGTACACCTATGCCCAAAAGAAATCTCAAGAGGATAATGGAGGAGAAGGAATTGAGGCGAGGCCATCTCTCCTGGGGAAGTGACTTCTCATTTGCCCTTCTCTCTCTCTGGCTCTCTCAAGTGAACACACATGCCCTATAGCAAAATCTAAAAAAAGAAAAAGGAAAGGAATTTTATTCCCAGACACAAAAATGACCCTGGAGTAGCTTAAGACCTTGTTTACCTTTACCCCAGCCCTATCCTACACTGTAGACTAATGCCTTCAACATCTAGGACTGGGGAATGGAGGGTGTTACAGGAGGATCTGGGTTCTTTGATCTCTAGCTCTGTGCCTACTTCTCTAGGAAGCTGGTCCTAACCAAGGTCAATTAGCTCAAATGAGAATGAGAGCTCTTAGTGATTAATGTCACTTTTTTGTTGTTGTTATAAGGTGTATCTGCTCACTGGAGAGAGGGGGAGAGAGAGAGAGAGCCCTTCCTCAGGAGGGACGACCACACTGTTAAGATAAGGAGACACGGGACCAGCAGTTAGTGTAATGGCTATGTCGCTGGACTCCCATGTAGTCGACCACGGTTCACATCCCGGACCCGGTGGCTTAAAACTCACACCGGGCGTGTGTGTGTGCGTGCCCAAGATCCCGAGAGGAGAATGGAGGAGAAGGGATTGCGGCATGGCCATCCCCCCTGGGGGGGTGATTTCTCGCTTTCTGTCTCTCTCTGTCTGTCTGGTAAGCGCATGTGCCCTATAGCAGAAACCTCTCCGGAAAAAAAAGATAAGGAGACACTTCCTTTAAGAGGATGGACTGGAGCCGGCAAGTGGCGTGGTGGTTAAGTGTGCTGGACTCCCACATGGCTGACTGTGGTTCTAGTCCCAGACCTGGCAGCTTGTTTACTCTCTCTCTCTCTCTCTCTCTCTCTCTCTCTCTCTCTCTAACTCTGTCCCTGTCTGGTCAAATTAAAAGAAAGGAAAAGAAGAAAGAAAGAAAGAAAGAAAGAAAGAAAGAAAGAAAGAAAGAAAGAAAGAAAGAAAGAAAGAAGGAAGGAAGGAAGGAAGGAAGGAAGGAAGGAAGGAAGGAAGGAAGGAAGGAAGGGGAAGGGGAAGGGGAAGGGGAAGGGGAAGGGGAAGGGGAAGGGGAAGGGGAAGGGGAAGGGGAAGGGGAAGGGGAAGGGGAAGGGGAAGGGGAAGGGAAGGGAAGGGGAAGGGAAGGGAAGGGAAGGGAAGGGAAGGGAAGGGAAGGGAAGGGAAGGGAAAGGAAGAGAAAACAATTCTTTAAAAAAAATTTAGAGGATGGACCACTTGTGGTCATGAAGTCAAAGTATTATAGCCCAGAGCAAGCAGGGCAGACTTGCACTCAACCTGTTTCAGAATATAAAGGGACAGTGGAAGTGGTTCTAGCCTGAGAATGCCAGACTCATTAACCTCAGCCACAGCCTAGGTATTAGGCAGAAGCATGTCTAGAACATAAAGATCCAGGTCCATCATGGGGCAGCCTAGAGGTTCATGTTCCAAGGTGTTCCATACTATCAGGATTGGGGGTCATCTAGTCCCACAGGCACCACTCCAGTAGGCCCTCACAGACTACTAAAACTTTGTATGTAACCTGCCAGAGTGTACTTTATAATGTGGTCTGTAGACCACCTGCATCTTATTTATTTATTTATTTATTTATTGGTACATGTCATTTACTTTTTTTAATTAAAAATTATTTTCTATATTCAGTCAATGTGTATCATTATAGCATACCAAATGAATCTTAACCCCCAAATGAATATTCCTAAATTATACCTTCTAGGGGTTGAGCCCAAGAATATTTATTTTAAGCACTGCCTCCCAAGTTAATTCTGATGAATAGCACAGTTGGCCAGCTCCTGGTCTAAGGGGTCTTCTACTTGTCCCACATCTAACCTAACCTCTAGTATGCTTCAGTGATTCCTACAGTTGAGGCAAAGACAGACCAAGATAACCTTTAGACCCTTTGGGCATTGTCTCAATGAACTTCATCGCAGCTTTTCCCTCTTCCTATATCTATAACACTTGAATAGTTCAGATGTGACAGTGCTGGGATTCAAACCCAGGCAATGTAGTTTCAGATCCCTCTTATGCTGTAACCCAATCTACACCAGCTACTGCTGCCTGTTCATCTAAATGGTCTTCCCCCTTCACAAGTTCCATGCCATTTGCTATCCAGCCACAGTCATATGAATTAAACAAATGCCAGGACAGCACTACTGCTACTATAACACCTATATGACTGGTTCCCCTCCCCAGACTGCTCAAAATTCATTTATAACAACTTACTACACCCTTCTGTCCAGACCTGCTCCCTTGATGGCATCAATTATTTTATTGCCCTGGCTAGTTGCTAAAACCATTGATACCCCAGAGCCTAGTCAATACCTGTGTCACCCAAGTGTAAACTACCGAAGGACACATTCACTTATCCTTCACCATACAATGTAGCATAGGGCTTAAGAGCAGATACCCTAATATCACACTGCCTTGGTTTGAGTCCCAGCCCTGTCACTTTCTAACTATGTGACCCTGAACAACTTACTTAAACTTTCTTTTCCTCTATTTCCTTCCATAAGATGAGGATAATAATAGTGCCCACTTCACAAGTAGTTGTGAGCACTATTTGAACTGATATGTATAAACCACATAGAATAGTGCCTGGCACATACTACGTACCAAAAAGTATCTGCTGTAAAACTATATATTAATTACACTAACTGGATCATTTATGTATAAGACACCATTTAGATTTCCTTTTATCACAGACCCATCTGCCCACACCAAAAATTGAAGTACTCTTACCTAGAAATTTTTGAAGTAAAACTCAGTCATCTGCCCATATACCTCCTACATCAGCAGCTCCTTAAACTTCATGTCCCTCTTATTTCATGATCACTCATCTAGTCTTACTGCCTCATACACTTCAGCTACATTGTACCCTGCTATTAGCACCAGCCACCTAAGGTTAAGAGAGCAGTTACATCATGAAAGAGGCAAAAGATTGCCAGCAACATTGTGGTTGGCCTGCTGCCTGATTGACTGGGAACATTATTGATCAAGAAATAATTTGGGGAACAGCAGGTGATATGGTGGTTAAGATGCTAGATTCCACATGGCCAACTCCACAGTTTGAGTCCTAGACCCAGCAGCTTGAAAATCACACTGGGTGGGTATGTGTGCATGCTCAAAATCCCAAGAGGAGAATGGAGGAGAAGAAATTGTGGCATGGCCATCCACTGCGGGGGGGGTGATTTCTCTCTTTCCCTTTCTGTCTCTGGAGAATGCACATGTGCCCTATGGCAAAAATCTTAAAAAAAAATAAGAAAGAATTTGGTGGATCACCCAAGGAGACCTAGATCTCATAATCCTATTACAGGTATGCTTTCTAAGCTCCACCTCAGCATTTTTTTTTTATGGAATTCTTAAGGCCTAGACTCAGTGGCACAGTCCTTAGTGTACTGCACTAAAATGCTGGAAGCTACATGGCTGACTGTAGGTTCAAATCCCTGGCCTGGTTTGCCTGAAACATGCTGGGTACACATATGTATGTACCCAAGATCCTCATGGTCTGGGTTTAGGGAACCCAGTCGAGGGTACTTCTCTTTTGCAGATGCATACACACTGTCTCTCTGTCATCAATCAAATAAGTAATCTTTTTGAAAAAGTAATTATTGTGTTCCCTTTTAGGTTGAGGTGCCAGGACTGGAAGTAAAATATGTTATTATTTAGTCCCTGCTCCTTTCCCCATTCCCTCCTCCTGACCTCACTTCAGCTGGACTACTCTATCTATTCTCATTGGTAAAGGGAAAGGATCAGACTATTAAACTCAGTGACCAGGAAAGAGATTGTGAAAGTATGAACAAAGGTAGTAACAACAGATGTGACAAGGAAGGCTATCCTTGAGAGTGGTTTTGATATATCATTGTTAGAACTTGGTGATCAATTGACTGTTGGGGGTAAAGAGAAGGAAAATGTCAAAAGTTCCCAGCTTCTTGCCTAAGTAGGTAAAAATATTGTTACTAAGACTGGAAACAACACACCAAAAAACGTGAAAAGGTACCAAAAAAGTTGTGACAGAGAAATTTGAGTGGGTTAATGACTAGGTAGGTAGAAGATGGTAGAAGAGAGTAGATGGGTGGGTGGGTTTCTGATTGACATCCCAAATGTATTATGTCCACAGCCGTACTCCTAATCTTTCCCTTGTATGTGAAAGCCATGTTCTTTTAGCTGTTTAAACCAAACATGTTGGTTTCACCCTACATTCAATCTGTAAAAAATCCTTTTAGTTCCATCTTCAAAATATATATAATCTGACTGCTTCTTTCTTACTACCTCCAACACTACAGACCTAGTCCCTAATCCATCTTTTGGATTATTGCAGCAGCTTCCCAGCTAGTGTTCTAATTTCTAGCCTCACTCCTCTTTGGTCTGTTCTCACACAGCAGTCAGAATGATCCTTTTGAAACAAATTAGATCCTGTCACTACTCTGCTCAAAACACTGCACTGAATCTTTGTTTCACTCAGTGTAAAAGCTAAAGTCCCTGTCAGGGCCTCCAAGGCCTTGACTAATATTCCCATTTCTTCTCTCCTCTGGTAAAACAACTATTCTCTTTCTCTCCTTGCTGTTCTCCAGAGACTGAGCTCCTTGTTCCTTGAACATATAATGTATGTCCCCACCTTAGGCCTTTGCCTACTGCCTGCAATGCTCTTTCCCAAAGAATGCTCCTTTACTGGTTTCAAGTCTTTGCTCATATACAGCTTTCTCAGTGAGGCTTCCCTGACCATATCGTAAAATTCGTACCCCCAAGAAATCTCATTACCCTTTCCCTGTTTTATTGTTCCCCACACTATTGATATCTGAAAAATTACTAAATTTACTTGCTAATTATATCTATTTTTTGTCGCATTCTCAGAACGTAAGTTTCATGGAGTTAGGAATTTTTGTCTGTTTTTATTACTACAGCTTCACTGCCTAGAACTCTACCTGGGATATAGTAAACTCAGTAATTGTATTGAGATAAACAAGTGTGAAAGCTGGAATGAATGTGTAGGAGACAGATAAATGGGGAGCACTGATTCCCAATTCTTTGAGAGAGTGTTAGCATTCAACTTATTGATGTCAAAATGTTTGGGAAATAGAAAATAAAGTTATTAAATTGGAAAGATTAGTTAATGCCTTCTCAAGATAAGGCCTCAATAAATATTTGTTGAATGTAATTTCTGTAATATCCCAAAAGATATTATGAAATTATCAGAGCTAGGAGAGAAGGGGGATTCCACACAGCAGTCAGAGATTAGAGTGCTTACAAAGTCAAGTAAGCATTTGGCGCAACAGAGTTCCAACATATTGAACATTACCAGATGTGAGATGTTATATAAGCTTTGCGTTTTAACCAAGGGACCACTAGAGGGCGTGCAAGGTTAAGTCAAGAATGTTCTTCTAATGACATTCTATTAACGTCATTCACATTTCTATTTATTGATCTGATGTTCATCTAAACTGTTTAATCAGTTCAGAGTGTTCTCTTTAGCTAATTTCTTTCATCAGCCCAGTATCTGGCTCATAATAGGTATTCAACAAATATTTATCATTTAAATGAAAGAATGAATATTTAAAATCAATACATTTTCACCTTGAAGTCTGTTTTACTAATTAAATGTGGTCAATATTTCCATTCAGAAACCACCCTTCAGAGTTCACAACCTGACTAATAAATGTAACATTCACGACCTTTGGTGCTTAAAGAGTCTTGAGTCAAGAAGGGTCTGAACTGTGACACGGCAGTAAAATTTGATGCTCTGCAAAGCTGACTTATATGTGAAGGTTCCAGGTTCACGTCTCAGACATCCCTGAGCATGCTGGGCATGTGTGTGATCCAGGACTGACTGAGGCTGGGGTAGACCATGACATCAAGGCCCTGTGGGTGGTGTACTCACTCTCTTTCTCTCTCTCTCTCTCATAGAAGAAATAAATAAATAGACTTTGTTTCAAAAGAATATTTAGACAAAAGGAGAGAAAGAGTCAGACTTGAAGTGTGCTTTATTTGCGTAAATGATCATGTTGGCCAAGAGTGTTTGTTGTATTATAGTGCTCGAGCCAGGAGTCACTAAAGCCCCAGGCTGATCTCTGCTTCTTCCTCTTTCAAGAAGGGCTGGCAACTGATGAAGTATACAGTTCTCAGTACTAATTGACCCTACTGGGATTGTTAGCTCTACTTCTGCACTTGGAAATTTCAGTGCTTGTGAAACCTGCTGTCCACAGTAGACTATAGGGTTCTTTGGGATAAAGAAAGTTAAGGAGGCTTCCCTTACTGTCTTAGGGATCCATTGTTCCCACTGAAATTCTCTTAAGAGATCCCAGGTGTCTGGATTTGTGCCTTTCTCAGCTAGATTGTTGTTGGCCCATAAAATCTTTGTCCTATAGCCTCAGGCTGCCCTTGATCTCAGCCCATGAGCTGGGTTCTTGATATCAGAAATTTTTCATTAGTAGAATAATTTTTTTCTCATTACATACATACATAAATAATACATACATACATTTATTTAACAGTCAATTGCTATACATCACTTAGCTTGTGAAGAGAATTTACCTAACATGAAATACACCTCAGACCAGTCCACTTGAGAATACTATACACTTTTTATTATCAACAGGTAGTAAGCCATTTCTGTATCCCACAAATGTGTTCCTCTATTTTTTCTCCCTAATTTCCTTCCTTACACTCTTCTCCTCTGGAATAATTTCAAATGGTCTGAGAAATATAACTTTTTCTTTTCATGAATTTTATTTTTAGAGCAGTTTTAAATTTATGCAAAACTGAACAGAGAGAACAGAGTTCTCACATACACTCCCACACACACAATTTCCTCTATTGTTTTCTTTTAAGAGTAGGATACTTGTTACAAATAATGAGCTAATATTGATATGTTATTAACTACAGGCCATTGTTTATATTTCTTTAGTTCTTACATAACATGCTTTTTCTGCCCCAGAATCCCATCGAGGACACCATATCACTTTCAATCATCATGTTTCATTAGGTCCTTCTCAGCTATAATAATTTCTCACTCTCAGGCTTTGCTTGTTTTTGATGACCTTCACTATTTTGAAAATTACTGATCATAATACTTGGTATTATGTATTTTTTGGTCTATTTTATGTATTTTTCAGTCTATTTCATTGAATCTTTTCAACTAGCCAGAGAAATACAATCCATTTTTATTACTCTTTTAAAAATATTTATTTTTAATTTTTAAAATTATTATTCATACATTAAATCACTATACATCATTTAGATTGTGAAGAGACTTTACCCAGCGTAATATACACCTCAGTCTAGCCCAGTTGAGACCACCATACACATCCCTGTCAACAGATAATAATCTTTATCTGTGTCCCACAAGTGTCTTACCTCTCCATTTCCCCCCAAATTCCCTATGATCTTCCCCTCTCAGACTCTCTTTCCACTTTCTCTCTAGTGTCCATTACAATTTTTAATGCTTTTATGTTTTCCAGTCTTTCATTTTTATTACTCCTTACCAGCACCTATTTTTAAAATAAATCTGAACAGTTCCTAAACCTGACCCTTGCTTAGAGGAGGGCAAGTATGCATAGTACTGATGAATTTTTTTATAATACAATGTAACTCCACAGTATGCCTTTCTATTTGCTTTCCATTGTCACCAAACCCATGCTGATATTGTCTTTTTTTTTTTTTTTCTTTTTTTGGAGAGGTTTTTGCTATAGGGCGCGTGCACTCGCCAGACAGACAGAGAGAGACAGAGAGATAGAAAGCAGGAAATCACCCCCCAGGGGGGTTGGCCACGCCGCAATCCCTTCTCCTCCATTCTCCTCTCGGGATCTTGGGCACGCATGCACTCGCGCCCGGCGTGAGTTTAAGCCGCCGGGTCCGGGACTTGAACCGCGGTCGACTACGTGGGAGTCCAGCGACATAGCCATTACCCTAACTGCTGGTCCCGATACTGTCTTTTTTCAGGGAACCTAAATTGAAGGTAAAAACTCAAAATATGTATCTAGAACTAATTGATCTTTTACTTTTTTTCTAATGTCTGAACTGTAGTAAGAGACTTAATTTATCATTTTAGTGTTTAAATACTGAATTTTTTTCTTCACCAAACTGTTGGATAAAGCCACATGTTGTTTCACAGCTTTACCTTAATGTAATTTTCTATTCCAACCTGTCTTTAATATAAATTGTATTTTTGCCAAAATAAAACTCAACTTTCTTTTTTCAACATATTTTCAAATACTTATTAATCCAGTTATCCACACAGACTCTTATATACAAATGACACTAGTTAATTTAATTGGAATGCTGGTAAGCTACGTTCACTTCCTAACTGGTCTTTGCTCAAATTCAGTAATTTTTCTCCTGAGAATCCTTATTTTCTATGCCTTTTATTGAAAGGTCTTCAAAACGTTCATGAAAAATGTATATTATGAAAAAACTACATATGTATGTCAAAATTTTTTGTACTAAAATATACTTGTACTTTAATTCCATTTTTCCATGAACTTTTTGAAGTACCCTCATATGTACTGTCTTTAGAATTTAGCAGAATGGCTCTTTAAACTGTTCTGGAGATCAAGTAAGATCAAGGTAAGGAATAAACTGAGAGGAATTTAAATCTCTAGTCTTACTGAATATACTTTAATATAACAGTAATAATAAAAACATAAGGCATAGATTGAGTTGGGCTGTAATTAGGGACTTTATTCTAGACAACTAATAAAACCTCTCCACGAGATTACTACAGCTTCCTCTAGGAGGTTTCTTGAAGGTTGCTAAGCTCTTATTAATGCCTTGACCAGGAATTTCTATGTGTGAATTTACTGTAGGAGGCATGTACATCCATAAGGAAGTTACCCCAATTGACCAAATTAGAGTCTTCTGTTTGTCTTTCTTGGTTTATTTCATAATAAACAACAGCAATATTTACTAAAAATTTCTCAGAAATGCATTCTAGTTGTAGGAAATATGATGTAAGGCGTATTCAAGTCATTCATGTAAAATAAAATTAATGATAATGATACAAACTGTGAACCCTTTAGAACTGTTCAGGTAAATGAATGATCTTTTCCACCTTACTTTTATATATGGCAACTTTAGAGTAGGTTCAGTGTGAATACAGGTCATAGACTGAACAATTTATCTGTATTATGCACTTGAGTACCTTTTTGCTTCTGATTAAAGGCCGGTTTTCTTTCAGGCATTATCTGCAGCTAGTTAACTCATAGTTAAAATCAAGTGCTAGAAAAGTGCTTGCACATCAATGTTTATTGTGCCATGATTCACGATTGCTAAGAATGGATGAATGGATTGAAAAAGTGTGGCACATATACTCTGTGGAATACTATTCAGCCATAAAAAAACAAGACCCTGATAGAAAGTGGATTTGATAGAAAGTGGATGAATATGGAAGATTCATTGCTTAGTGAAGCAAGCCAGGCTATGAAAGAAAGACATCATATGTCTCTACTTAATATATACTGACTGTCTACACTCTGTGGTAGAGACAGAAAGATTGGAGGATATAAAAGCATTGAAAATAGTTATGGACACTGGAGACAGTGTGGAAGGAGGGTGGGAGAGGGGAAGCGTACAGGGAAGGAAATTAGGGAGGAAAAAATAGAGAGGCAAGACATTTGTGGGACACAGTAAAGGTTTATTACTTGTTGATGATAATGTGTATAGTATTCTCAAGTGGACTGGTCTGAAGTGTATTTCATATTGAGTAAATTCTCTTTATAAGCCAAGCAATTGAATGTCTAAATAATAATAATAATAATAATAATAATAATAATAATATTAATGTTTTTTAAGAACTAATAGTATTTGCTAGCCCCTACGAGCAACAAAGAGCAAAGCAATGGGTTAAAGAATGTGCAGTCTGAATGAGAGTGCAGTCATGTACCACAGATCCTCTCTCCAGCTTAGTGCAGAGTGGTGGAAGATTAACTCCAGGAACCAGATTCTTCCTGAGGAGAGAAGAAACCAGGCCACACATCTAGCAATCTAATATCAAAAGCTGCTTCTAGAGGAACTAACTTCTATCATGTATGGCATAGGACATTACTAGGATTTGGCAGACCCTAATCTCCTGGGATTCACTGAGAAGAAAGATGAACAAGCACAAAGGCTTGAGAGGAGACCAGCAGTTGGTGTAATGGCTATGTCACTGGACTCCCATGGGAGATTTGAAAGACAAATTAAAGCACCTTGTGTCATCATTATATGAGAGATTTTTAGAAAGTTCATGGAAATGTGAATTACAAAAACTACTATGCATGG
Source organism: Tupaia tana (assembly GCA_026018925.1). Lineage (NCBI taxonomy): Eukaryota > Metazoa > Chordata > Mammalia > Scandentia > Tupaiidae > Tupaia > Tupaia tana. The sequence continues at coordinate 92,129,353 of JAKSZU010000009.1, forward strand.
ATTTCAAAACATTTTGTATCAAAACAAATACATACTAACTTGGTGATTTTCCATGGAGATTTTTTTTTTTTTTTTGGAGAGGTTTTTCGCTATAGGGCGCATGCGCTCGCCGGACAGACAGAGAGAGACAGAGAGACAGAAAGTGAGAAATCACCCCCCAGGGGGGATGGTCACGCCGCAATCCCTTCTCCTCCATTCTCCTCTCGGGATCTTGGGCACGCATGCACACGCGCCTGGCGTGAGTTGTAAGCCACCGGGTCCAAGACGCGAACCGCGGTTGACTACGTCCATGGAGATTTTGATACCCTCTCATATACCTACTAGAATACAGGGGGAAAGGCAGCAAATACTAGGCATAGATGAATATGCAAAGCATCAAGAACTCTCAGACACTGTGTGGGAGTATAAACTGGTATAACCAATTTAAGACAACAGGCCAACATCTATCCACTAAAACTGAGTATCTATATGACCCGTGACCTAGCAATTCCACTCCTAAGTATATATCCACAGAAATGTCTGCATATATACTTCAAAACCATGCACATGAATGTTCATTATAGCACTGTTTATAAGACCCAAAAACTAGAGCTAAGCCATTACACAGTAATGACACAACTGGACTCACATAAGAATGGTCCTGAATTCACATTCTAGGACCTCCCTGAACATGCCAACTGTGTGCCTATGATCTGGGCCAGCTGAGACTGAGGGTGGAGTGTGGCATGGGGGCCCTTCTGGGAGTGCTTATCTTTCTCTCTCACTCAAAATAAATGAGTAAATGAACTTATGGAAAAAATGAAAACTACAAATATGACACTAGAATATTCAAATAAACTGTGCTATATGCCCCAATGCGATACTAAATGCCAGTGAAAATGATAAACTATGATCATATGAAAGGATATGAATAAATTTGACAAAAATAAGGCAGAGTAGAAGAAGCCAGATGCAAAGAAGTACCTATAGCATGATTCTATTTATATAAAGTTCAAATATAGGTACCAGGACTCTGATATTAAAAGTCAGGCTGGGGATTAGCCTGTGTGGGTAGTACTTGGAATGTTGTAATATTCTTTGCTTATGTGGGTACTATTTACACTGTGTGTTAATTTTAGGAAATTCATCAAAATGTTTACATATGACTTGTACACTTTTCTAATTGTACATTGTACTTCAAAAGGAGTATAAGAAATATTTCATAAAAATAAAAAATACTGTAGACAAGGTGTTTAATTTGGAGAGTATTTATTTTCTAGGATATACTGTAAAGAATAACACAATAGACATAAAAAAAACTCCGATAGGCCAAAGCCATCATTTTAACAGGATGGTGCAACCAGTAAGGATCTGGGTTCTCAAAACCAAATCAGCAGGAGCCTTCAGCTACTCATAACTATCTCCCAACCAATATAGGAAAAAAAAAATGGGACCAGCAGTTAGTGTAATGGCTATGTCGCTGGACTCCCATGTAGTTGACCGCGGTTCAAGTCCCGGACCCGGCGGCTTAAACTCACGCAGGGTGTGTGTGCGTGCGTGCCCAAGATCCCAAGAGGAGAATGGAGGAGAAGGGATTGCAGCTTGGCCATCCCCCATAGGGGGTTATTTCTCGCTTTCTATCTCTCTGTCTCTCTCTTTCTGGCGAGCGTACGCGCCCTATAGTGAAAACCTCTCCAATAATAATAATAATAATAAAAATTTAAAAAATAAATAAAAATAAAAATTGAAAAAATAATCAATTAAAAAGTAGATTAAATAGAGTGCAAGTATGGCATTGCATGTATAAACCAGTTTGTCTTTGCTTACTCTAATGTTACTACTGACTGTACCATTTCCCTTGGCCAGCCATCTCTTCAAAGGAATATCCCTAGTCATAAGGGATGCAGCCAGGGGGATGTAGATTGATAAGTGTAAATCTATTCCATCTTTTAAAAAGAAAAAAAAAAAAGCCCAGAGCCGCCTTCCTCCCAGTTCTGTGTCAATTGTGTCATTTCTACTGGTTTGCGTCACTGTGTTGTTTTGAGTACCCTGAAATGCAGAACTGTGTCCATTGCCTTCTCTTTTATATTCTATTAACTCAGGAAAGATTTTCATTCCATTGAGCATCAGACTCTGGGATATATTTTTGGAAGCAAGTATAGGTGCACCAGAGCCAAAAAAGGTTGAGAACAACTGTAGACAAACTGATCTCACTGTTCCTAGAGCTGCCAACTCTAGGCACAGAGCTCTTAAAGTGGACTAGAAATGGAGAGTGGGTGGTTAAAAGAAAATCCATTATGTTGGACTAATTTTTGATTTCTCACAATTGAGTGCATGTATTTTGTGTGGAGAGATGCAGGTGTACACAAAGCTGATTTATTTAGCTGTATTAAATCAGAACTGGGGTCTTAATGAAAGTAAAGTTGAGTTGGATAATTGGAAGAATTAATACTTTGGATTTTCTTATAGATGTCTTTAAACTTATCATGATAAAATTCCCGTGACGGGGTAGGTAGGATTAAAGACTTTTTGGTAAGACAAAAATTGAAGCAAGGAGACCTAGTCAGTTCCTACCCCAGTTTCATTATCATTAGAACACATAAGTCTATAAGAAGACTTGCTGGACATAACTATGAAATCTAATAATAGAAGGTTTTCTGTTTTTTCAATCTCTCTCTTTAAGAGAAGAAACAATGCAGTTATAAGCATATAAACTTTATCTGTAAAAGCCATCGAGTCAGTTCTCACAAGAGAGCCATGTATTTTGACAGCAATATAAACTGGGCCACAGACATAGTGAACAGGGTGTTAGGAAGGGAAGCCAACAGCCACAGAAGATATCGTAACAAAGTTTGGATATTAGGCATGGAAACATCTGATTACATATTAGCCAGTCCATACACTATAATGTACACAAACCAGGACTTGTTAGCTCCTTTGATCTTCCCGAGATCATCACACCCAGCAGAGAGGAAAAGAAAACAAATGTGTGTTCCAATTGAAGAAAACTCAAGAAATAAAAAGGTGCACATTGCCAAATTGATAGCTATAGGGATATCGGATAGAGTATTCCTTTTATAGGAGTCTTCTCTCTGAGGAGTTACCTCCTGAGTTTCTTAAATTAACTTACCTGGTGAAATCAAGATTTGATTTACAAAAGAACCAACTTTTCAAAAATATGTCTATTACAAGGTTTACCTTGTATTAGTATTACTATTTGTAAAATGTAGACTTTTTTTTTCTTTTTTTGGAGAGGTTTTTGCTATAGGGTGCGCGCGCTCGCCAGACAGACAGAGAGAGACAGAGAGACAGAAAGCGAGAAATCACCCCCCAGGGGGGATGGCCACGCCGCAATCCCTTCTCCTCCATTCTCCTCTCGGGATCTTGGGCACGCACGCACAAGCGCTCGGCGTGAGTTTAAGCCACTTGGTCCAGGACTCGAACTGCGGTCGACCACATGGGAGTCCAGCGACATAGCCATTATGCTAACTGCTGATCCCAAATGTAGACATTTTATGATGCATAGTTTAGGTACCAAAATATAGAGCAGACTTCAGATAATTTTGTTTTCTTGTTTTGTTTTGTTTGTAGCACCATATGAGCTGTGTAGATTTACATGTAGGGCAAAGCATAATAACAGGATTATGAGTACTATCTAGAAAGAAAGAAAGAGATAAAAGGGTACTAAGAGAAGATTAGAATTAGATGAGTAAGAGATATGAAAAGGGAAAGAACACTGAAATTTTATCTACCTCCAATTTCTGGGAAAGCCATTTTGCTTTCCTTTCCTGGCCTGCTTCTCACCTCTGACCAACCAGTCAGTAGAGTTTTTCTCCCCTGCTGATATCCTGTAACCATTTCAGCTCTTAAACATAGAAATTACCCATAAGGGTACAAATAGTATCATTTAATGAAGCAACAATAGAAGCACCAGTACCAAGTTCCTGGAATGACTTAAGAGGTTTGATCAAAAAGTACTGAAAATAGTGGAAAAATGTACCTTGTTTGAAAGTAAGAAAGCAATTTGTTAAGCACAACCCTGGATCATAAAGGCTACAGGCTTCGGTGAGGGTGCTCTTAAAATGCCAAAGTTACAGCTAGAAAAATAGCCTTTGTCCTGACCTGCCAACAACCATGGAAATTTATAGAAGTCCCAACAACTGCAGCTCTGTATAAAATGGTGGACATAATTATAAAAAAACATTTTAGAGCTTCTAGCTAATTGCAATTACATACCCGAAATGTATGAAGTGAATAAATTTCTAAAGGGCATCTTCCCACATCAGAAAATGCATCAGCTGTTTTCTTCATCCTTTCAAGTAATAATAAGTGTACATCAAATTCTGAAACTATCATCCTTTACTGTACTAGGATAGGCCCCTTGAAAAAGTACATTTCAAGAACCATAACTTTTTCCCATTTATTTGTATCATCTTTAATTTCTCTCAACAGTGTTTTATAATTTTCAGTATATGTAAGTCTTATACTACTTTTGTTAAATTTATTCCTAGGTACTTTATTCTTTTTAATGCTATTGTAAGTAGGATGTTCTTAAATTCCTTTTTTGGATTGTGAGTACTGTATAGAAATACAGTTGATCTTTATATTTTGATCATGTGTCATTCAATCTTGCTGAACTTTTTCTTTTATTAATTCTAATCTTTTTTTTTTTTAAGTAGACTCCTTAGGATTTTTTGTATACAAGATCATGTCGTCTGTGAATATAGGGAGTTTTTCTTCTTCCTTTCCAATCTGGATGCCTTTTATTTCTTTTTCTTTCCTAATTGCCATGGCTAAAACATTTAATACAACGCTGAATAGAAGTAGTGAGGATGGAAATCCTTGTTTTTTGATCTCAGGGAAAGCATCTAGTCTTTCACCATTTAGTATGAAGTTAACTGTGAATTTTTGTAGGTATCCTTTATCTGGTTAAGAAATGCCCTATTCCTAGTGAGTGTTTGTGTCCCAAAACTGTGTTGGATTTTGTCAATTTTTTTTTAGTCTTTTGAAATGATTTTAATTTTAAAAGTTGTAATCTTTTATCCTATCAATAGGGTATATTACATTGATTTTCAAATGTCAAACCAACTTGCATTTCTTGAATAAATCCCATTTGGCTATGATGTATAATTTTTTAAATATACTTGTCAGATTTGGTTTGCTAGTATTTTGTTGAAGATTTGTGTGTCTATATTAATAAGGGACATTAGTCTATAGTTTTCTTGTAATGTCTTTGCATGATTTTGGTATCAGGGTAACAGTAGGTCATCAGGAAAATCATGAAGTATTTTTCTATGTTTTCCTATGCAAAAATATGTCATGATTTTCCTGATGATCCAATAATAATTCATAAATGAGTTTAGAAGTTTTTCCTCTATTTTCTGGAAAAATTGTAGCTAATTAGTATTTTTTTTCCTTAAATGTTTGATAGAATTCACCAGTGAAACCATCTGGATCTGGGCTTTCTTGCAGAAATTGACATAATGGCTCTAAAATCTATATGGAAATGTAAGGGTCCCAGAACAGTCAAAACAATCCTGAAAAAGAGCAAAGTTAGAAGGCTCACACTTACCAATTTCAAAACATATTACAAAACTACAGTAATCAAAATAGTCTGTTCAACTGGCATTAAAGATAGACATATAAATCAATGGGACAGAATTGAGAGTTGAGAAATAAACCCATACATCCCCAGTCAATTGATTTTCAACAAGGACACCAAAACCACTCGGGGGGGGGGGGGGGGCAAAGAATAATCTTTTCAGCAAATAGTGCTGAACAACCTATAAATAGTGCTGGGTAACCTCATGCAAAATAATAATAAATAATAATAATAGACCCTTACTTCATGCCATATACAAAAACTAAGTCAAAATAGATTTAAGACAATGTAAGAACTAAAGCTATAAAACTCTTTGAAGATAATTTAGGAGTAAATTTTCGTGACCTTAGGTTGTATAGTGGTTTCTTAGCTATAACATCAAAAACACAAGTAACAAAAGAAAAAAATCAACTGGACTCCATCAAAATGACAAACTTTTATGATGCAAATTATATTTTCAAGTAAGTAAAAAGACTACCCATGGAGAAAATATTTGCAAATTATATATATAATAAGGATCTTGTATACATAATATATGAGGATACATCAAAAAGTTTGTAGAAAAATCAAATTAAAGTATGAGTTTATTTAGGTGCAAAAACTCTTAAAATCCATCAATAGCTTTTTTTTATAATACACATTTTATATAAACTTTAGAAGACCCCTCATATATAAAATTCTTATAACTTAATAGAAAGAACAATAACCTGATTTTAAAATGTGCAAACTGGGGCCGGCAGGTGGCATGGTGGTTAAGGTTACTGGATTCCCATATGGCTGATCATGGTTCGATTCCCAGACCTAGAGGCTTGCTTTCTCACTTTCCCTTTCTCTCTCTGTCTCTGTCTGGTCAAATTTAAAAATATATATAATGATAACAAACAGAATTAAATAAATAAATAAAATGTCCAAAGGATTTAAATAGATGTTTCTTTTTTTTTTTTTTTTTTTTTTTTTTTTTTTTTTGAGAGGTTTTTGCTATGGGGCACATGAGCTCACCAGAAAGACAGAGAGAGACACAAAACAAGAAATCACCCCCCAGGGGATATGGTCATGCCTCAGTCTCTTCTTCTCCATTCTCCTCTCGGGATCCTGGGCACGCACACACACATACCCGGTATGAGTTTAAGTTGCTGGGTCCGGGACTCAAACCATGGTTGACTACCTGGGAGTCCAGCAACATAGCCATTACACCAACTGCTGGTCCCTAAATAGATGTTTCTTAAAAGACGATATGCAAATGTGGGCCAGCAGGTGTCATAGTGGTTAAGTCGCTGGAATTCCACATGGCGGACCACAGTTTGAGTCCCAGACCCGGCAGTTCGAGTCCTGGACCCAGCAGCTTGAAACTCACACTGGGCATGTGTGCGTGTGTGCCCAAAATCCCAAGAGTAGAATGGAGGAGAAGGGACTGCAGGATGGCTGTCCCTCTTGGGGGGGGTGATCTCTCACTTTATGTCTCTCTCTGTCTCTCTGGTAGTGCACACATCCTATAGCAAAGATCACTTTCAAAAATAAAAGAAATGCAAATAGTCAATAAGGGCATAGAAGTTGTTCAACATAATTAGTCATTAGGGAAATATAAATCAACTCCACCAGAGATACTACTTCACACACATTAAGACATTTATAATAAAAAAGATGGACACCATCAAGAATTCAAGAGGATAAAAGAGAAATTGGAACTTTCATACATTGCCGGTGGGAATCTAAAATGGCACAGCCACCTTGGAAAATAGTTTGGCAGTTTCTCAAAAGTTAAATATAAACTTACTATATGACCCAGAACTTCCATTACTAGAGTGTGTGTGTGTGTGTGTACGTGCATGTGCATGCATGCACACGTGCTTCTAAGAGAATTGAAAATGCATGTTCAGGGACCAGCAGTTAGCGTAATGGCTATGTCTCTGGACTCCCATGTAGTCCACAGCAGTTCGAGTCCTGGACCCGGTGGCTTAAAACTCACGCTGCGTGTGTGTGTGTTTGTGCCCATGATCCGGAGAGGAGAATGATGGAGAAGGGATTGCGGTGTGGCCATCCCCCCCGGGGGGTGATTTCTTGCTTTCTGTCTCTGTCTGTCTGGCCAGCGCATACGCCCTATAGCAAAAAACTCTCCAAAAAAAAAATGCATGTTCACACAAAAGTTTGTATCCCAGTGCTCACTGCAGCATTATACACTATAGCCAAAAGATGGAAACAACCCAAATGTGCATCATATGATTAATGAATAAACAAAATGTGCTATAGCCATACAAAGGGATATTATTTCACAAGGAAAAGGAATGAGTTACTATTACATGCTACAACATGGATGAGGCTTGAAAATATTAAGTTAAAGAAGTTAGTCACAAAAGAATACAAATTGTATCTTCTATTTGTATGAAATATCCAGAATAGGTACATCTATAGAAACCGAATGTAGATTAGTGGTTGCTAGGGTCTTGGGAGATTCAGGAGAAATGGGGAGTAGTGATTGCTAATGAGTTCTTTCTGGAGAAATAAAAAATGTTCTAAAATTAATCGTGGTGATGGATAAATATTAAAGTTTTTTTAAAAGGATCTTATAATAGACTCATTATTCAGTATACCAGAAACACTTTTTTGTTCTGAATAGTCAAGATTCCATTTTTCTGTTCTGTGAAAGAAAAGAGAAATTGAAGAGTTGGTTCAGGGGTCCCTCCAAATTTAACACTTTTCAGAAAACTGATTCTGATCATTATTTTACTTCTTTAAATAGTATGGATTATATATAGTAATTCTATACTTAAAATATCCCCTTTGCAGCACAAATTTTCTTTTAGGGGGTGCTTTTCACATGAAGTAGAAATCAGATCCCTTGGTTACCCTTTACATACAAAATACAAGTCAGATACTCCTGAGCATGGCTTTAAATGTCTGGCCTCAATCCTCCTTTCTAGCCTTATCACCAGCTATTTCCTCTTCTAGCTGATTCTTCTTTTCACAACTCTGAGCCTTCCCACATTTTTCCTCAGTCTAGAATGCCCTACACACCTCTTCTCCTGGAAAACTGCTTTTCCTTCAAGGCACAGCTTAATTGTCACCTTCCTGGCATTCTTCCTGACTTCCCTAGACAGAATTAATTGTTCTTGCTTCTGTCTTAATAGTATTTGTTTTTGCTTCTAGCTTATGCTGTACTATAATGTCTTAGTATAGCAGTCTTCTGCCACTGAAGGCAGAAACCAAATGGTTTCGTACTTCTATATCTATCACCTATAAACCTGGCCCATGGTAAGATATCAATCAATGTCTGGTTGGTTGATTGATTGTTTCATTGATTCATTCATTCATTCATTGATAAATAGGAAAAGAAGGAAGGAAGGAGGGAGGGAGATGAGTGAGTGAGCTAGCTGGTTGCAGCTGGCCTGTAAAAAAAAAAAAAAAAAAAAAAAAAAAGCACAAGATAATAAACCAGGTGCTTGATTGGCAGCTATGTGTACTCCTGAGCCCCTCTGGGAATGTCTAGCATCACAGAAGATCCAAATACATACATAACGGTCCCTGTCCTCAAGGATCTTATGAGATTAAGGAAATAAGACTCAGATGTATATTGCAACTAGAAAACATATTAAATAGCATATAATAGAGTATTTATCTATTTAAATCAGATTATAATTGCTATCAGAATTCACTGAAAGGAAGCTATATCTTGTTCCTATATCTCTGGTGTTGGGGTCACATGGCACAGCATTTCAGGCAATTTAGGGCCCTATAAGTGCCCCACAAATATATGTCCAAAGTGACAACAGAAGGCTAACAGCCCTCAGCACTGTGGTGGGGCAGCAATAAACAGCACTACTAATCCCCAAGGTGACCTAGTCAAGGGAAAAGTGAGTTGTGGGTCCTTGCAGCATTTCTGAGGCTTTTAGGTTCTCTTCCATCTGGTAAAGAATTGTTGTATATTTTCCTTTTTCACAGAACTTTTTAAAAATTCACTTATTCAAAACTATTTATTGAGTGTTTTATTAGTTTGCTATTGCCATTATAGTGAATTGCCACAAATTTAGTAGCTTAAAACATCAGGAATCTGTTCTCTTATGGTCCTGGAGGCCAATAATATGAAAAGTGTTATGGGACTAAAATCAAGCTGTGGACAGGGCTGCATTCCTTCTGAGGGCCCTAAAAAACAATCCGTTTCCTTGCCTTTTCCAGTGTCAAGAAATATTTTCCTTCCTCATAGCCCCTTTCTCCACCTTCAGTGTCAACTCCATAGCTTCTTTCCCCTCTCTTACTCTCCTGCCCTCACGTGGGCTCCTTGTCTTCCATGTCAGATCTCCTGCCTTCCTCACGAGGACATTTGTAATTCCATTTAGGACCTGCTCTGCTTAAACAGGATAATCTCCCTATCTCAAGAGCTTTAACTTGATCACATGTGCAAAGTCCCTTTTGCCATATAATGTAGTATTCCTACGGGGGAAGGAGTTCAAAAAGTTCATGGAAAATGCATATTATAAAATAATTATACTTGAATTTCAAAAAGAAATTGCATCAAAATAAACTCGTACTTTAGTTCTGTTTTTCCACTAACTTTTTGACGTCCTCTCATAAGTTTCAGAGATTAAGACGTGGACATATTTGAAGGCCAATATTTAGCCCTCTCCAACCTAGCAGGCACTGCACTAGGGATGTTATACTGGGACTATACTCACTGTGTTCATAGCTTCTCTCTCCAACTACACTGTAAATTCCTGGAAGACAGGCCCCATGTTCTCATAGTGCCTAGCACGTGGCCCTACTTCTACTACATAACAGGTGCCAGGTAAATAATTAATAAATGGTATAAGCTACATACACCCTGTCACATATAGAATTTAAGTTAACTTCATTTGACAAATATTTATTGAGGCCAAGAGGGGAAGGGGTCTTGTTATTTAGGTAGATATGATTCAGCAAACAGTTGTTGAGCTTCTACTGCAAGGTAGAAGGTATCTGGCTAGTTATAAATGGTATGAATAGGATATCCTATAAAGTGGTTCTGCTTCCTGAGGAGAAATAATGAGCAATCAGGCTCACAGCTGCCTAAAATGGTTTGTCCAGTGGAAAAGCAGGGTTCTGAGCCACGAGCACCTCTGAGGAGAGCCCACTGATGGAAGGAACAACAAGGGTCATTTAGCATCACCTCTATCATCATCCTGTCATCATCCCACCTTCAATGCCCTACCTGCTGTTGAAATTCCCTTTTCCTACATCACTGTCAAGCACTCTCCAGTTTCTGATTGCTCACCTCTTACTAGGGGAAGCTCACATCCCCCTTGGTAACCTGTTTGATGCCTGAGCCACTTAAAAGTTAAAATTCAGGGGGCCTGCAGGTGGCATGGAGGTTAAGGGTGCTGGACTCCCCCATTGCTGACCACGGTTCAAGTGCTGGACCTGGTGGCTTGCTTTCTCGCTTTCTCTCTCTCTCTCTCTCTCTCACTCTGTCCCTCTCTGGTCAAATTAAAATAAATAAATACAATAAAAATAAAGTTAAATAAAATAATTAAATAAGAAAAAAAAGTTAAAATTCAGTCCAGCCTCAGTGGCACACTGCTGAGATTTTATACTCCATAGGCTGTGACTACATGGTATGCCTAGGTTAAACTCCTGGTCAAACATAAGGGCTGAGTGAGATGGAATTCACCTGTAATTCCAGCAACTCAGGAGGCTGAGGCAGATGATTGTGAGCATGAGGCTGGCTTAGGCAACATAGCAAGGTCCAATCTGAAAGAGCTGGGTGTGGCGGTATGCATCTATGGTCTCAGCTGGGAGGCTTATGCAGGAGGCTCATGAGATAATGAGACCGTCTTTTTTTTTTTTTAAAAAAAAAAAAAGGAAAAGTTAACAAAATTCTTTCTTCCACTGAGCTAAAATCATGCTCTTCCTCCCCCAAGCAATTCTGTCTCCTGCAGTCACATCAAATAGTCTACTTTCTCAGTCTCATGATAGCCATTCAGATAGTTCTGAAGACTTCTCTAAAGTCTTCTATTCTTTTTCATCCATTTATTCACTCAACAAACACTTTCTAAGCATCTCTTTTATGGGTGGCACTGTGCTACAGGCTTGAGACTGAGATGAGTAAACAAAATTCTGTCCTCAAAGAACTCCCAGCCTACCAAGGCATGAGTCATGTGACTGATGCAATGTAGCAAGTGTTCTAGCAAAAGGAGGCACAAGTGTTGTGGAAGTTGGGGCTAGAGATAAACCAGATACACCTAGAGCTAAGAGGTCAGGAAGATAGCACTTCACCCTGTTCTCATTCATTTATTCAGTATTTATTGAGTACCTACTGTATATCAGGCAGTCTGCTGGGTGTTAGAGATACAATAGTCAGCTAGGATTTTACCAGGCAGGGTATGCCAGACAGATTCAGAGAGAAAGGATAAGGAAAAAGGAACTGAATATACCAGGAAGGCATGAGAGAATAAGACTTGTGTCAGGAACTGCCAAGAGTTCTGTATGGCTGAGGCAGAAGGTTTGTATAGGTCAGTGGCAGGAGATGAGGCTGGAAACTTAAATGAAGGCCAGATCCTTGAGGATCTTGTGTACTGCACTAAAGTGTTTGGACTTTATCCTGAAGGCAGTGGGAAGTCAGAAAAGATCATTAAACAGGGAAGTGACACAATCAAATTTTTCTCTGACAAAAATAATCCTGGCAGCGGTGTAGAGGATGCAATCCAAGGCGTGAGACTAAAAGGCAGGAAGACTGGTACAGCCAGCCAGGGGGCTGATAATGAGGGCAGTGGCAGAGGAAATAGGAAGGAGGGGCTGGACAGAGGTTTTATGAAGTAGAATTATCAGGGAGAGGAAGAAAGAATAATCATAATTGGCTCTCGGGTTGCCCAGTTTGAAAAATGATGATAGGAATACAAAGGAAAAGCAAGTTTTGAGGGGTAATGATGAGGTCATTCTTAATCCTGGTGTCTTTGAGTTACCTAAGAGATAGAAAGATGCCTGGTCAGCAGTTGGGTATGAGTAGAGTACAGCAGACTGGTCTGGACATGAATTAGAATAGCATGTAAAAGTGACAGTCTTTAATGCAACGAGTATTTATTGAGTACTATGTGCTATACACTGCAGGAAGTTCCTGAGGTTCCCAGAGTTACTAAGGTGAATAAGACAGTTTCTGTACTCCAAGAGCACAGCCTAGTTGCAAAAGCAGATATAGGACAAACAACAATAAATCAATGTAGATACACAATGAGAGAAGTGTGCACAGGTTGTTGTTATGAGAGAATTGATGAGAACCACCTAACTTGAAGTACAAGAGAGAAGGCTTTCAAGATTAAGTGCTGTCTCTACTGAATCTTCTTTTTACATTTAATCATTATACATTTTTACAGCATACAGTATGGGCTCTCAAAGCATAAAAGCATTGCATGTCAAGCAAGACAAAGATATTACCATAGTTTCCATTCTTCTATCTGTTAAATTTCTTTGAAGTTTCAGATTTTTTAAGTCCATTGGTTTTATTCATGACAGTGCTCTGCACATGAAGGAGAGAGAAGCACCCTTGACAAGGTCTTGTCACAGTGTGATTTCCCCCCTCCATGGCCCTCCAGCTTATCAGTATCCTGCTGTGTATGCACACATCTGGTGTGTTCTCAAGTCAATCCAGGGTTCAAAACTCATGGTCAGTCACATGTCTTCCAGCACTGCAATTCGATTTACTACTGACTGTGTCACCAGGCTGGGCCTGTCTCAGCTGAACCTTAAAGAAAAAATGGTAGTAAACCATAAAAAAAGAGAGGGAAGGGCACGCTAGGCAAAGAAGACAGCAAAAACAAAGTCAGGGAGGCAAGAAAAGCATGCTGTAGGTACTTCAGTATTGCTCGAAAACAAAATAGAGATGAAAACAGAATACCTGATAGCTGGGTCATAGAAGGCCTTGCATGCCATCTCCAGATATTTTGGTTCTTAAGCAACGGGGTGCTAGTGAAGGTTTTAAAGAGCAACATAGTCAGAGCTACAAACAAATAGGCAATTCTGGTGATTGTGTACCCCCTTCTAGAGCATAAACTCATGAGGACTGGAGCAAGAAATCACCCCCTAGAGGGGATGGCCACACCACAATCCCTTCTCCTCCATTCTCCTCTCCAGATTTTGGACACGCACACATACATGCCCAGCATGAGTTTTAAGTCACTGGATCCAGGACTTGAACTGCAGTCAACTACATGGGAGTCCAGCGACATAACCATTAAGCAGTCTGCTAGTCCCTTTTTGTAGCCTTGGATAGGTCAGTTCAACTTTCATGACTTCATTTCCTCATCTGTAAAATATTGATTCTCAGTAGTACTTACCTTATAGGATTACTGTGAGGAATAACTGAGATCTTCCCTATAAGCACTAGTTGCAGTGCCTGGCACTTAGTAAATGCTCAGTAAATGTTTACTAATTATTAATGTCACTATCACCATTGAGATTGTGAGTGTTGTCATAGATTTTTTTTTTTTTTCGAGAGGGTTTTGCTATAGGGTGTGTGCGCTCGCCAGAAAGACAGAGATAGAAAGCAAGAAATCACCCCCCAGGGGGGATGGCCACACCGCAATTCCTTCTCCTCCATTCTCCTCTTGGGATCTTGGGCACGTACACACATGCGCCTGGCATGAGTTTTAAGCCACTGGGTCCGGGACACGAACCGCGGTCGACTACATGGGAGTCCAGCAACACAGCCATTACGCTAACTGCTGGTCCCAGTGTTGTGATAGATTTTAATTAAGGTCAGAAGAATGTATGAGATCACTGAGAACAAAGGGGGAAAATGGAGAGGTAAGATATTTGTGGGACACAGATATGTTTGTTATCTGTTTATGAAGATGCGTACGTATAGTATTCTCGACTGCACTGAGGTATATATCATGCTGGGTAAAGTCTCTTTACAATCTAAATGATGTATAGCGATTGATGTATAAATAATAATAATAATAAAGGGAAAAAAGATAAAGAAGAAAAGAAAAAAAAATAGTGAATGGAGCAGAAAAAGAAAGCACTGGCAACTTAGGGGCAAACATAGGGGAAGGAAACTGAGAATGGCAACATTGCAAAAGGGGAACCAGAACAAAGTAGTGTACAGGAAGCAAAGGAAACAAACTATTCAAACAAAAGGGTACAAAGTAAAAGTCTTCTGTGGTAGAAAAATGGGCTAAGGACATGAAAAAAAAGCAGTTATAAAAAATACAAATGAATGATAAACATAAAAGATGTTCAGTTTCACTGATAATAAAAATATGAAAATAAAATGTTTTTGGTGTTTGGCAATGAGATTGGCAAGCATTTAAAAGATTGACACAATGTTACCAAGGATATGAGGACACAGGTACTGGGGGTCTTATTGGTGGGAATGTAAATTTTTTTGCACTTTCAAGAAGACAGTTAAGTGGGACCAGCAGTTAGTGTAATGGCTTTGTCGCTGGACTCCCATATAGTCGACCGTGGTTCGAGTCCCAGACCCGGTGGCTTAAACTCACGCCAGGCGCGTGTGCGTGTGTGCCCAAGATCCTGAGAGGAGAACAGAGGAGAAGGGATTGTGGTGTGGCCATCCCCCCTGGGGGTGATTTCTCACTTTCTATTTCTCTGTCTCTCTCTCTCTCTGTCTGGCGAGCACACGCGCCCTATAGCAAAAACCTCTCTAAAAAAAAAAAAAAAAAACTTTAAAAATACACATAATGATGTTGGTTCTAGCATCATGATAGTAAAAACAACCCAAGATATTCAACAATAGAGTTAATTGTGGCAGATAGACATAATGGTACACTATACAGCCATTACAGATAATGACACAGCTCTACACTTATTGACATGGAAAGACATTCATGACATATTGTGTTAAGGTTATAAAGCAGCAGGGTAACACAGTCTCTATTAAATAAAACATTGGACCGTAGCACACAACGTTTTGTTTTCTGTGTAGTGAGATTTCAGGTCATTATATTTTTTATTAAAGTTTGAATAGTTTTTTGTTGTTGTTGTTTTTGTTTCCAAGCATGTGTCGCTTTATAGAAATGGTAGTAAGTACCATGCTGGTAAACCAGCTCTCTGAAAAAATTAAGTCCCAATTTATAGCATTTGGCAATTTTTATGATTTAAATACTCCCAGAAGCTTGTAAAATTCTATTTTTATATTTATTTATTCATTTTGAGAGAGGAAGAGAAATGAGAAGGAGGAAGAGGGAGAGGGAGGGAGGGAAAGACAGCCACCTCTAACAGGGTCTTCACTTTGTGATCCACCCCTAGCCTCAACCAGCTAGGATCACAAGCAAACACATGTACCCCCAGCATGTACACTCCCATGTGGGTCGAGCATCACAGAGTACTGCATTACTACTGTTCACTGCAGCTGGCCAGCAGATAAAGTTCTTAAATATTCAGTAATCAGCTCTCATTAGCTACCTCTGGTACATCACTGACAGTAATTCTATTTAAAATAAACAAAGTGTATATTTATTAGTGTCATATGCAGATCAAGTAAGATGAAAACTAAGAATTACTTGTCACTGAGCCAGCAATGGTATGGTAGTTCATCAACTGCATGGTTTGAGTCCCAGACCCTGTGACTTGAAAAACGCACCTGGTATATGTACATGCATGCCCGAAATCCCAAGAGGAAAATAGAGGAGAAGAGATTGTGGCCATCTCCCCTGGATGTGTGCTTTCTCACCTTCTCTCTCTGTTTCTCTGGTGAGTGCACTCGTCCTATAGCAAATTAAAAAATAAAAAAGAGGGCCAGGGATGGAGTAGCAGTTACATCATTAGACTCTCCCACATGGCCAACTGTGGTTCAAGTCCTGAACCTGGTGACTTGAAACTCACTCCAGGCATGTGTGCATGCTTGCCCAAGATCTCAGGAGGAGAATGGAGGATAAGATATTGTGTTGTGACCATCCCTCTGGGGGTGGTGGTGGTGATTTCTCACTTTCCCTCTCACTGTCTCTGTCTCTCTCTCCCCAGTGAGCGTGCACACCCTAAGACCAAAACTTCTACCAAAAAAAAAAAAAAAATGACTTGTCACTGGCGAGCCTGGTAAAAGGACTTTCTGTGGAACAGTTGCAGAGTAAATGGGAAATAAGGAAAGTAGAGTGAGCAAAACATTTTGTGGTAAAGAGAAGGAAAGAAATGCACAGTTGCTTGAAGGAGATGGTACAGTCAAGGAGAGTTTTACTTTGAGGGGTTAGAAGAAATACCAGATATAACATAAACTTTTTCACTTCTTTCTTTTGAAAAATATTTTAAAGTTTATAGTGTACATACACACAAATGTTGAAACAACCCTTAAATATTGGTAGTATTAATCATTCCCATTTATACACGAGGAACCTGAGGCTCAGGGAAGTGGTTTGCTCCAGATGTCACAGGCTGTGAGCCACATTTGTGTGTGCCCTTGGGTTCTTCCCACTGGTTAAGTCTTTTTTTTTTTTTTTTTTTTTTTTTTTTTTTTTGAGAGGTTTTTGCTATAAGGCGCATGTGCTCACCAGAAAGGCAGAGAGAGACAGAGAAACAGAAAGAGAGAAATCAGCCCCCAGGGGGATGGCGCTTAGCAGTCAAAAGGTTACTGATTTATTTTTAGTAGTATAAAAAGAGTAGACTGAGGAGCAAATGAACAGTGAAGAAATAAAGGCTGGGGAGAGACAGAGACAAAGACAGACCAAGATAGATAGACAGAGGAGAGTTATAGATGAAACCTAGTAAAATACAGACAGGGCCAGCCAGGTGGTATGGTGGTTAAAGCAGCTGGATCCTACATGGTCAACTGTGCAACTAGAGTCTGAGACCCACTGGCTTGAAAAACACACCAGGCACATGTGCATGCATACCCAAATTCCCACGAGGAGAATGGAAGAAAAGGGATTGTGGCATGGTCATACCCTCTGGAGGTGCTTTCTCACTTTCTCTCATTGCCTCTGACAAGCACAAGTTGCCTATAGCAAATGTTTTTAAATAACAGATAATTTTAATAGCACTTCTTTTTAATGTTCAAATTATCCCAAATTTGGCCAGCCAAAGTCTCTTTAAGCCAGTTCCTATATATTTGATATGACCCCATCAGGTTTTTTTCTTATTCATGTTAGAATGTGTGCACTTAACTGAGAGACAAATAGGGAGAGAGAGAGGGAAAGAGAGAGAGAAATAAAGCATCCTGCACAGGGTTTGGTCACACCAGAATCCCCTTCCTCCAAACCTCCAGACCACCAGAATCCAGAGCACATGTACATGCACCTGGTGTGTCTTCAGACTAAACAGGCAGAAGGCTCAAACTACAGTCAGCGTGTGGCTTCCAGTTCAACAGTCCAATCACTATGTTACCAACTGCACTATAGAGGCTGGGCCAATCATCTTTGCTTTATGGTGAATAAGATTTCCCTAGTTCTCCAAACTTTTCCTGCTCTAGCCCTGGAGTCAGTCATTTCTCTCAGGAGCCTTGGTTCATTTTAGTATGGAATGGTATTTCTGTATCACAATCTAGGTACTGATTATGCTTATTGCCATTAGCAAACACTGCTTTTTGACCTTTTTTTGGTAGACCAAGCTAGTAAATATACATGTATTTTAGAAAATGTGAAAATATTGATGGAATTGGATTATAGCAGGGTTTTTTTTTTAATGAATCCATAGTGATATTCTGAAGAGAAAGAGGAGGAAAAATGATCTTTAGAATGGAATACTAGCTAGTCAAGGAAAGCAGTATTTCACAGCTCAAGTTTGGTATCCATCTTAGGATGAGCCTGGACTGAGTTTGTGCCTTTCCCACTAGAAATGAATCTGGAGGGAGAAGTCTCAGCAGAAAATCTTCCTTTTTAGTGAGGGAAAGCAGTATTTCACAGCTAAAGTTTGGTATCCATTTCACCTGTCTCCTTCTCTCAATTTCTCTTTGTCTCTCTCTGTATCTCTGTGTCTCCCTGTGACTTTCAATTTTTTTTTTAAGAAAAGTATCCTCTGGGCTCTCAAGCCCCTCTTTTATTGTGCTAACTGATGCCTTTCTCCATTTCATTTAGGAGAGGCACAAATCCAGACCAGGCTGATCCTGAGATGAATACCGAACTTGAGCTGTGAAATACAGTTTTCATTTTTTGCTTTTTAAAATTAAAATCTAAAGTTTTTATCATCATTTTTTCTTTCTTCTTTTTTTCTCTTCTTTCTTTTTCTTTTCTTTTTTTTTTCTTCTTTCCTCTTCTCTAATTCTTTTCCTTTTTTCATTATCTTTATTTATTGGCTGCTCAGCCTCTACGCACAAAGTGTCTAGACAGGTCCAAGTGAACAGAATCCAAACATCTGAATATGATTAGGGTCAGAATATTCCTCTATTCTCACTGAATCTTATGCACAAAGAGTGAAAACAGAACTGAAGAGAGAATGCAGATAACCTCCTCCTGCATGCCTCTGAACACTCAGATTGAACTTCAAGAATTAGGAAGAAATGCACCATTCATCAGATGACTAGAAATCACCGCAGGGTCACCAGAAGTATGGGAAAGCAAGAAAATACCTCTCCTCCAATGGAAAAGAATAACTCCTTTTCATTCTCAGGCAGTATAATGAAATGCATGGAAATGTCAGACAAAGAATTTAGAATATTCATAGTGACAAAGATAACAGAGATGGAAGAGACGAGAGACAATGAACTACAGAAGAGGCAGGAGAAAGGAGCTGACGAGTTCCAGGAGGTGAGGAAATTCTTACAAGATCTAAAAGAGGAAATGGATACTATAAAAAAAAAGAATAAAATGGACCTGTTAGAGATGGAGGCTATAATACAGGAAGTCAAAACCTTCCTTGAAAGTATTAAAAGCAGACTAGATCATACAGAATCTCAGATGTAGAAGATAGAATCGCTGGCCTAGAAAAATCCACCACAAAGACTGAGAAAATTGCCCAAAGAAATGAGAATAATATACGAGAAATACTAGATACCATAAAATATCCAAACATCTGGATAATTGGTATCCCAGAAGGTGAAGGGACTCATAAGGGCATTGATAATCTACTCCATGAAATCCTGGAAGAAAACTATCCAAACCTAGAAAGGCATTCAAAGATCCAGTCCCAAGAAATACAAAGGACCCCAAATAGAATCAACTCAAGAAGATCTTCTCCAAGATACATTATAGCCAGACTGATCAAAACCACAGACAAAGACAAGATACTAAGATTGGCAAGAGAGAAAAATCAAGTTACCTACGAAGGATATCCCATCAGGCTAACAGTGGACCTCTCATTGGAAACAATGAGAGTGAGGAAAGAATGGGAAAATATATTCAAAATGTTAAGGGAAAAGCAATTTCAACCAAGACTACTGTACCCAGCAAGATTATCCTTCATATGGGCAGAAAAGACAAGAACATTCTCAGATAAAACTGGAAAGAATTTACCAATACCAGACCAGATCTCCAAGAAGTTTTCAAGGGAATGCTATACCAGGAACATTAAATATAGACACACAGAAATAAGAGTTCAAAAACTAAGAAAATGGCCAACTTAATCATAGGGAAAAGTCTGGAGTTGAATATTATATCCCAGAATTTAATCAGGGAGCTTGATATCCAATAGAAGATAAATTAAGTACAAGAGAGTGAACTGGTAAAATAATATTTTATGACTTTTGACTAAAACATTGCTGATTTTCTCCTAGGCTTTGTTTTCCAGTTTTAAGGATTTTTGTCCTGTCTTGAGCTTTCGATAGGTTCATGTACCTACCATTTGAACAGAATCCTAACCTGTTTCCTGGCTTTAAGTTTTAAGCAAAGTCCCTTAGCATTTCTTTGATTTATTAAAGCTGAAACTGCTTTTCTTGAAATTAAAATATATATTTAAAAATACCTATTTAATGACCATAATAAGCTATATAGCATCAGCTAGGTGCTACCTTATAGTATATTCATTCTACTTAGATTTTCATGCCTAAACTCGACATGTATTCACAGATATGTATATACCAGCTGAACTTGCTATTGAAAGTAGTTAGATTATTTAAGAAATTTTGTGAATCAATAAAATGTGGGGGGAAAGGGAATGGAAAACAACTATAGACACCTGAGATAGTGTTGGACAAGGGTGGGAAATATCAGAGGGTGAGAAATAGGGGAAAATATATACACACACACATGCACACACACATATATATGAAACTAGAAATGGAAAATCATTGACCATAACATGTATGATTAAGCCACTATGCTGTGTATTCTGGATGGGAAAACACATTTTGTATGCTGTGATGATGCTCAGGGAATGAATGTAAATGAATTAATTAATTTAAAAAAAATATTTCAGAAGAAAATAAATAAATAATTTGGGGAGGCCACTGCTAGGAAAAAATAAAAAAGAATGAAAAACTAGCTAATAAATCTAGAAGGAAGATAGAATCAAAAAAATCACTATTTTGCAGCACCCCCAGTAGAATAATTGATTCTGGCAGAGCTCATCAAATGGGTGCTAAAATTATTGAGCAGAAAGTTCTTGGGGAACAGGATATTCATACAATCTCAAATTATCACCCCACAAATTCCTTACAGCAGGGAAAATGCACATTTGCAATGGGAAAATCTGGTAGTTACTAGGTTAAACAAGTGATTAAACTCAGCATTATTAATAGCAGGACAACCTGACATCAAGCCTCCTGATGTGATGTAATAAGTACAGAGCATCATGTATTAAATTATTGCCAAAAGTGTTTAACCTCAATCTAAATATGAAGAAACAATTAGACAAACTTAGAGTGGGGAATATCCAACAGGTCAACTGGCTTGAACTCTTCAAAAAGCCATTAGCATGAAAAACAAAAAAAGATAGAGGAGTTGGTATATATTTTTAGAAAACAAAGAGCTCTAACAATCTAATGCAATGTGTCAACCTTGAGTGGATCCTGGATTGGGGGAAAATCATAAATAGTTATTAAAGACATTTTTTGAATAATTTGGAAAGCTCAAATATTGACTATACAGATATTAGATGATATTTTTAAATCAATGTCCATTTTTTTAGGTGTGATAATGTAAGTGTCTTTCTTAGGAGATGCATGATGAAATATTTAGTAGTGAGATGTCGTATTTGTAATTAATTTACAAATGGCTGGACATAAGGGGGAAGGAGGGAGAAACATGGGAAATTAATAACAACTCTTCTATAGGTTTAGAAGCTTTCAAAATACAAAGTTAATGAAATTTAATAAATGTTACTATGGCAATTAGATTTATACATACAAAAAAGATTAAATTAGACCCTTATCTCATATAATACATAAAAATTAACTCCAAACAGATAAGAAACCTAAATATCAGAGCTAAAGTCATAAAACTTTTAGAAGAAAATATAGGAGAAAAATCTTTGAGGCCTTGGTTAGGCAAAGATTTCTTAGACATAACAAAAGCATGATCCTTAAAACACAAATTTGATAAATTGGAGCTCATCAAAATTAAAAACTTGTAACTTTAAAGACACTATTGTGAAAATGAAAAGATAAATAACAGACTAGGGGAAAGTATTTGCAAAGTACATATCTGATAAAAGTCTTATATCCAGAATATATAAAGAACTCTTACAACTCAATAAGAAGAAGACAGGGACTGGATGGTGGCACAGTGGTGAACTACAGCATTCTGCAAAGCAAACTCACATATGAATGTTCTGTGTTTGCATCCCAAGACCTCCCTGAGTACTCTGGGGTGGTTAAAACTGGAAGTGGATCAAAGTGTAAAGACCCTGTTGAATGTCTGTCTGTCTCTGTGTGTCTCTCTCACTTGTGGAACAGAAAAATAAAGTTTATTTTTTAAAATTAAGATAATAAAACAGTTTAAAAATGGGCAAGAGATTTGGATAGATATTTCATCAAAGAAAATACACAAATGACAAGTAAGCACATAAGATTCTCAGTATCACTAATCATTAGGGAAATATGAATTTAAAATACCATGAGATATCACTACACATCCACTGGAATGTCTGTAATCAAAAAGACAGACAATAAGCATTGGTAAAGATACTGAGAAAAGGAGCCCTCATACATTGCTGGTGGGAATACAGAATGGTATAGCCACTTTGGAAAATAGTTTGATAGTTTCTTAAGTTAAACATAAACTTACTGTATATTCCAGCCATTCTCCTAGATATCTTACCCAATAGAAACAAAAACATACATCTGCACAAAGGCTTGCATGTGACTGTCCATAGCAACTCTAGTCATAGCCAAAAAGTGCAACACTCCAAATATCCATTGACTAGTTCATGGATAAACAAAATATGGTATATACATATAATGGAATACTGTTCAGGAATAAAAAGGAATGAAGTACGAATACATGCAGTGACATAAATGAATCCCACAAATGTCATACTCAGCAAATATTCTCCTAAGTATTTGTATAATTGAATTGAAAGCTTATGTTTATGCACAAATCTGTACACAGATGTTTATCACAGCTTTATTCATAACTGCCAAACTGGAAGTAAGCAAGATGTTTATTAATAGGTGAATAGATAAACAAACTGTGTTACATCTATAGTGGAATACTATTCAGCAATTTTAAAAAATCATCCATGAAACCATGAAAAGACATGGATAAAACTTAAATGCATATTGCTAAGTAAAAGAAGTCAATCGTTAAAAGCTATATAAAATGTGACTCTAACTATATAAAGTTCTGGAAAAGGAAAACTATGAAGACAGGGGTCAGGTCCATGACCTGGTGGTTAAGGCAGCTAGATTCCACCCAGCCAACTCTGCTGTTCAAGTCCTAGACCCCCAGAACACACCACCAGGGATATGTACATGTGGGCCTAAAATTCCAAAAAGAGGGAGATATGGAGAAGGGATTATAGTGTGACCATTCCCCTTAGGGGTTGCTTTCTCTTCTCCCTCTTTCACTGTCTCTTTGTGGCAAACACATATGCTCTCTAGCAAGTAAATAAATAAATAAATACCAAAAGCTATGTAAAAATTCATACGAAGTTAACTTATGCATGATGTATATGTTCTGGAGACTCAATGTACAAAAATCTGACTATAATTAACAATAACTTACTGTACACTTGAAATTTTCTAGGAAAATAGATTGTAAGTGTTCTCATCACTAAGACAGTGGAAACTACCTGAGGTGATGGATATGTTAAGTAACTTGATTGTGATGGTTATTATACAATTTATATGTATTTTGAATCATCAAATTGTATACCTTAAATATGTATAATTTTTTTATTGTCAAGTATACCATAATTTTTTTTTTTTTTTTTAGAGAGAGAGATTTTTGCTATAGGGTGCATGCACTCACTGGAGAGACAGAAAGTGAGAAAGCACCACTCAGGGGGGATGACCACACCACAATCCCTTTTCCTCCTGTATCCTCTCAGGATTTTGGACATATACACACATGCGCCCGACCTGAGATCTAAGTTGCTGGGTCTGGGACTCAAACCACAGCCAACTCTGGGAGTCAAGCATTGTAACCATTACACCATCTGCTGGTCCTAAATATACCATAATTTTAACAAAAGTTTATTTCTCAAGCCCTCAAGTTATTTGGATTGCCCTTTCCTGGGTTCTTCTATAAGTGCTATATAATTTTGATTTTTTGGATTGGTTCTTACTATAAGAAGGAGGATTATCATGTGATAGACTTTATGAGTCAGAAAGAACTAGAAGTTACCTATTCTAACTTCTCTCTCCATAAGAAACCTTTCCCAAAGTACCTAACCCAGGAATTTCTGAGAGGTGCCTCAACAGCAACTATAGGAAGTCAAAGAATAGCTAAAATATAGCACTCTGGACCTTCAAATGTCTCCTCCCTACTTGCATTCCCCCACCCCACTTCAACCAGAACAGTGCTGATTTTACTTTCTATATTTAGATTCCACAGATTTCATTTGAAAAGAACATACTGCTGCTTAAGAAAAGTTTGAAAACTATTGATCTTACCTGTGCACATGCTCAATGACCAGGAATTCACTCTCTTGATGAATTCCTTCATGCTGTTTTTATATCTCTTTCTTTAACATTTAAAGATGACACTACTGACAGTAATCACCATTTATGTATGTGCCTGTCACTACAAAGACAAATGTACCACCAAATGGTTTTTTCTACATTTAAAGCCTGTCAGTTTCAGGCAATTTCATAAGTTGAAGAAACTATTTATTTCATTGATTCATCTTTGATGCTCTACATCAAGATGTCTGTGTGGTTTCCCAGCAGTCTATTGCTGTGTACAACAATACTCAAAGCCATTTCAAATATGACTTTACATCATATCTTTCACCCTCCTGATTTATTTCACAGCAGCAAATTACTTTCTGTATTTCAGTATCAAATTTCAACCTAGTAATATCCACCTCCTTTGCCAATTGATTCAAGTTCATTTTGATTTTAAGTATGTCTACCAAATAACACTACCATATATAACTGTTTGGGGGCATATTTAATGAGAAACTCTCTATTCTATGGCATTTTTTTTTTAATTTAAAAAACAAAAAAACTAGAGCCATCCTCTGATGTGGTGGTTAAGGCAGCTGAATCTCACATGGCCAACTGTGCAGGTCAAGTCCTGGACCTGTACATGTATGTGTGCATGCCCCCAAATCCCAAAAGGATAGATAGAGGAGAAGGGATTGTGCCATGACTGTCCCTCATGAGGGATGCTTTCACCCTCCCTCCCTCCCTCCCTTTTCTCCAGCATGTGTACACAACTTTTAGCAAAAAACATACAAACAAAAAACAACAGTAATAACTGCTGGCATTGCTTTAGACCCAGGACAAGCCTCTGTGCTTTGTTTTTCTGTTTGTTTGCTAGGGGGCAGTGGAGAGTTGGGCAATAGGTCATGGGCCCTTATAGTTTTCTGATCTGGGCACTGACCAGTCTATTTTAAAATTTTTCCAATGTTTTTCTAGTTTATCACATTTGAAATTGTAAATGTATTATCTGAAGATTATTTTTCTCTTCTATTCAAGGCAAATAATACAAATTATTTTTAAAGAATTATTTTATTTAATTGCATTTATTTATTTATTTATTTAAGTTTGACCAGAGGGGTACAGAGTGAGAGAGAGAGAGGGAAAGTGAGAAAGCAAGCCACCCAGTCCAGGACTCGAACCGCAGTCGGCCATGTGGGAGTCCGGTGACTTTAACCACCACACAACCTGCCAGCCCCAATACAAATGATTTTCACCATACTTTAGACATTTCACCATTCCTATAAATTCTTCAAAATTTTTAAAAATTGTCAGTGCTTACCATGTGCTGAGCATGGTGTACCAAAGGTATAAAGATGAATAATATGCAGTTTTTGCTCTAAAAAATGTTATAGTCTGGTGGAGGAGACAAGTACAGGAAGTAAATATTGCAGGCTACTTTAGAAGTATGAGGGGATTTCAACAAGCTAGTGGAAAAATAGAATTAGAGTATGAGTTTATTTTGGTGCAAACATATTTTAAAATCCATACACGGTTTCTTCATATTTTCTGTGAACTTTTTGGAAACTCTTGTGCTATGGTAGGATAAACTGCCAGAGCACAAAAAAGGAGATCAGTCTGGAAAAAGAAGGTGAAACTTCAGGGATGCCTTCATAGCTAAGACTTAAAAGATGAGTCGGAGGTTATCAGAGGAGATGGAAGTCATTCTATAGGTCCAAGACTATGTCTATACAAAACCCAAGCAGCTTGGAGAAGATATTTATATTCAGGATAGAGAAAAGTTTTCTGTGGTCAACTTTTGGATACTTGAGGAGAATGGTAAAATAAGGCCATAAGGCCTAAGAAGTAGACAGGACATAATTATGAAGGGCCTTGTATACTATGTGAAAGAAACCGTCTTTCTTTCTGTAGGCACAGGGACCAACTGGGAGGCCTTAAGCAAAGTAGTGATATTGAGCTGTGTTTTAGGAAGTTTTGATGAGCAGTATAAAATGTGTGAGGGGACTGTGGGAAGAATACAAGCCTGCTAGAGGCTTTGCAACCTTTAGCCAGTCCCTTAAGTATCCTGGAACACATATGATTTTTCTCAATTGTAAAAGAGAAATTACCTTTTCTTCCTCTACTTCATATGAAACAAATGAGAATACAAGAGATCATAAGTCCTCTGAGCCTCTTGAGAAGACAGCTTCCAGATTAGGGCGAGGTAGCTGAAGGCTGAGACAAGCATAGTCTAACCATATAATTGAATATGTACTCGTGCATATCTTATGCATTTAAAAAATGTATATTAGGTCTTCTCCTTCAGTTTGATTAAACTAAACTGTAAACTCCTCAAGGGCAGGATCCAGAGCATCTTATGTTGTCCTCAACTCCTAACACAAATGCAGTGCACTGAATGAGTCTTCAGCCCCTACCTTCAGGTCAGTTGAATTCAGTGTCCCATCTTAGGCAGACCTTCTGAGACTGAGGCATCATAGTACTACTGAAACCATAGAACTATTGAAAACGGTAACATATTTCAGGGCTCATTCTCTGGGACTGGACAAAAAGATACCAAACCTTGTTTAAGCTTATGGCAAAAAAGATGCCAAGTCTTATTCAACCAGGCCTGTGAGTGCCAGGCAAGGTCTCTTTACTTCCTGCTTTTGACATGATACCACCCTAGAAATATAAGAGATAACTTAAGAAATTTCTCTTTCTATAAAATAGAAATAATTACCAATTTGCTAGGAAGTCACAATCTACATATGAACAATGTCAAATAGAATATATGCATATTATTATGAATAATCTTTTGAGATTGCTTCTGTGGTGCAGCAGTAATGCAGTGCTCAAACAATGCTAGATCCATATTGATGATCTCATAGGTTCGGTTTCCTGGTTGACCTCTATGTAACAGATATTCGTGCCCTGGCTGGCTGGAAAGGCCAGTAAGGGATCACAGTGTGAGACCCTGCTGAAGATGCTTTTTCTCTCTCACTCTCAAGAAAGAAAGAGATAAACTTTTAAAAATGATCTTATAAAATATATCTAGTTGTTTATAGAAAAAGTCTAGAAAGAATGTTAAATTTTTTTATATTCTGTTTACTTAGTTTTATAATCAGTGTAGTTGTGACAGGACCCTTGATGTTTTTATCCAAGTTTTGAACATTTTCAATAATATGTGTTCAGACTTCATAGAGAGTCTTAATCCTATGGCCAAAAGGATATTTGAAGAGCATCCATATGTGTTTTTTTTTGCATCAAAAATTACTCTAGATTTGCATCAACCAAAGCCGGAAAGGCTAAAAGCATTCCTTGCATTTTTTAAAAACAATTACTCTTTTCTCTCTCTCCTGACTCTGCAAAGGTTGTGATCAGTTCACTGAACACAATGGCATTTCCTTCTATCCACACCTAATATAAACTACAGCCAACTTAATGAAGTCTCTTACGTAGGTTGAGGATGCAAGCACATGAAGTCTTTGGCTCTTGAGACACTCGTCTTGTGTGCCAGGACCAGGTGCAGAAATACAAATACATATGTATTAAGCCTGGGACAACAGCTTTTCCAGTGCTTTAGTGTTTTCCTGTTTAACTAGGAAGGTTGAACAGGCAGAATTTCCATCAATTACACCTAAAATGTTATTTTCTTGCAGAAAAAGAGAGTACATTTAATTCCTGTACCTAGTATTGATGTCTAAGCAACTGAGGTTTTTTTAAGTTTACTAAATGAAAGCTGAAAATAAAAAGTGATAGTTTGATTAACAAGAACACTCAAGAAATGGAGTATTTCTGGTTCATTGAATTTTCTGACTTAGTGGACAGTTATACAAGACATTTTTTGTTTTATTCATGTTCTTTAACCTCCTTTAAAAATCTACCTGTACATTTCTACCTTAGTAAGCACAGCACACTGGACTTGATTGAATGTAACTGCATTCACTAAGAGTTACACAATGTTTCAGCACCCTAGATTTTGTCAGTAAGATCATTGAAAGTAGAAGATATTCACTAAATCTGAGCTAACCTGTGGTATACTCTGGGAAATTGCTTTTGGAAAGCTGTTTTGTTTCTTCTTATTTGTTTATTTCCCTAAAAGCAAGGTACATAAAAGAAAAATTTACTAGCCAAGTAAAGACTTTGATTTGCTGACTTAAATTTTACTGAATAAAAACATATTTTAGAGCAGGAAAATTCTGCCTATGTCATCTGAGAAAAATGTGCTAAAGAAGCTTACAGCCAGAAAAATGAGACCTCGCACATCCAAAGGAAACAACCAGTGAATTTAGTTCATCATTACCTGTCTACTCGGTTTATCCCCTAGTGGAATTAATCTAGCATTTCTTAGGGACCCACTCACCACTTCGACTCTATTTAGAACTGTCTTAGATTCCTGGTAGTAAATAGAACTACTTTACTTTTCTATTCACTTACCTTGGGTGGTATAATTATCCAAAGGGAAAAATGGCCTATAGATTCTAATAATGGCCTAATTGTACGTTTCACTGTAATGGATTCATAATCAGTTTTCTTGATTCATATTCAATTTACCTTGTTTCTATTCTCTAAGCCTTTATTTGTTTTCAGTAGTGACTACTTATCATGCCAAATGGTGTAGAGAGAGTGAGAACTGCATAGAATTATGCTGCAGCTGCATTTATTTTATTTTCTGGGTAACATTTTCAGTAGTTTTGTCACATAGTTAATGGGTTTGTTTTTATTAACAAGTAGAGCCTTCTTGACCTAATCATTTTTCACACGTATTCCTGTATAAATTCTAAATCTGAAGATGCAAGGTCAGTAGCTAAATGGAGTTTATAGAAGAAAGGACCACTGCAAAGTCAATTTGTGTGCATTTGGCCTTGGGTTATTTATTTGCCTTTGGGAGGAAATTTAAAGAACCCATCTATCCCAAATAAAAATAACTTGAAAACTGAAATGATTAAACTTTGGTGGATTATTATAGGAGAAATCTGTAGTAAAAAATTGCTGCCTAACAGGACCTGTGGTTGGTCATTTTAATAACCAAAAGGCTATTAAAGCCAAATGTTCAGGAAATGGCAGGGGATAGAGGCAAACAGAAAAAGTAGTCAAATGGTAAATGGAAAAAGACAAATGAAGAAGTAAGGGAAAATAGAGATAAGAGACTAATTTCACCATGACAAAATTGAAATGGTGGAAGCAGACTAGACATGGAGGAGAAGTGGAAGAAATTACAAAGAAGAGGAAAAGCAATAAATGTAGACAGAAATGATACCCAAGCTGTTTTGCATATTGATTAAGCTTGTGGACTGAGGAGTATTACTCCATAAATTCAAACTCACATTCAAATACTTCCCTATTTCCCCCTGTAGCCCATGGCAACCACCATTCCCCTCTCTACTTCTATGAGTTTGACTGTTTTAGATTCCTCATGTGCATGGTATCATGTAGTAACTGTTATTCTGTGTTTGTCTTATTTCACTTAGCATAATATTCTCCAAGTTTATTCATTTTGTCACAAATGGCAGGATTTCCTTCTTTTTGAAGGCTGTATAATATTCCATTAAATGTATCTTCTAGATTTTATTTTTCTTTTTCTCTTTGTTTACTTACTTATTTCTTTGATGAATGAGGCAGACAGAGACACAAAGAGAGAGCATCTGCAGCAGAATTTGTATACCACAATCCACCTGCAGCTTTAGCCAGACCCAGACCATGGGCACAAGCATGCCTGACATACTCAGGGAGGTCTCCAGAGATGAAATGGGAGCCTTCCCATGTGGGTAAACCTCACAGAGCATTGTGTTTTACTGTTGTGTCACCATCTCGTCTCCACGTTTTCTTTATCCATTCGTCCAGAGATCTTTCAATGTGCATTTAGAGATCTACTATACAGTATTGTGCCTATAGTTCAAAATACTGTGTTGTATTCTTAAAATTTTGTTGAAAAGTTAGATCTTAAGTTTGTTTATTACAAATAATAAATAAGTAAAGAATGGAAGGGAACTTTTGGAGGTGGTATATTGGTTTACGGCACAGATTGTGGTAATGGTTTTATAGGTATATACTTATCTCCTAACTCTCAAGTTAATATATGTACATTGATATACATTGTACATCAAGTTACATATGTACAACTTTTTGTATGTCAATTATACCTTAATAAAATGGTTTTAAAAATTCAAATTTAAGTTCAGCCACTTCATAGCTATGTGACCATGGACAAGTTACTTAATTTCCCTGTGCTTTAGTTTCCTTATTTATATAATGGGTATAATAGTACCTACAGGGTTGTTACAGGGTTGTTGTGAAAATTTAGTTAATATTGAAAGCACCTGGTACAGTTCCTGGCACAGGGTAATCACTCAATAAATGTCAGCTGTTATTTTTATTATACACCAAAAACACAGGAAAGCCAGATCATACTTTCAGCTGGTTCCAGATTAGGCATAATATTAAAAAAATATGAGATATGCTAACACAAAAAGAGAAAATAGATATCTGAGCAAGTTTTAGAAAGATCCAAATAAGAAAACATTATTGGAAATATATAATGTTAACTTTTAATGCCAGGCCTCGGGTGTAGGGGGGATTACTGCAAAATCCTTGTCAGTAACAATTAAGTTGTTGAACAGTGGGTATATCTAGCTCTGCCTGGGTGAGATAGCCACTGATGTTTTACAGAAGTGTCTTCATGTTGAAATCCAAGAGTTCCTGACCTTGACCGTAGTGGACATAAAAACACTAAATGCACCTAAGCAAACACAGTTGAATGAACCCTGTACATTTTTTTAAATCTTTTTTTTTAAGAATTATTTTATTTAACTTTTATTTATTTATTTATTTATTTATTTAAATTTGATCAGAGAGGAACAGAGTAAGAAAGTGAGAGACGGAGAGAAAGTGAGAAGGCAAGCTGCCAGGTCCAGGACTCAAACGACAGTTAGCCATGTGGGAGTCAAGTGCCCTCAACCACCACACCACCTGCCAGCCCCAAGCCCTGTACATTTTTTTAAAGATTGTCTTTGTGATTTACAGTTCCTCAGGGTATTTAAAAACTAGGTATAGCTAGTAAATAAAAACAAGACAATTGCCCAACTACAAATCTGAAGACAAATTTCCCAAAGTTTTCAGAAATTTTTTTACTGAACTTGGTCTTTCCCCTGTGAAAGACAAAATTCACTGGATGATTAAGGAAATGATTTTATCTAGCTATTGCAATTGGAAAAGAGTCATTAATGAGAAGAATAAGAAGGGAACTCGGGGTTTTACAGAGGTAGATAAACAAGGGAGTCATCTCCAAGTCTTAGGAGAGTCATGAGGAAAGATAGAGATGGGTCTTATCTTGGAATAATATGCCAAGATAGGATGATCCTTTGTGGTTAGTTTTTTCTTGAAAAACAAAAGGGTGAGAGTGATTTCTCAACTATAACTGCTTTCTGGGGTGTATAGGACTCAGATAAACTTCAATACTTTCGTTTTTCCCTTTTGTTTAAGACAGATACCATTCATCACTTAACAACTCAGAGGTGAACATAAATGTCCTCAGTGGGGTGAAGCAAGGGTCTAAGAAATAATCTCTCAAGGACTCTTTTTGTATTGTTCCTGTAAAGAACAGTTGAAACATCTGTTGAGAGGTAGTGGCAGACATCAGTTGTTTTAGAGTCCTTGTGATTAGGCATCCTAAAGAGAGGGGTGGCTAAAATGGATAAAGGAAATATTAATATAAAAGTTAATTTTAGTAAAGAGCTGAAAACTGAACCTTGATGGTAACTAGTTCAGTGAATTGTAAGACATCAGTGAAAGAAAATCTTTTCATTTTGCAGCACTACTCCGGGAGCCTAGAATGTGGGTGCTCATGGCAGTGTTTATCCAGTCTTGGTTACTTCACATGTGAGAACATGTATGACCCAGGCATTTCTCTGGATACCTGTAGTGGTCTAGGCAACAGCTTGTTCAGGGAGAATTCTAATTGGGCATGGTCTGCTGTGGTGTGTATTCTAGGTTTATATCAAGTAATTAAGCTTTAGTTTACAGAGCTGCTTCAGATCTTGGAGAAAGGGGGTAAGCTGCAAGACAATCTAGAGTCCTAATAAGTATTTGGGCAGAAAGCTTTAGTTCTTAGTGATTCTGAGTCAGGTTTATAAAGAAATACAAAATAGCTCAAAGACAATGAACAAAGCTAGATAGACTGATCACCAGGAATGGAGTACTATAGGTGAAGCAGAGTTTTCAGTTAGAACACAAAATTTCTCTCTACAGTCACCACCTCTTGACCAAAGATAATCTCAAAGAAAGATTACTCTTGAATTCAAAATAAGGCTAGTCTCACAGACAACAATAGAAAAAAACCCATAAATTTTAGTTCATCAAAATTAAAAACTACAGTGTATCAAAGGACATCAAGACCAGCAGGTGACATAGTAATTAAGGTGCTGGACTCTCACATGGCTGACCTGTGGCTTGAAAATCATGCTGGGTGTGTGTGCATGTATATTTTAAATCCCAAGAGGAGAATGGAGGAGAAGGGATTGTGGCATGGCTATCCCACCCTAGGGAGTAATTTTTCACTTTCCCACTCATTGTCTCTCTCTGGCAAGCACATGCACCCTATGGCAAAAATCTTTAAAAAAAAAAAAAAAAGACATTATCAAGAGAGTAAAAAGATGGGCTAGCTCTATCTCCTGGTGGTTGGGGGCAGCTGGATCTCACATGGCTGACCATGTAGTTTGAGTCTAGCCCAGCAGCTTGAGACACATGCTGGACACATGTGTATACTTGCCCCAAATCCTAAAAGGATAAAGAAATGGAAGAGAAGGGATTATGGCATGACCATTCCCCATGGGTGGGGGTGCTTTCTCCTTTCTCTCCCTTTTTATTTCTTTCTCTGGCAAGTGTGTACTCTAGCAAAATAAAATAAAATAAAATAAAATAAAATAAAATAAAATAAAATAAAATAAAATAAAATAAAATAAAATAAAAAAGACAACCTAAAGGGGCTAGCAGGTAGCATGGTGGTTAAGGCACCGGACTTTCACATTGCCTATCGTAGTTCAAATTTCAAACCTGGTGGCTTTCTTTCTCTCTCTCACTCTCTTTTTCTGGTGAGTGCATATGTCCTGTAGCAAATTTTAAAATAATAATGATGATGAAGAGTAAAATAATTCTATTTTAAAAAGGTGACCTGTTAAGTGGGAGAAAATAATTACAAGTCATATATCTGATAAGAGTTTGGTATTCAGAATATATAAAGCAACTTACAACTCAATAGCCAAGAGACAAATAGATCAATTTTAAACTAGACAAAGAACTCAAGTAGACATTTCTCCAAAGAAGATATTCAATGGCCATCATGCACATAAAATAATGCTTGACATCATTTGTCATCAAGAAAATATAAATCAAATCCACAGTAAGATGTCACTTCACACATGCTAAAATGGCTTAAAATTTAGCAAACAAATCAACAAAAAACCTGGAAAATACCAGGTATTGGTGAGGATGTGGAGACATTGGGACCCTGTACACTACTGGTAGGAATATGAAATAGTGCAGCCAGTATAAAAAACAATTTAGTTGTTCCCCAAAAGTTAAATATAGAATTACTATAGGAGCTAATAATTTCACTCCTAAGTATATACAATATATCCAAACGAATTGCAACAAGTACTCAAACAAATGCTTTTACATAAACGTTCAAAGCAGTACTAGTCACAATAGCCAAAAGGTGAAAACAGCATAGACATTACCCATTCTTCAGTGGGCAAATGGATAAACAAAATGTGTATACACACACACACACACACACACACACACAGAGGAACATTGTTCAGTCACAAAAAGAAATGCAATACTGATACATGTTACAACATGAATTAATCTCAAAAAGATTATTCGATGTGAAAGAAGCTATACATAAAAGATCACGTATGGTATGATTCTACTTACACAAGATATCCAAAATAGGTTAAATTCAGAGACAGAATGCAAGTTGGTGGTCAGCAGAGTCTTGGGGGCAAGGTAGGGAAATAGGGAGGGACTATTTAATGAGCACAGGTATTTCTTTTGAGATGAGGAAAATATTTGGGAATTAGATAGAGGTGAAGGTTGCACCATACAGTATTATGAACGTATTAAATGCCACTGGATTAAACACTTCAAAATGGTTTTAGATTATCTGATTTTACCTCAATAAAAAGTATTTAAAAAAATAAAAATTAGATCTCATTAGATTTAGCCTGATCATTTGCATAGGTACAGCAAAATTGGTAACTTGTCATATAGACCTTCTTAAGCTTGCTTTTCTGGAAGTTTTCATAAAGAATATAGTTTGGATTTTTATTAAGGCCAGCAAGCCAAGCTAAGATTTTTCCTGTGGTACCTATAAATTTGGGAGGATTACTCTTATTTTTTCTAATTCTGATATCTGGTTTGCATGTAATTGTTATACATCTTTGTGGGTACAGCAAGAAAATTAACTCTCTTCTTGAGAGCCCCAAAATATCCCAAGGTTCCAGAACCATCAGGAAGTAACCTTCCTTACTCTTTTGTGTAAAGCTGGAAACCCGGTAGGTCTGGTACCAGGTTAGTTTTCCCAAGAAGGCTTTGTATGTCTTTGCTCCACAAAGTCAGCTTTACTTCCTTAAACATGTCTGATTATATCATCAGATTCACTGAGCATCATTCACAAGTATGACATTCCAGGCAAGGCCTTAATTACAAACCAATATTTTCCAATCATGTTCTACTAACAAGGAGGACAGATTTTTATTGAACCTATGCAGATAATCATATTGCTGTGAAAATAAGAATATTCGAGAGTTTCTGAGTCCTCAAGCAGGGAGGATAAGATATCATTTAAAAATGTTTAATTTCTGGGACCAGCAGATGGTATAATGGGTATGTCACTGGACTCCCATGTGGTCAAACACAGTTCGAGTCCTGGACCTGGCGGCTTAAAACTCAAGCTGGGCATGAGTGCATGTATGCCCAAAATCTCAAGAGGAGAATGGAGGAGAAGGGATTGTGGGGTGGCTATCTCTCCTGAGGGAGGTGGTTTCTCGCTTTCTGTCTCTCCAGTGAGTGCACACACACTATAGCAAAACTCTCTTTAAAAAAAATGATTTACTAAATAGGTATAGTAGATAGTATAAGAGAGAAGAACAATGGGCTCCTTATATATCCAGAAAATATTATATTAAAGCATCAGCAATATTCCAAACAAAACCCAAAGTCATTCCCATCAGTTCATTCAGGTCTAGGTAATTCGTTCTTCATTTTTTCTTTTTTTTTTTTTTTGGGGGGGGGAGGTTTCTGCTATAGGGCGCGTGTGCTCACCAGAAAGACAGAGAGAGAGATAGAAAGCGAGAAATCACCCCCCAGGGGGATGGCCACGCCGCAATCCTTTCCCTCCATTCTCCTCTCGTGATCTTGGGCACACACGCACACGTGCCCAGCATGAGTTTAAGCCACCAGGTCCCGGACTCGAACCACGGTTGACTACATGGGAGTCCAGCGACATAGCCATTACGCCAACTGCTGGTCCCTGTAATTAGTTCTTATTCTACTAGACATTATGTTAGCTGTCTTATTAACCCTTGTGCTTCTCAAGTAGAGTTCCCAAAATCCTGACTCAGTTCACTAGAATGTCTCAAAGTTATTTAAAGAACTTTGAACTGTACACAAAAGTACTTGGTATAGTCCTTTTCCATGAGACCTGAGGAAGTCCTTTGTTGAAGGTGAAGCCCTCTAGCTGGTAGCCGATTGCAAGTACTTTCTTGGAGTAAAATATAAAAAGATCTTGGGCTCGCTCAGTGATTAAGTTGTCAGATCCCATATGGCTAACTGTGCAGTTTGAGTACAGACTCACCAGGTGCATGTGTGTGCATGCCCAAAATCCTGAAAGGAGGGAGGGATAAGAGAAGAAGGGATTGCAGCATGACCATTCCCCCTGAGGGGTGCTTTCTCCTCTCTCTTTCTTTCTCTTTCTGGTGAGAGCACATGCCCTGGAAAAATAAGTAGTACAGAAAGCTCTCCAAAGATAAAAAAACATAGCTGTGATTAGCTTACTACTAATCTTTTTCAAAAAGGAAAAATCTGATGATAATTTATTATGAGAATAATAATGCAGCTGACAAATAATGTAGTTGTTTCTTTGGCATGCAAAACAAGATAAAAATCAATCTAAAACAATTTTAGACAAAATATCTATAAACATAATCATTATCCCTATTTTCAAAGAAGAGGGTGTTATAGCTAATTTATAAAAATGCATTGGTATCATCTTTATAGAGAAAAG
The DNA here is from genome assembly GCA_026018925.1 of Tupaia tana. Taxonomy (NCBI): domain Eukaryota; kingdom Metazoa; phylum Chordata; class Mammalia; order Scandentia; family Tupaiidae; genus Tupaia; species Tupaia tana. The sequence continues at coordinate 92,166,085 of JAKSZU010000009.1, forward strand.
AACTCAGGTATAATATATAGTAATCCTAACATATATACCATGAATGTACTAAGCATATAATTAAAATATACCCAGAATATATCAAGAATACCTAATAAAGAGACTCAGTAAACTGAAATAGATCTTAAACATCTGTATATTAATAAAATTTCCCAGGTAAGTGATGTGAATTCCCAGTTGGGAACTTATGACTAGGAAGGTGCTAGATTCAAAATAAAGAAGCAAAGCTGACACCAAATTAACTATTTTTTAAAAAACTGAAATTATAACTGAAAACACTTTACTGTAGTTGTCTAATATCTAGCAAAGCAGGGCCAAGACTCTGACAAATAGAAATACATCACGTCCAACAAGGGCATTGATGAATCTGTAGGAACTCTCCATATAGCATACAATTTCTAGAATATTTATATTAATAATATTTCACCTATACCAACTGAACCTAGGGAGGGCTGAGCATCTCTTCTGATTTGACAACTCTCCCCATGCAATTCATCAATAGTAACATTTCCAATAAGCCTAATTATTTCTAGCACATTTTCTTTCACAAAGTGAAAAAAAAATCCTTCATGATTTTCCATGGACCCTCTGGGACTTGATTAAAATAGGATCATGGATTACTGAAAAATAATACTTGGCTCTCTATCTTTACCAAAGTGACAGTAAAAAGTAAACATAGAGAGTAGCACCGTCATAAAAAATGTAGGATCTTTTTTAAGTGAGAACACTTTGCTTTCTTGAATAAAGACATAATAAAGGCAACATAAACCTCAGAAGGTAAAACAAATCCTTTACAACCCGTTACTAAGAAGAGACTGATAATTCAAAAAGCTTTCATCATTATAACAGAGACAAAACCAAATTATAGTTTTGCATAAATATACATGAAACTTCAAAAAGTTTGTGAAAAATTGCAGTTAACATATGAGTTTATTTTGGTGCATAAAAATTTTAAAATCAATGCATAATTTTTTCATTATATACATCGTCTTTTTTTAGAGAGATTTTTGCCTTAGAGTATGTGTGCTTGCCAGAGAAAGACAGAGACAGAGACAGAGACAGAGACAGAGGGAAAGTGAGAAATCACCCTCTAGGGAGGATGGCCATGCTGCAATCCCTTCTCCTCCCAAGATCTTGGGCATGCACACACAGGTGCCTGGTGTGATTTTGAAGCCACTGGGTCCAGGACTGCAACCACAGTCAGCCATGTGGGAGTCCAGTGACATAGTCATTGCGCCATTTGCTGGTCCCACCTTTCCATGAACCTTTTTTTTTTTTTTTTTTTTTTTTTTGGAGAGGTTTTGGCTATAGGGCGTGTGCACTCGCCAGACAGACAGACAGAGAGAGACAGAGAGATAGAAAGCGAGAAATCACCCCCCAGGGGGGATGGCCACGCCACAATCCCTTCTCCTCCATTCTCCTCTCGGGATCTTGGGCACGCACGCACACGCGCCCGGCGTGAGTTTAAACCACTGGGTCCAGGACTCGAACCGCGGTCGACTACATGGGAGTCCAGCGACATAGCCATTACGCTAACTGCTGGTCCCGAGAAAGACACAGAGAGTAAGGGAAAGTGAGAAAGCAAGCCTCCAGATCCAGGGCTCGAACTGTGGTTGGCCATGTAGGAGTGTCCAGTGCTTTAACCACCACGCCACCTGCTTAGCCCTCCATGAACCTTTTGAAGGTCCCACATATATGATACTAAAATTCTCTTTGGAAATCTTGCAAATAAATTAAACCTTAACCACCTTTGACCATGTAAATAAAAATTCATTTTCTGTGAACCCTCTATAGCTTTCTATATTCATACACATCCTTTATGACACAACTTATCTAAGTGGAAAAAAAAGAATAAATTTTGTAACAGATGCAAGTATATATAACCTCTCTTTAGCACATAAAAATAAGCAAAATCATATAAACCCAATATTATGTGTAGAAATTAATGTATCAGCATTCTCTTACTTAGAAATGGTCTAGATTGCTGGGACCAGCAGTTAGCATAATGGCTATGTTGCTGGACTCCCATGTAGTCGACCATGGTTCGAGTCCCGGACCCAGTGGCTTAAACTCATGCCGGGCGTGTGTGCGTACATGCCCAAGATCCCGAGAGGAGAATGGAGGAGAAGGGATTGAGGCATGGCCATCCCCCCGGTGGGTGATTTCTTGCTTTCTGTCTGTCTCTCTCTGTCTTTCTGGCGAGCACACATGCCCTATAGAAAAACATCTCCAAAAAAAAAAAAAAAAAAAGAAAAGAAAGAAATGTTCTAGATTGCTAATGAAAATCCATTAATTCAATTTAGTAGCAGCCCAAAATCTTCAGTTTAAAGGTCTAATAAATTATTTTCAAGCTGATATAATATAAAACATAATTACTGTTGGAATAAAATTCATCAGTTTAAAATAATGACTCACCTAGGTTAAATACATTTATATTTCTCATACTCTTAAAACATTTACAGAAGAAGTTAGCTCTAGTTCATTTAATCTGTTAACCTACATACATTTAAGAAAGAACATACCCAAGTAGAATAAAAATCTGTCTGCATGTTATACCTGATACTGATAAATCAGAGACATAGTTGGTTATAGCAAACCAAAATTATTGAATTAGTCTTGTCTCCCAAAGGTTCACCTAAATTATGTGAACTTGAATTCTTTTTTTTTCTTTTTAAATAATTTCCTATAGGGCATGTGTGCCTGCCAGGGAGAAAGAGTGGTAAAATGAGAAATCACCCCCCTCAGTCCAAGGAGGAGGGCCATGCTACAATCCCTTCTCCTCTCAGGATTTTGGGCATACACTTACATGCACCTGGCGTGTTTTTCAAGCTGCCAGGTCCAGGACTTGAACCATTTATGTGGGATCCAGCCCCTTAACCACCACACCACCAGCTGGCCCTAAACTTGAGTTCTTAAAATATTTGTTTGTTTCTATAGGAATACTTTTTATTTTAGTATATTAAAAGTCTTTAAAGTTCAATTTCCTTATTGTCTAGGAATTTTAGAAGTATTTTATTTTCCTAAACACTTATTTCTAAGTCAATGAGAATATAGCTTCTTTTAAGAGGCTTTATAATCTAATTTGATAATACCACCCAGAGGGAGAAAAAATATTACACATTCACACAATGAGACATAAAGACCTTTCTGAATTACAGACATCATCATTATTATTACTCAGGCTATTGTCATGGGGAGAATGTTTATTAATGGGGAACATATTAAAGAAAAGGAAGGGGGCCAGTAGTTTTATAGGGGCAGGTAAATAACAGATTTATCTGTTAGTCTTCTGTGAATCATGAGGAAGAATGGATATGAGTTTTACCTTAGATTATGCCATGGCAATGTGGTCCTTTTCAGTTAGCCATTTTTCAGGACACAAAAACATGAGGGGTTTCTTTTTTTTTTTTTTTTTGGAGAGGTTTTCGCTATAGGGCGCGTGCGCTCGCCAGACAGACAGAGAGAGACATAGAGACAGAAAGCGAGAAATCACCCCCCAGAGGGGATGGTCACGCTGCAATCCCTTCTCCTCCATTCTCCTCTCAGGATCTTGGGCACGAACGCACACGCGCCCGGCGTGAGTTTTAAGCCACCGGGTCCGGGACACGAACCGCGGTCGACTACGTGGGAGTCCAGCGACATAGCCATTACACTAACTGCTGGTTCCCAAAAAATGTGAGGGGTTTCTTAACCACAATTGCTTTACAGAAGCACGAGGCTCTGTTAAAGTTCAATATTGTCAATGAAATGAGTACCATGTCAGTAGGATTCCTCTTTATTCTTTTTTATATGCCACGTTATTTCTGGTTACCTTTTTGTTTGCATGGGTGGTTTTTTGTTTTTGTTTTTCTTTACTTAGAACTTGTCTCCCCAGCTTAATCGTAGATTCTCTGAAGGAAGGAAATATGTCTTGTATTGATTTGTATTTTGCCTCCTCTCCATCTCTCTCCTCCTTTTGCCTAGTTGTGTTCTGTCCCATCTCCCCAAATGCTTACTAGGACAACAGATTATCTCTATTTTAATGTACTAAGACAGCAGACTTACAAAATGTAAGGTTTTCATAATTGGAAGATAGCATTCTGATCCAAGAATTTTGAAGTCACATATTTAATTCTTATTTACAGAGAATTCACTGATGGATAAATCCTTTTTTTTAATTGGTTTCTTCCTGGTTGCATACCTAAGGTCAAGCCATTCTTTGGCTAGATGATTGCTGTGTTCACCTTTATGAAGTAAAGTCAGTGTCTAGTGATATTTTTACCAACTTCCTGCTCATCAATGTACCTGTCTCATTAATTTAGCCTATGAATGAGGGCAATGTTTAGAATGTGAAATGTTATTATGGAAGAGATGTCATGAAGAAGCTTTTTATGTAGGCATTAGAAAGAACTTACATCCCATGGTAGCGATGATGCCATTTTAAATGTTGCTCATGCCTAGAATTCTCTTCGAAATAAAATCTCAGGGAGAACTTAGAAAAAATGAACTGGATATCTGAACTGTCTATGGAAGCAAAAGAAACTGAAGCACTTAGGATGAGGCCTTTTAAAAAAGTATAATTCACTCTTTTTTTTTTTTTTTTTTGAGAGGTTTTTGCTATAGGGCGCGTACGTTCGCCAGAAAGGCAGAAAGATAAAAAGCAAGAAATCACCCCCTAGGGGGGATGGCCATACCACAATCCCTTCTCCTCCATTCTCCTCTTGGGATCTTGGGCACGCACGCACACGCACCTGGCATGAGTTTAAGCCACTGGGTCCAGGACTCGAACCGCGGTCGACTACATGGGAGTCCAATGACATAGCCATTACGCTAATTGCTAGTCCCATAAAATTATAATTCACTCTTGATAAAGAATGTTCTTTAATGAAAATGTAATAAAAGAGCAGGTTAATGTTGGCAAGAAGTTAAAGCGACACAGCGTCACCAACAGCAAAAAGTTAAAGGACACTAGTAGAGTCAATGAAGTCAATTTCAGTGGAAAAAACAAAATAACTTTAGAAAAGGCTATTTCACCCCTCATTGTAATAATTGCATTTACAGAAAGGCAACCACATTATGCTGCCCAAGAGATTATGCAGTTGTATGTTATATACTCAGCTTTTATGAGCAGCAAGTGCCAAGACTAATTTAAAAAAAAAAAACTTCTAGATTATGTCATAGGGTCAGTACAGAGAATTCAATCTTCCACATCTTCTACATCTGACCTAGAAAAATTGTCTTTAAGGTCATTTCTAGAATCTAGCTGCCTTAAAGTCCTATAAGTGATCATCAAGTGATAATCAGTGTTCATCATGATAACCCCAGGGCACTACAAATTTTTTCCAAGTGATTCCTAAATTATCAGAGAAAAGTTCTGTCTTCTTCAATATAGTTGTAATACTCCAGTGCTTTGAAAATCTGGGATCCTGAATGGAAAACATTACCTATCAACCTGAATATTTTCTTTATCAAAACATTTAATTCCCTGGGGACCAGCAGTTAGCGTAATGGCTATGTCGCTGGACTCCCACGTAGTCGACCGCGGTTCGAGTCCCGGACCCGGTGGCTCAAACTCACCCCGGCGCATGTGCGTGCGTGCCCAAGATCCCGAGAGGAGAATGGAGGAGAAGGGATTGCAGCATGACCATCCCCTCTAGGGGGTGATTTCTCGTTTTCTATCTCTCTGTCTCTCTCTGTCTGTCTGGCGAGTGCATGCGCCCTATAGCAAAAACCTCTCAAAAAAAAAAGATGAAGCATCTGGTTTTTGTTATCTCAATGATGCTGTCCTGGGAATATTACGATTGCGACGGAAATTTGACCGTATTCTCTATGTGGACTTGGATCTGCACCATGGAGATGGTAGGAGAGATGCCTGTTGTGATTGAAACTGTCCTAATTAAGAGAATTCAAAAGTAGATAGTATAGCAGTTCCTCTAATATGATTCCTGCCCAAACTAAGCTCTTGTCATTTCTCTCCCCTCTCCTCTCGAAGAAGAACTGTAAAGTGAAGAGTGGTAAGAAGTGGAACTCTTACCTAGTGTTTACTCCAGTGCTCAGTATCCCACCTCAGGTCCTTTCCATTGGTTCTAAGGGAAATTTATGTTTAGAGCTGGCAGTCTTATCTGTTCATTGGATGTTTCTCTCAAAATAGAATAGTTATATGATGGACTAACATGTTCACCATAGGCTACCAACCCTCCTAATGATCAGAATCTATGCTGCTTTCTTTATATTACTAAAATATTTAGCTCAGGGCATTTTCCCTAGTTTTCAGTAGCAGAATTTCTTAACAATTTGCCTTAACCCATTAATCTCCACTTAGAAGACTACTGAAAAAATTTATCCAGTCCTCCTCTCTTCAAGGAAGTCTTCAGAAAGCGCATGGAAAATGTGTTATGAAAAAATTATGCATGGATTTCAAAATAAGTTTTGTACCAAAATAAACTTGTGCTTTAATTCCAATTTCCAAAAATTCTTAAACTCCCCTTATACTTTACATCTAGAATATAGAGCTCTAGTGTCAGTTGTCATTCTGTTTCTTTAAGAAATCCTACCTGTGACATCTAGTATTTCCATTCATCTAGTAGCACTTATCTAGTAAATTGTTAGTTAAGAATATCTCCCCTTGCTGCTTCCAGAAATTATTATTTTGTTTTAGAAAAAGTAACATAATCATGGTACAAGGAAAAAGAAAAATAGTGTCTGTCTAAGGTTAGGGTCAGCTCTGCTGCCAAAACAGGAAAAGAAGTAAGAAATTCTGGGAGCAGCCCCATAGCCTAGTGGTTAAGGGAGCCGGATCCCACGTGGCCAACCATGGGTTGAGTCTTGGCCCCAATGGCTTGAAAAACCAGGATAGTTTAAAAAAGAGGATAGTTACTTGGATTTACAAATAGCCCTTCCATTTTACAGACCCATAGCAGGCACGTATGGGTGTGTACCCAAAATTCCAACATGATGAATAAATGGAGGAGAAGGGATTGTGGCATGAGCATGCCCCACAGAGAGGTGCTTTTTCTCTCCCTCTGTTTCTTTGTCATTCTCTGGCAAGCACACATGTCCTCTGGCAATTAAAAGGAAAAAAAAAAAAGAAGAAATCGTGGGGGAGCCTCCCCAGGGAGCTGCACCTGCTTGGATGCTACCATAAAATAGTGACACAAAAGTAAAGGTGACAAAGAGAACACAGGAGGGTAAAAACAACTGACATACTATTGATACTTTAAGAACCATGTTCACTGGATAGCAGAATATTCATTACAAAACATAGCCTTGCCCAAAAACCTTCAGAGGCTCTTTAGTGCCTTTAACAATGGGCAACATTTGACTCTTGGCTTATTTTTGTATGACCAGTGAGCTAAGAATGATTCTTCCATTTTTATAGAGAAAAATTACACACACACACAAGTACTTCAAAATTTGCAGAAAAAGGAGATAAAGGATTATTTTATTTTGGTGCAAAAAATATTTGAAATCCATGTATAGTTTTTTCATAATATTTATTTCCCATAAACTTTTTTGAAGCATACACACACACACACATGCGATAGAGACCGTAAGTACTTTGCAAAGCCTAAAAGATTAACTGTCTAGCCAATTAGTTTGCATGGACCCCTGGCCTAAAACAATGGTTTTCAAACTTGAATATGCATCAAAGATCAGCAGATAGCATAATGGTTATGTTGCTGGACTCCCATGTAGTCGACCACAGTTCGAGTCCTGAACATGGTGGCTTAAAACACGCCAGGCACATGTGCGTGTGTGCCCAAAATCCCGAGAGGAGAATGGAGGAGAAAGGATTGCAGAGTGGCCATCCCCCCTTAGGGGTGATTTCTTGCTTTCTGTCTCTCTGTCTCTATCTGTCTTTTTTTTTATTTTGGAGAGGTTTTTGCTATAGGGTGCATGCACTTGCCAGAAAGGCAGAGAGAGACAGAGAGATAGAAAGCAAGAAATCACCCCCCCTGGGGGGGATGGCCACGCCGCAATCCCTTCTCCTCCATTCTCCTCTCGGAATCTTGGGCATGCATGTATACGCGTCTGGTGTGAGTTTAAGTCACCGGGTCCGGGACTCGAACCACGGTCGCCTACATGGGAGTTCAGCGACATAGCCATTATGCTAACTGCTGGTCCCTCTATCTGTCTTTCTAGCAAGTGCACGCACCCTATAGCAAAAACCTATCTTGAAAAAAAAAAACTTGAAAATGCATCAGAATAACCTGGGGGAGTTTGTTTTAAAAGGCAGATTGCTGGGCCACATCCACCAGATATTCATATTTAGTAGATCTGGTGTGGAACCAGAGAATCAGCATTTTAACATCGCTCAGCTATTCTACAGGCCACACTTTGAAATTGAAAAAAAAAAAAGAAAAAGAAAAATAGTGATCTTCAAGATAAGTCCACAGTCTGTACCTGTCTTTCAATGCCAATATTGTGTAGGTCTTGGCTCAGCTTTCCAGCCTCCTCTCTCATTCCTTGCTATCCAGGCTATCCTATTAAATGACCATGTTTCACTTTTCCAAGATATACCTCACTATTCCCATCTCCCTGGCTTTGCCTCTTTTCCCTAGCTTAGTTTTACTTCCTCCTTCCCTTTTGAATCTCCAAGTTCTACCCATTTGCTCAATTTCCAACAGTAGCAGGTTTCCCCTGACCACTCCAGTCCAATATCTCTCAAGTCATAAATTGTTTATATAGCTGATTTGATATTTATCTGTTGTTTTGTTTTATTAGTTAACTTTGGTGTGTCTATGTCTCTCTTCCCATAGAAACTTTCAAGTTCTAACAGAGCCAAGATCAAGTTAATTCCTGTCTTGTACAATGCCTTGAACCAACAAATACTACCCAGATAGTAGTGGTTCAATGAAGTATTTGTTGAATGAATGAATTATTATAAATTCAAACTGTTAGTATCAGAGTTCAAGAATTGAATCAACTCTATTGAACCATGTAAGAATGAAATAAGGCTGTCACCTGAAACTGTTCTTTCCATTTGCAGTGTTATTTCTACACCATTTAGAGTTTCCTGTTTTAGCCAACTTTTATGGTGTGTTTCATTTCAGTTTATTTCCCCTCTTCAGCACCTTCCTTCCAGTGACCTCTGACCCACCCCCAAACTCTTACACATTTGGTTTATTTTAAATCTCTCATGATTCCATAACTAGCATCCTGTGGTGGCTTCACTAGCCACTCCTATGTCCTCACCTTCTTTCATCTACCTACCCACTCTCCTCTTTCATATCAAGTCCATATCCTCCACCTATATGTCTACATCCTCTTTTAAGTATGATTTTATGACCATACCTAATGATATTTCCTGGGAGAATTACAAATGGTCACTAAACATATGAAATGGTCTCAAAATCCCAGTAGTAGGAGAAATGCAAATTAGAGTAAGACCATTCTTAGTGCCTAAGATTGAAAAGAATAATAAAAGCCATTGCTAGTCAAGGAGTGAGAAAATGAGAACCCTCATAACTGGTCAATATAAACAGGTACATTTTTTTTTTTTTTTGGAGAGGTTTTTTGCTATAGGGCGCGTGCGCTCGCCAGACAGACAGAGAGAGACATAGAGACAGAAAGCGAGAAATCACCCCCCAGGGGGGATGGTCACGCCGCAATCCCTTCTCCTCCATTCTCCTCTCGGGATCTTGGGCACGCACGCACACGCGCCCTGCGTGAGTTGTAAGCCACCGGGTCCGAGACGTGAACCGCGGTCGACTACGTGGGAGTCCAGCGACATAGCCATTACGCTAACTGCTGGTTCCCAACAGGTACATTTTTTTTTTTTTTTTTTTTTTTTGGAGAGGTTTTTCGCTATAGGGCGCATGCGCTCGCCAGACAGACAGAGAGAGACATAGAGACAGAAAGCGAGAAATCACCCCCCAGGGGGGATGGTCACGCCGCAATCCCTTCTCCTCCATTCTCCTCTCGGGATCTTGGGCACGCACGCACACGCACCCGGCGTGAGTTGTAAGCCACCGGGTCCGAGACGCGAACCGCGGTCGACTACGTGGGAGTCCAGCGACATAGCCATTACGCTAACTGCTGGGTCCCGCAACAGGTACATTTTTGTAGGAATAAATAATCTGGATTTTCATGAACTATCCTTGTATTTACTTCATTTTTTAAGTTGAAATGCTATTTTCATTTGATTTGTTTTGTTTACTTCATGCTTTTTGCCTGGAGCCCTTAACTGATTTTAACTGCCTTCCTCAGGCAAAACATAGGCTTGGGAAATTCAAACATACCTGTTATATACAAATAGAGTTAATATTTTTTTAAGGCCTCTGTTGGCCTCTAATGAAGACTGAAAACATTAAATAAACACAGAGACACTTTCTTTGTTTGAAGCATAAAAGAGGATAGTTACTTGGATTTGCAAATAGCCCTTCCATTTTACAGACTGTCTGAATATAATATGTGATTCTGAGAGGAAGGGGTAGAAGTGGGCAGTGTAGTTTTCTATATGAGTAGTGATTTGTAAAGGTTACTTCAGATCTTAGCTTTTTTCTCCAAAGCCTCTAATCATTTTTGACTATGTTTAAATGGAAAGAAGACCCCTTTCTAGAAAAAAATCCCCCATCTTTCTCTTGGGTTCAAAACAGTGATATAAAACTGCTATTAAGATTCAGGGCTACATGGGACCAGCACAGGGCATAATTGTTATGTCACTGGATTCCCACATGGCCAATCGCAGGTCAAGTCCCACACCCAACAGCTTAAAACACACTGGGTGCATGTACATGCATGCCAAAAATCCTGAGAGGAGAATGGAGAAGAGATTGCTGTGTGGCCTCCCCCAAGAGGGTGATTTCTCTCTTTCTATCTCTGTTTCTCCAGTGAGCACATGTGCCCTATAACAAAAATCTCTCTTAAAAAAAAAAAAAAGATAATACAGGGCTACAGCTTTTTTCAGCTTTCCATGTGTTAGCCAGACAGATACACAAAAAGCTACTTACACAGGGGACTTTGAATGACATGCATTTCTAAACAAATTATAAAGTAATTATGAATAGACACTCTATAATTGGATTTTCACTATATAATACCTCATGTTGTTCGTCATATTTTTCAAAGGGCTGTTACATTGTACTTCTTTGGAAAAAAAAATCTCAAGAATTAGCTAGAACTACTTAAATAAAACAGAACATAAGACTTCCGAGATGGTACCCATCTCCTCTATTCAGTCTGTTGATAATGTCTCAGTTCTGAGTTCTTTCCGTTCCTCACCTTTCAGTGTTGTCAGAGGGGAACAGTGCTTGGAAAGGGGAAGCCCTGTTATAGTTTTCCATGAATTTGAAAAGAAAACCCCAAAATTCATGTGGGGACAAAGTTCTACCTCATCCTCTAATCACGTGGAAGATGCCTTCAGTTTTACCTCCAAAGTCATGACTGTGTCCCTGCACAAATTCTCCCCAGGATTTTTCCCAGGAACAGGTGATGTGTCTGATGTTGGCCTTGGGAAGGGACGGTACTACAGTGTAAATGTGCCCATTCAGGATGGCATACAGGATGAGAAGTATTACCACATCTGTGAAAATAGTATTATTTATCATGCATTCTTGAGTTCTATCCATCATGTTAAAGTTGGAATCAGAAATCTCTTATTTTAATACTATACCTAAGGATTAAATTACAGACTCTTATAGACAGACAATTGGTGCCAATGTGGAGTCCACTGGAGTTGAAAAAAAATGGTAGGATGCCTAAACTCATATTCATGATGATTGAGAATGGTCAGGCACAAATTCTTAGCTGACAATGACAGCAGAAAAAGTGAGTCTGACTACAAGTCAATCAGACATTACTGAAGTAATAAGGATTGATGTACTCTTGATCTAGCCCCTACTCAGCTCATATTTTTTCCAGTCTCTGATGGAGTACAAGGACTTCCCAAAGGTTGTTGCCTGTGTTGGCCATCGCCACTGACAGTTGTGTAAAGAAAGTAGAATTCTTAAAAACAAAAACTTTATACTTCAAAGGTCCCACTTAGCTCAAAAAATTCTCCAGCCAAATCGTCATTCAATCATGCAGAAGCGCTAGCCTCTTCATGATTTTGATCGTGTCCCCTGTCTTCCCCTGTATTCTCAGACTGAAAAAGTCTCTCTCTTTTTTTAGAGTCTGCCATTGATGGTTTAATTGCCCTTCTTTGTCTCCTTTAGGCTTTGCTCTGTCCTTGAGATGTGCAGATCAGTGCTGTTTATGTAACTTTACCAATGAAGATGTCCTGTGGTTCTGTGTAAAAGGAGAATCATTTTGTTTTTTCTTTTAATCCCCTTCTTGACATGCCCAACATTATGTTGCCCTTTTTTTGCCATAGCAGAAAACTAGGTTGTTCTCTTCAGTACACTGTCCATAGGGTTTCCTAGAACACTTTCCTGGGTCTTAATTGAAAGGTCAGCATTCATTATTCTAGAAGTATAGTCGGTAATATCTGGCCCTCTCTCAATGGATCACCTTACATGTGCCCCTATTGAAGCTCATCCGCCAATCATGAGACATCCTGAGACCTTCTTTTATCCCACATCAACTTGGCATTTTACTGCCTAGAAAAGTCAAGTATTATGTGCAGACTTGAGGACTACCCAGTGCCTACCACAAGGACATCTACTATTTATCCTTCAGTCAGAAAACTACCTGTTTCTCACCTGTATTTTCTTTTTGTTTTCCCATAAACCAGTTCCTACTACATGTTTAAAACATTTTAAAGCTCATGGTAACTCATATTTTAACATAGCCTTGGTGTCAAACTTAATTAGGAACATTTTAAAAGTAAGTTTAGCACCAAGGAAAAGATCCATAAAAGATTACACAATTTCCCTTTATAGAAATCATGGTGCTACCCACACCCCAATAGATGATGGCTTTTGTGTACAGGATGCTAGCATTTATTAAATATTTTTCCAGCTTGCCCACTAAAGAACCAGCTACTCATCAGTTTACAGTTCCAGGTCCCCTTTTGCCTATGAAACCACACCAGCAATCCATACAGTGATCACCTAGAATAAGAGGTTCCAGGCTTTCACTAGAGAGACGATCGTTTTGTTTCTTTGATTTCTTTCAGAAGTCAAGTCTGGTCAGGGCATTATATGGAAACACTTCTGATTCCAAGAATACCAAGAGAAGGCTTCCTGGCCCAAACACCTCTCCCACCTGTTGGACAATACCTGAAATTCCCTTAACAAGAAACATACTTTTATTCTATAATTACAAATAGGCCTTATCCAACAGTGGTGCTGTGGTAAATCTTGATGATGCTCTGCAAGACTGACTCACATGGGAAGGTTCCAGGTTCATATTCAGAGACCTCTCTGAGTATGCTAGACATGCATATACCTATGATCCAGGACTGACTGAGGCTGGGGCTGATCATGGCATAAAGGCCCTATTGGGGGTGCTCTATCTCTATCTCTCTTTCTCCCTCTACCTTTCTACCTCTCTCTCACACTCACTCATAGAAGAAATAAATTAATTAAACTTAACAAAAAGGAATGGGTCTTAATGTGAAATTTTGGCCCAACCTCCTCTTCACTCCTACTCTGCCATAGATGTATAGTTGCTCAGAGTCTTTCTTGACAGGAGGTTTTGAGAGGGTTCAAGCATGAACCCCCTGCATTTTCAGAAGAGCAGGAATTGGATACTAGAGCAATGGAGGAAAGGGATAAAAGACAGAACAATCTTTGCCAATGAAATAGTTTTATAGAGGACCAGTCTTGGTAACTATATCACTCAGCATCAGTTATTATGCTTTTGACTGCTTATAATGTGTGGCTTAGAGTTAAAGTCCTCACATATCTGCCATTATTACCTCTGACCTAACTGCCTACCTCCAAAAATATAAGGAAGAGGTCTTCAGAAAGTTCATGAAAAATATGTATTATGAAAAATTATGCATGGATTTTGATTTTTTTTGAGAGGTTTTTGCTATAGGGCGCATGCGCACGCCGGAAAGACAGAGAGACAGAAAGCAAGAAATCACCCCCCAGGGGTATAGCCATGCTGCAATCCCTTCTCCTCCATTCTCCTCTTGGGATTTTGGGCACACACACACGCGCACCTGGCATGAGTTTAAGTCACCAGGTCCAGGACTTGAACCATGGTCAACTACATGGGAGTCCAGCAACATAGCCATTACACCAATTGCTGGTCCCTGGATTTTGATTTTTTTTTTTTTTGCAGCAAAATAAACTCATACTTTAATTCTGTTTGCCACAAAGTTTTTGAAGTCCCCTTGTATTATAAAGAATGGTTTATTCTTTTTTCTTTTTTTTTTCTTTTTTTGAGAGGTTTTTGCTATAGGGTGTGTGCACTTGCCAGAAAGACACAGAGAGACAGAAAGCAAAATATCACCCCCCCAGGGGGGATGGCCAGGCCGCAATCCCTTCTCCTCCATTCTCCTCTCAGGATGCGCGCACACGTGCCCGGCATGAGTTTAAGCCACCGGGTCCAAGACTCCAACTACATGGGAGTCCAGCGACATAGCCATTATGCCAACTGTTGATCCTGAATGGTTTATTCTTCAAAAATAGAGAAAAAAAGTCATTCAGTATCTCTACTATCTTCTTTACATTCTTTCTGTTCCATGATCTGACTGGTTCTCTGGCTTATTTCTTACTTGTGTTAATATAAAATATTGCTGATTCACTTAAGAAGATCCTCTCCTTTTTGTTTGCTACTGAGTGTCTAGTTTACTCCTGAACTGCTTCATCCTCTGGAACTCACTTAAGCTATTTTCCTTTTACTTTTCCTTCTTTCCCTCAACTCCTTCCCTTTCTTCCTAACCTTCCTTCTTCCATCCCTCCCTTCTTCCCTCTCTCCTTTTCTTCTTTTTAGGTAAGGTGACTTTTTCTTCTGCTGTAGCTTTTTTTACTTTGACAGGTGGTCACACAGGAACTTAATGGTTTCATCTTAAGGCTGTGATACTCCCTTAATGGAGAAATTGGTTTAGGGTTCTTTTTTTTATAATAGAATGGATATGAAATATTTTTAAAATTTTAATTTCTTCCATAAGAGAGAAGAAGAAGAAGAGAGAGAGAAGCACCTTGAATATGGTCTTCACAACATGATCCACCCCCAGCCTCAACCAGGCTGGATCACAGCTTGTGTGCATGTGCTCCTGACATGTACAGGGAGACCTCAGAATCTGAACCCAGAAACTTCCTATCTGGGTCCAACATCACAGAACAGTACTGCTGAGCTACTGCTGTCAGCCCTGGATATTAAATCTTTACATGAACACTTTCTAACACAAAAAGACCTTTGGTTCCATTTTATGTAAATGACAATTTCATAATTAGTCTCTCTAGGTCATTCAATAATAAGGGCAAAGGTCATTGATTCCCAAAAGCTTGCAGTAATTTTCACAGGAGCTACTAGAGTTGGTATTACAAGTAGAGTCCTGCTTTAACTAGAATAAAGGAGTATCAAGATTGCTTTTATAAGCATACCACCTCCTTAAAATGGAAATTTGTAGTTAGCATATAAAGAGAGATATTACATTCTCGATTTACATGAAAACTTGCCAACTTCACCCTATCCTCACCCCCAGGGTATGCACATATTCATACTCATAAGGTTTGATGAGAGAAGGTGGTTTTTCTGCTAAAGGGAGGATTTGCTAGTTCCCAAACTTTGTCATTTGAAAGAGATAATATTGCTCTATGTTGTACTTGTTTGCTCTCTAATTATATTTGAATGAAATGTAAGATACTTAATAATGTTTAATCAATTACCTAAAACATGAATTTAGAAACACTGGTATTTAAGGATTATGAGAATGATAGACAATTACAAGTACTTCCTTGCTGTTTGTTCAAGGAGAGTTTTCATAAACAGAGGGGGCCACACTGAAACCTCAACTCTTACAGGATGATGAACTGCCATGACATATGCAAAGTCTGAATGAAGAAAGTCAGAGTTGCACTAATACTTTTTAGTTTATATACTACTTATAATTTTACAGGCCTTATAGTCAAAAAGCATTCTTTACTAAATATCTAATTATTAGTATAGATCTCATAGGAAAACTATGAGGGGTCTTGAATAAGCTAATGGAAAATGTGTATTGTGGAAAAACTATGCATAGATTTCGACTTTTTTGCCAAAATAAATTCAAACAGTAATCTGTGTGTGTGTGTGTGTGTGTGTGTGTGTGTGTGTTACATAATGTGTACAGATACATATATTGAAGTTGAAAATTTAACTTTTTTTTAGCATTATTTTAATTAACTTTATTTATTTATTTAAATTTGACCAGAGAAGGATGGGTGGGTGGGGAGAAGGAAAGTGAGAAAGTAAACCGCCAGGTCCAGGACTCACACTGCAGTTGGCCATGTGTGAGTCCAGTGCCCCCAACCACCACACCACCTGCCGACCCCCAAAATTCATTTTTTTTAAATTGCATTTTACTAAGAACTTGGGCAGCCTGTGGCCTGGTGGTTAAAGGAGGTGGATCCCACATGGCTGGTCACATGGTTCAAGTCTCAGACTTAGCAGCTTGAAAAACATGCCAGGCTTTTGGCATGTGCCTGTCCAAATCCTGAAAGGAGGGAGAAACAGAGGAGAAGGGATTGAGGCATGACAACATTCCCATTGTGGAGTGCTTTCTCCCTCTCCCTGTCTCTATGTTTCTCTTTGGTGAGTACATACAACCTCTGGCAATTTTTTTTAACTGTGTTTAAAAAAATAATATTTTACTTTGTAAGATAATTAAGTACAGACACTGCATAAATATTTCACCAAAAGGAAGACATATTGTTAGACAGAATAGAACTTATTAACAACTCTATTAAACTGGAGTTTTCATTCAGTAGCAGTCATTATATTCATATATGTAGAACTTTGCTAGTAAGAGCTTTGAACCTGACCAGAGAAATAACCTCATTCTAGAGAACTAGGATTCCTATTAGTAGTCATTAAAATAAGAATCTGCCTGTATTTAGTCCTTGGCCTGTTTACCTTGAGTAGGCCTAGATCAAACAAAAGAAAATCATTTTTGTTCTTCAAAGACAACTGCCCTAAAGGACAATTCAATCAGAGACCAAAAATTTAAAAAAAAGAAAAAAAAAAGAACAAACAAAAACTTAATATGTTTACTTCCTCCTATTTTTTTGAGAGAAATATTGTACTTTGGTTTGGTTTGATTTGGTTTGGTTTTTGCCAGAGGGCCCCTGTGCTCACAGGAGAGAGACAATGAGAGGGAAAGTGAGAAATTACCACCACCACCACCCCGGGGGATGGCCACACCACAGTCCCTTCTCCATTCTCCTCCTGGCATTTTGGGCACACTTGCACATGTACCTGGCATGTTTTTCAAACTGCCAGATCCAGGACTTAAAACTCTGTCAGCCATGTGGGAGTCCAGTGCCTTAACCACCACACCACCTCCTGGTCTGAATAGTACACTTTTCTATTTTAAATAATTATTTTATAACTCTGCAGCTGATTTTCTCAGATATCAATCCCACTGTTAATGGACTAGACAAAGTAGCCTTCCTTCCCCAGAAAGAACTTGTTTTCCAGCACAGTATCATGGTAAGTTAAAATGTTCCTTGGGACCAGCAGATGGCGTAATGGTTATGTCACGGAACTCCCATGTAATCGACTGCAGTTTGAGTCATGGACCCACTGGCTTCAAATTCATGCCATACGCATGTGTGTGCATGCCCAAAATCCCAAGAGGAGAATGAAGGAGAAGCAATTGCAGTGTGGTCATTCCCTTCAGGGAGTGATTTCTCACTTTCTGTCTCTATTTCTGTCTGACGAGCACAGGAGCCCTATAGCAAAAAAGTCCAGCGACCTACCCTTACTCCATCTGCTGGTCCCAGTCAGTGGTGTTTTAAGCATAGGATCAAGTTCCCATGGGTATGAGGCCAAAATTTACCTCTTTGAAGCCACTCTGACCTTCCTAGAATAAACCAAACACCTCAGGTCATTTGATTGGGTTTAAAAACATTAACAAAAGAAGGACAGTAGGGAAAAGTGCTACTAAATGACATAGTTTACTGTGTGCCTAGTGCTGTGCTTAACATGTGAAATGTATTTCTATTCAGGGTATGTGTGTATCTTCATCTTGTGTGCGTGTGTATCTTTTTTGTAAATTTATTTATCAAAATCTTGTTTATATTACTTTGAATCACGTATAACTTTACAGTGTATTACATTTTTTTCCATAAGGAATACGATGCATATCAGTCAATACAAAGACATTAAAATCCCCATCATTATCATCCAATACCTTTTCATTTTCTTCCATATTATTATTATTATTCCAATTCTTTTTAAACAGTCAAACATTATTTATCATTTTGCTTGTAAAAAGACTTTAACCAACATGAAATACTTCTCAGACCAGTCTAGTTGAGAATACTATGGACATTATCATCAACAGGTAATAAACCATATCTGCGTCCCACTAATGTTCATGCCTCTCTATTTGTTCTCTTGCTATCCTTCTCCATACTCTTCTCTTCTCCTGCCCCGTTCCACACTGTCATATCATCGCTAACTATTTTCACTGCTTTTATACCCTCCGATATTTCTATCGCTACCTTAAAGTGCAGATATTCAGTACACGTTAAGTAGATACATACAATATCTTTCTTTCATAACCTGGTTTACTTCATTCAGCAGTAGATCCTCTATATCTGACCACTTTCTAACAAATTCCAGGGTCTTTTTTTATGGCTGAGTAGTATTCCATAGAGTATATGTCTACACTTTTCAATCCATTCATCAGTTTGTGGACATTTAGGTTGGTTCCATGTCAGCGATCACAAATAATGCTGCAATAAACATTAATGTGCAAGCACTTTTCTGACTGAACATTCTCCTGTCCTTTGGGTAGATACCCAGAAGTGGGATTGCTGGATCAAAAGGTAGTTCTATTTGTAGATCTTTGAGGAACCTCCATATTGTTCTACACAGTGGCTCAACCAGTTTACCTTCCCACCAACAGTATAGGAAAGTTCCCTTTTCAACACGTCCCCACCAACATTTATCACTTTTTATATTTTTAATCTTTGCCATTCTGACAGGGGTTAGGTGGTATCTCACTGTTTTAATCTGCATCTCCCTTATGATGAGGGATGTTGAGCATTTCCCTATATGCTTTTTGGCTGTTCATATGTCTTCCTTAGAGAGATTTTTGTTCAGCTCATTTTCCCATCTTTTAATTGGGTCAATCATTTTTTTTTTTTCACATAAGGCACTTGAGTTCCCTGTGTATTCTGGTTATCAGTCCCTTATCTGAGACATATTTTACAAAAATATTTTCCCATTCTGAGGGTTGTTGATTCACACTTGTTACTGTGTCCTTTGCTGTGCAGAAACTTCTTAGTCTGATATAGTCCCACCTGTCTATTTTAGAGATTATCACCTGTGCTTTGGTAGTCTTATTTAAGAAGTCTTTGCCTACTCCAATGTCTCCCAGAGTTTCCCCAGCATTTTCCACCAGTAGTTTTATAGTTTGAGGTCTTAGGTTCAGATCTTTGATCCATTTGAGTTGATTTTTATTAATGGTGAAATATAGGGATCCAGTTTCATCTTTCTGCAGCTGGATACCCAGGTTTTTCAGTACCATTTGCTATAAAGGTTTTCCTTTCCCCACTGGATTGACTGGTATCCTTTGTCAAAAATCAGCTGGCTGTATGTTTGGGGGTTTATTTCTGGGGTCTCTATTCTATTCCATTGGTCCACCTGTCTGTTTTTGTGCCAATACCATGCTGTTTTGATGATCACAGCTTTATAGTATATCTTGGGATCAGAGAGTGATATGCCTCCCACTCCATTCTTCTTGTGCAGGATTGCTTTTGCAATACGAGGGCTTTTATTATTCCAGACAAATTCTATGATTGTCTTTTCTAGATCTATGAAGAATATCTCTAGTATTTTGATTAAATATGTAGTTTAATTTGAGTAGAACTGCCATTTTGATTATGTTAATTCTTCCAATCCAGGAACATGGGATGACCTTCCACTTTTTTATGTCACTTTCAATAACTTTTTTAAGATTTTCATAGTTTTCTTTGTAAAGGTCTTTGACTTCCTTAGTTACGTTTATCCCTAGGTTTCTTATACATTTTGTGGCTATGGTGAAAGGGATTCCTTTCTTCAGCTCTACTTCATTCAGCTTGTTGTTCATATATAGAAATGCTATAGATTTTTGGATATTGATTTTGTATCCTGACACTTTACTGTATTCACTTACTACTTTGAGAAGTTTTTTCATGGAGACCTCTGGGTCTTCTAAATATGCCATCATGTCATCTGCAAATAAAGATATTTTCAACTCTTCCTTGCCTATTTGAATACCTTTTATATTGTTCTCCTTTCTGATTACATTAGCTAAGATTTCCAGCACTATATTAAAGAGCAGTGGAGAAAGTCATCAGCCTTGCATAGTCCCAGTTTTTAGTGGAAAAGCTTTTAGCTTTTCCCCATTCAGTATAATGTTAGCTGTAGGTTTTTCATGTATGGCTTTTATTGTGTTGAGAAATGACCCTTCTATACCAATATTACCGAGGGTCTTAATCATGAAAGGATGTTGTATTTTATCAAATGCTTTCTCTGCATCAATTGAAATGATCATACGGTTTTTATCTTTCTTTCTGTTAATAAGGTGTATTCATGGTATTGCATATGTTGAACCACCCTTGCATCCCTGGGATAAAGCCTACCTGTTCGGGATGAATAATCTCTGTTATATGTTGTTGGATACGATTTGCGAGTATCATATTGAGAATTTTTGCATCTATATTCATCCACAATATTGGTCTGTAGTTTTCCTTTTTTGTCATGTCCTTATCTGTTTTGGAAATGAGTATGATGGAGGCTTCATAAAATGAATTTGGAAGGTTTCCTTCCCTTTGAATCTTTGGAAATAATTTGAGTAGGATAGGGATTAACTCTTCTTAAAGGTTTTGTAGAATTCAGAAGTGAAGCCATCTGGACCTGGGCTTTTCTTTATTGGGAGGTTATTTAGTACGGATTCAATGCCCTGGCTTTTTATGGCTCTATTCAGGTTTTCTATGTCCTTCTGATTCAATCTTGGTAGATTATATGATCCAGGAATATGTCCATCTATTCCAAGTTATCTTGTTTGTTGGTATATAGTCACTCATAGTATCTTCTAATTATATTTAGTATTTCTCTTATGTCTGTTGTAATGTTGCCTGTTTTATCACGTATTTGAGTTATCTGGTTTCTTTTTTCTTCTTTATCAGTCTAGCCAATGGTGTGTCGATCTTGTTAATCTTTTTAAAGAACCAGCTTTTGCTTTCATTTATTTTCTGTATTGTTTTTTTTTTTTTTTTTTTTTTTTTTGTAGAGGTTCTTGCTATAGGGCGCGTGCGCTCGCCAGACAGAGAGAGACAGAGAGATAGAAAGTGAGAAATCACCCCCCAGGGGGGATGGTCACGTCGCAATCCCTTCTCCTCCATTCTCCTCTCGGGACCTTGGGCACGCACGCACACGCGCCCGGCGTGAGTTGTAAGCCACCGGGTCCGAGACGCGAACCGCGGTCGACTACGTGGGAGTCCAGTGACATAGCCATTACGCTAACTGCTGGTTCCAATTTTCTGTATTGTTCATGTATTTTCTATTTCATTTATTTCTGCTCAAACCTTTATTATTTATTTTTGCCTGGCATTTTTAGTTTTGTTGCTGTTGTTGTTGTTTTTCCAACTCCCTGAAGCATGATAATAAGTAATCTATTTGCCACCTTTCCATCTTTTTCTTATGAGCACTAATTGCTATGAATGTCCCTCTTATGACCACTTTTGCCATGTTCCATAGATTATGGAAACTCGTGTACACATTATCATTTTTTTCCATAAGTTTTTTTATTTCAGACTTAATTTCTTCAGAAGTTAAGAAGTCATTCAGAAGTAGATTGTTCAGTTTCCATGTGTTTGTGTATTTTCAAGGGTGTTTCTTGAAATTAATCTTGAATTTAATTCCATATGGTCAGAGAAGATGCTGGATATAGTTTCTATGCCTTTGAATCTGTAAAGGCTTGATTTGTGTCCTAACATATGTTCAATCTTTGAAAAGATTCCATGCCAGGGTGAGAAAAATTGTATGTTGTGGACTTAGGGTGGAAAGTTCTATAGATATCTATCAACCCCATTCGATTTATAGTATCATTTAGGTCCTGTATCTCTCTATTTATTTTTCACCTAGAAGATCTGCCTAAAGGAGATAATGGGGTGTTGAGATACTCCAACAATTATAGTGTTTCTCCCTATCTCTCCTTTTAGCTCTAGCAGTCTTTCCTTCACGTATTTAGGTGCTCCTGAGTTGGGTGCATAAATATTTATAAGTGTTATATCTTCTTGGTGGATTACCCCATTTACTATTATATAATGCCCTTCTTTGTCTCTTCTTACAGTCTTTGACTTGAAGCCTATTTTGTCTGAAATTAATATCGCAACTCCAGCCCTTTTTTGAGTTCCATTTGCATGGAATATCTTTTTCCAGCCCTTCACTTTTAGTCTATGTATATCTTTATGCATAAGGTGAATTTCTTGTAGGAAATAGATAGAGAGTTTCTGGTTGTTTTTGTTTGCTTGCTTGTTTGTTTGTTTCTCTTTCATTTGGCCAGTCTGTGTCTCTTAATTGGAGAATTTAATCCATTGACATTCAATGTTATTATCGATATTCCTGGACCTGTTCCTATCATTATGTGAGCCATTCTTCTTGGTTGCTTTTTGTTCTCGCATAGCTGTCCATCTGACTCTTTAGTTTTCCTGGTATAGCACTCCCTTCTGAACCTCTTGAAGACCTAGTCTGGAGTTGGTAAATTATTTCAGATTTTGTTTATTCAAGAATGTTTTTATCTTTTTTTTCCATATGAAAGATAATCTTGCCGGGTATAGTCTTCTTGATTGAAATTGTTTTTCATTCAACACTTTGACTATATTTCCCCATTCTTTCCTTGCCTGCATTGTTTCCACCGAGAGGTCCAATCTTAGCCTGATGGGGTGATCTTTGTAAGTAATTTGACATTTCCCTCTTGCCAACTTCAGTATCTTGTTTTTGTCTGTTGTTTTTGCCAATCTGGCTATGATGTGCCTTGGAGAGGATCTTCTTGGGTTGATTCTACTCAAGGTCCTACGTATTTCCTGGGTCTGGATATTTGAATGCCTTTCTAGATTTGGAAAGTTTTCTTCCAGGATTTCATGGAATAAATTATCAATGCCCTTATTATTTTCTTCCTCTTCTTTGATACCAATTATCCGGATGTTGGGGCATTTGATTGTATCCAGCATTCCTCATATATTATCCTCATTTTTCTTGGTTGTTTTCTCAATCTTCTTGATACTTTTTTCTAGGTCAAATGTTTTGTCTTCTACATTCAAGATTCGATCTTCTGCCTGATCTAATATACTTTTAATACTTTCAATGAAGGTTTTGATTTCCTGTATCCCATTCCTCAACCCTAGAAGTTCCCTCTGCTTCTTGTTTAAGGTGTCTATTTCTTCTTTCAAATCATGAAAGGATTTCCTCATCTCCTGAAGCTCATTGTCTCTTTTCTCTTCCATCTCTGTTAGTTTGGTCACTACAAATATTCTGAATTTCTTATCCGACATGTCTACTACGTCCATTGTATTGACTGTTGGTGACGTAGGCTTCATGATTTCCCTTGGGGGAGAGGCCTTTTGTTGGTTGCTCATGCTTCTTGAGCCTCTGTGATTTTTCCTAGTCATCTGGTGATCTATATGTTCCTTCCTAACTTATTCAAGATACCTCTGAATGTTAAAAGGGGCACAGCATTAGAAAATTGGTGATCTCTCTTCTGGTCTGCCTACCTGTTGCTCACCAGTACCATGCACTATTGTCACTGGTCCTGGGTGACCCAAAGTCCTCCTCGTTTCTAAGGAGTGGTGAGCCTCCAACTGACCTAATAAGCTTTACCTCAGGAGCAAAGAAAAATTGTGCAGTGCGCACTGTGTGCTATTCAAAACACTGAAATTCTGAGAATCCAAAAGCAAGTGGGGAAGGGGCAGAGGATGAGCAACAGGTCCTGGCAGTTAGGGCCTGCTGCCACCGGCAGCCTCGTGTATGGCACTGCCAATGGCTTCAATTGGTCTCCAGATGGATTGGGGAGTGGTGCAAGTTTGTACTAAAGTCCCAAAAAACAAACCTGAAGTCCAAGATGAGTAGGAGTGGGGATGAGCAATGGGCCCTGGCCCTGTGTGTGTGTGTGTGTGTATCTTTAAATGTAATGAAACTATGTTATTCATTCATTTGGGAAAAAAATGTATTGTCTATCATATGACAGGCACTATGTTGGTCACTGGTTGTGGTAAACAAAACAGATGAGTCTCCTGAACCCTAGAGCTTAGCTTCTAGGGTGTATTTGCTTGTGCCAGGAATTGCACTGAATATTTACATTGCTTCATTTGGCCCTTATAACATCCTACCATTTACAATACCTACAAAAGTAGATATTACTATTCCCATTTTATAAATGAGAAAGCTAGACAAAAGGTAGACTTGCTTAAAATCACACAGCTAGTAAGTGGTGAAGTCAGAGTTTGTACCCATGTCTGCCTCTTAACCCTGACTGTATTGTCCCCAAAGTGTCACATGGAAGTATGAAATTTGTTATAATAAGGAAAAAGTACTATAGTACCTAAGACTTTTTTGAAAATTTTATTTTACAAGATTAAAGAACCCCCCCCCACAAGAAACCATTTAACTCTATGCAAATGAACCACAGGGTCTATAGTATACAGAATCCATTGTGTTTGTAAAAGTGCAGCTTAGATTTTTGCCAAAATAAAAGAAAAATTAGTCCCTTAATCCTGAGGATTTAATCTGTAATTTTATGGCTAGAAAACAGGAATAAATATGTCATAATTTGCTTCTTAGATTTCAAATTCCTAATTAAATTTTGGAAACATGGAGATTCTACAAATCCTTTTTTCCCTTTATTTTCATTATTTTTTATTTAAAACTTTGCCACGAGGCATAGGCACTTGTGGTGGGGTGGTGAGAAAGGACCCACAATGGAGCATGGTCACACCACAATCCCTTCTCCATGTGTCTTTCCTTGCAGGATTTTGGGAACACATGCACATGCGCCTGGCATGTTTCTCAAGCCACCAAGTCCAGGAATCAAACAGCACAATTGGCCATATGGGATCCAGCCACCCTAATCACCATGCAACAGACTTGGCCCTCCCTCCATTTTCAATGGAGGAAATTCTCACTTCTTGCTTTAAAAAGAAATAATGTCATATATTGTTTTATAGACTTTTTCTCATGGAATGACATCCTTTTTCATGTGGTTTTCTTAGACTAGTATTGCTAGAGATTTTTAGTGTTAATTCATTCTTGCAACTGTAGATAAAGTTTATACCACCTCTTGGTCCTGGCAGATGGCCATGTCTAAGTACAAGTAGAGATTCTTCACTTAGACAATAAGTTGTTCACCCAATACCAACTGAATAAATGTGAGCCAAGGGATATCACTAAAGGACATTTAAGGGAAATGTTTCCTTCACTATTGACTTTTGATGTTAATATTTAAAGAAGAGATGTTTTAATAATGATAGGTTTTTCTTTCATTATAATGATAAGTCATCTAGAATTTATCTTCCACTTGGGACACCAGATTCCTTTATTGTTCAGTTTTAGAAGCAGGTAGATCCTCAATAAAAGAGAACCTAGCAATTATAATTTACTCCTTTGGGCTTGGTAATGTTGCAAGAGCAATGCACGTACACACACACACACACACACACACACACACACACACACACATTGATACGTAAATATTTTAGGTAATAAAATTTTTTAAATTCTCTTTCATTTTATGAGAAGGGGTGAACTCTTCAGAAATTTGTGGTTGAGAACAAATAATTATGTAGTTTTACTTCCATCTTCATTTCCATTTTCATTACAATCTGAGAGCTGATAAAAATTCTTTACAAAGTTATTCTGCCTCGCTTAAGTCAGGTCACAGCTGTACTCCCTTGATCATCACTAGGTCAAGCTGCTAATTCATTTTATAACTCATGCACTTTCAACTTAGCCCCTCTATAAGTAAGGTATTTGTATTAAATGCTTTTGTTTGATTCAATAGATTTCTATCCTGCCTTTCCATGATGTGACAAATATAAAACTGCCTATTGTTTCTGGGAAATGGATCACTCAGACACTAATTAAATTCACTGTTAATGTTAGCCACAGGTGGAAATGAGGCTAAAGTTGGCCGTTCATTTATTTTCCCTTGTTTGATGTGTCTTTTAAAATATTAAATTCAAGGGAACCAGCAGTTAGCGTAATGGCTATGTCGCTGGACTCCCACGTAGTCGACCGCGGTTCGCGTCCCAGACCCGGTGGCTTAAAACTCACGCCGGGCACGTGTGCGTGCGTGCCCAAGATCCCGAGAGGAGAATGGAGGAGAAGGGATTGCGGCGTGACCATCCCCTCTGGGGGGTGATTTTTTGCTTTCTGTCTCTATGTCTCTCTCTGTCTGTCTGGCGAGCACATGCGCCCTATAGTGAAAACCTCTCAAAAAAAAAAAAAATATATATATATATATTAAATTCAAAAGGCATTAAGTGCTTCACAATGTAGGATGATTTAGAGAGAGGGAATACTGTGCTTCACTATCTGAATTGTCCTGAATCTCCAGACAATGAGTGTGCCCCACTAGTCCCCAAGACTTGTTTAGGGTTACAGTGGAGAACTGGAATTTTCCTCCACCTAATCCTTTAAATCCAGCTGATTAGAGGGACAGTTCTTATATTCTTCTCCTCTTGACCAGGGTCTGTCTGTCTTTCTTTCTTTCTTTTTTTTTTTTTTGAGGTTTTTGCTATAGGACACGCGTGCTTGCCAGAAAGACAGAGAGACAGAAAGTCTCTCCTCCCCAGGGGGGATGGCCACGCCTCAGTCCCTTTTCCTCCATTCTCCTCTCAGGATCTTGGGTACACACACACACACGCCTGGCATGAATTTAAGCCACTGGGTCTGGGACTCAAACCATGGTTGACTACATGGGAGTCCAGTGACATAGCCATTACGCCAATTGCTGGTCCCAGACCAGGGTCTTTTATAATCAGTTTCTGTACTGCACCAAGTAGCCCTGCCATGATGACAGCCTCCCTCCATGCCTACCATGAGCAAACAAGTGATTTTTAAAATTTAAATCGAGTAGGAGAATTTTCTTGAATTTTATGTGCTTGTTCCTCACTCTGATATGCATCGTCTCTGCTCTCTTCTTAGTGCTGACTAAGTACTATTCCTGCCCCTGGATAAAGTGGCCTGATTTTTTGGCAGCAGTTTAACAGGTTTCTGATGCTAAAATATGTTTAAAACTGTCCAAAGCAGAAACCCCTTGCTTCTAAATGGAAATCTTGACAATTATACCCTTTAACATAGGGCTGCTCTGAAAAGAATCTCAAAATTGACTATATCTGTGCTTAAAAGACTGTGCTGAAATCAAAATCCTATTACTTCTCTCATCTGCTTTCACTAGGCACCTCCCCTGCCCTTTCTCTAATCCTCTTCCTCCCATAGTCTTTAGTCACCACTCTGTCCCTTTGGTCTAGCCTCGAAAAACTGTTTAGGTTCTGATTTAACATATATGGCTTTGAGCCACTATGCCTGACATTGCCATATACCTAGCAGCTGCCAGAAGTGATGAGCTGCCTTTCTGTGTTCTGTTGACATGGACCATACAGAGATTTAGTTAATCCGGTATCCACTACCTGATGGAAAAGCCCGATGCTAAGTTTGGCTGGACTTTACTATATGTGCACTGTTACCCATTGTGCTATCAGGAAAAAGCCATACCCATTGATACTTAAAGAAGGATTAAAGAAAAGATCACCTCAAAAAATAAAGCCATATCAAATAACCAGCTAACATGTTAACAAGTGAAAGGGTATGTGTGTGTGCCAGGAAATAAAAGTAATGTGTTTGCCTAGAGATGATGCAAGTGCAATTGAGTAGTGAGTTACAGGCGAAGAGATTTGTATGCATGCAGGACACTCTTGAGAAGGAAGTGGGAGGGGGATTGGAGGAATGGGGAGACATATTAAATGTATCAGGGATGAAGTAGAAAAGTATTTATCCTATTTAAATATAGGCAAGTCCCACTAACTCAGCCTAATTAGAGGAAAGCCAGTCCAAACTAGGCTATTTTTAAGTGCATTTTTAAAAATTTCCTATAGGGTATGTACATTCGCCAGAGCAAGAGAGAGAAAAGATGAGAAAGAACCTCCCCCTCTGCAACCCAGGGGGACAGTCTTGCCACAATCCCTTCTCCCATTTCTTCCTCCTTTTGGGATTTTGTTCATGCACACGTCCAGATAGTTTTCAAGCCACTGTGTCTGGGACTCAAACCACACAGTTGACCATGTGAAATCCAGCCACCTTAACCACCACACCACTAACTGGCCCTTTAAATACATTTTTTTTTTTTTTTTTACTTTCAAGCACTGGACACACAGTAATCCAAACTAGACTAATAGTATAACACAGCACCTCAGGGAAGAGACTTTAAGAATTATTTGTAATTAGCATATCAATTATTTGTATGTAAGTGGATGTGCACAAAGTGCATAAAAAGTTTATTCTCCTAAGTAGGACACACATTCCCCAGTGCAATCCTGTTTACACTATTAATTTGCTTAGCCAGCCCTTTTTGTGCCAAGATAGATGTATGTAAGAAATGCTTATTTCCTCAGGGAAGAATGAATCGCTTCCCTGTGTTTAGTCCTGTAACTAAGAAGCGGAGCGCCACTTGATTGGTTTGGGATTTCCAGGATATGGAATTTTGAATTTGCATACAGACTAGAGAGATTTCATATGGAGAAGATCTGGCAGCCATTGCCAGAGACCCAGTTTCCCCATCTGGATCTCATTGAAGTGATCTGGATTTCATCAAGCAACAGGACACTGATCCTAAATGATCCACCAGACACTCTAACATAGGCATGTTTAAAATACATCCTGCTCGAGAAAAATAACTGTTAAAATATGATGAGTTGGACTTACTCTATGTGCAGTACTTAAAAGTAATAAAAATGCATTTCTTCTTAAGTCCCTCAAAAACCATGCAATATCAACTTGATGATGAAAATCAATCCCCAAACTCTTTTTTGCACACCTCATCGTGTGACAGCATTGCAGAGATTTCCAATCATCTGGGAAAGGATATTATATTTTGATGAGCTGCACCAGGTGCTAACTATATGGCAGTATTTTGGCTTTGAATCTTAGGGAGGCCCTCATAGGTACAGAAGGGTGAAGGAAGGGCTAGGGGCATGTTTATTGTTAACAAATCATTATTGTTCACCCTAGTTCTAAAGGCAGAGCAATTGAATTGAAAAAGAGATATCAGTTATATAGGGAGGGTAGAAAATATGATTAGGAAATGAGAAACAGAGATAGAGGTCTATATTTCTACCCATATGTATTAAACTATGCTCTAGGTAAATTGTGAATTCCTCAAGGCTTAGAGAGTAAAAACTAAGTGCAGAGAACACAAGGGCAAGCAGTAAATATACACACAAATGTTGTAACTACAGTTTGGAATGATTCCAGCTCCCCCCTTTCCCCCATGGGCATCACTATCCAGAGTCTACAAAAGCCAAATAGCTGTTTGGCTTCCAATCTGATTTTTTTCCTAAGAAATAAGAGAAATCGGTTTCAATTTTAATAATATAGTCTCCCAACCTCTATATAACAGAAAGGCACTTGTGTTCCTACCCCTTCTTAAAGTGAATTTTGTGTTTAGTGAAAGGTAATAGATTGGCAGCACTGGAAAATGAATTACTGTATTCCCAGAACACGTATAACCGGGCAGTGACACTATGAAATTTCTCTCTGCCTTTGGGGACCATTAGAGTACTATTCAGGAAGTCACAGCTATGGTGTGCTATGCTGAAATCACCAGTATCCTAGTGGGCTGAAAGAATTAACATAGCACTCGAAGGGCCTGACTTAACGCTATTCACTTATTCATTTACCATCATGAAATGCTTTCTATCTAACTGGTGCTAGGAGAAGATTTTCACAAATGTTATATCATTTAATCCTCACCATAGAAAATATGGTTCTTGTTTTACAAAGAAAGAATCCAAGGTTCAAAGAAAAGAAGTGATTTGTCCAAGTTGCCATACAAACATGGAATTCAAGTTCATGATGCCAAGGCCTATGTTCTCCCTGAACTGGGTGCTGTGGAGGGTGGTACAGAGATGGTAAAGATGAGACATAAGCTCAAATACCATGACACAAAGCAGAATGCAGTCTGCCGTATGAGTAGTGGAACCTGGTAGTTACAGAGCAGTGAAATTATCTATTCCATATTAAATGAAAGATAGCATAGCCAGTCCTTAGATTCACAATCTTTGGGGCCAGCAGATGTCATGGCAGTTAAGGTGTTAGATTCCCATGTGGCCAACCATGGTTTGAATCCTTGATCCAGTGGATTGAAAATCATGCCAGGCTCGCGTATGTGTGTGTGTGTGCCCAAAATCCCAAGAAGAGAATGGTGAGAAAGGACTGCAGCACGGCCATCCTCCACAGGGGATGATTTCTCACTTTCCCTCTCTCTGTCTCTCCGTCTCTCTCCCTGTCTCTGGCAAGTGTATGTACTCTTTGGCAAAAAAATAAAATCATATTCTTTAACTCTTCTTCCATTTTTTTTTTTAGCTCAGCTCTCCAAACCAGCTTATCTCTCCACCGACCTCACCCCTTGTCTAGATAATATATACTCTGCTTGCTGAGGCCTCTGGCTTTTTTTCAGAATAAAGAGATCCAAAGAGCAATGGGATTTAGTGACGAGAGCATTGGATTCAAATTAGAATTAGTGTTCTAACTCTAGCTCTGACGATTCACTCCAGGCCACTGGTAAGGTTCTTTAATTCTGGATGACTCACTTTCCCTTGTGTGAATGAGAATGGTTGCTTCTAAGAGGTAGAGAAAGAGATAAGTAATAATACACTAAAAATAGTATGCAGTCCTTTCTGTTACCAAGGTGATATATAATTGATGAGTAGCATTACTACAAGGCATGGTAGAAAAATATGCCAATTAGAATCTATGTTTCTATATAGTGGACTCAGCAATGAAAGAAAAGATGCCCTTTTAAAATGTTAAAAAAATAAATCTTGAAAATTAAAACAACAAAAGGAGTGAGAAGTGATTGGTTGCTTGCTTGCTTAGTTTGGGGATTTGAAATTTGTTTTTATTTTATGGGTCTTGATTTTTTGGTTTATTTAATATTTTAGATGTTCATGGAACCTGTATAGTTTGATACTAAAAGCAAAAAAAATAAATAAATAAACACTTATAAGAAATTAAATGTCTTCTGGATATGTCCAAGGGCCCCCTATCCTCCCTCATAAAATGACACATCGTTCTCACTGCAGGGAATCCCCACCCCCAATTCTCTGCATTCCTGAATCATTTGTAATAGATATTCAGGAATCACTGAGGCATTTACCATATACTGTGTTCCCTGGCAGGTTGACTTATTGCTGAATGAGTCAGCAGTACCTGAGCTAAGATAAGATTGAGAAAATTTAGAGAAAATGTACCAATGAAAAGTTGAACAATTCCCATTTGAGATTGATTAGTAATACTGGGTCGTTGGAAATGTCAAGATGCATTTTTGCATAGAAAAACACACATGACTTTTCCAACGACCCAATACTTTGAGTCCTTAACACAATCCCCCTCTGAAACCCATCAAATGCAATAGTTTTAAATTTTATATTTTAGAATGGGGTTTTGCTGCTGGCAACAACTTTTCTCAGGCTGACATTAGTAACATATATTTCTCTCTTCCCTCACTCTGAATCTTCTTGGTTTTTCAACTTTGAATTTCTTGTTTCTTTAATCTCTATTGAGGAAATCTCTAGAGGAAGGGTGTTAAGAGTGCTTGTTGGAAAATATGAAGATGACAAGGCTGGTCTAGGCTGGTGTGCGAGCTAAAAAGTCAGGAGACAGAACCTGCTAGGACATGTGCCCATCAGAGGCCTGGCTAGAGACACAGGTTAGGGCCCCCAGACTCTACCACCAGCAATGATCAAGGACAAACGTGACACTATTGCTCTGGCATCCCATTGCCCTGTAATAAATCTTTTAGGATTTTAATAACTTTAAAAGCAAATAACCAAAGAAAAAAAAAACATCAGTCCCTGGTATTTAAGATAAAGTAGCATGGGGCCAGCAGACAGTGTAGTGGTTACGTTGCTGAACTCCCATATGGTGAACCACAGTGTGAACTCCAAACCCTGGGGCTTGAAAATCACACTGGGCGTGTCTGTGTGCATGCCCTAGATCCCAGGAGAAGGGATTGCAGTGTGGCCATCCCCCCTGGGAGATGATTTCTTAGGTTCCCTTTCACTGTCTCTATCTTTTTCTCTCTCTAGTGAGCACACAGGCCCTAAGGCAAAAACGTATCAAAAAATTAATTAATTAAGTGGCACCAATGAATGATCTCAACGGCATACAGGGGAAGCTATGGTTTATCCTGATGGAATAAAAGAAAAGAGAATAACTATGATTTTGTTTTGGGGCTTTTATTTTTTTCTTTCCTTTTTTTTTTTTTTTGAGTAATTTTAAGAATTTTTTTTCTTCCATGAGTGTGTGTGTATGAGAGAGACTAAGAGAATACCCTCCAACAAGGTCTTGTAGGGTTTTTTTTTTGAAAACTTTTATGAATTTTATGTGACTACAAGTTGACAAAATATCTGGGACAAACAGATGTATATGGTTACATTACTGGACTTCTATGTAGTCATCTGTAGTTCAGGTCCTGGAATCCTTGGCTTAAAACACATACTGGGCATGTGAACATGCATGCATAAAATCTCAAGAAGAGAATGGAGGAGGAGGGATTAGGGCATGGCCATCCCACCTGGAGGTTGATTTTTTGTCTTCTTTCTCTGTCTCTCTTTGACTCTCCAGCAAGCGCACACACTGCATAGCAAAAATCTGTCTCTAAAAAAAAAAAAAAATAATAAATAAATAAAAACAAAGAAGTTGACAAAATTTAAAGATTAGCAAATTCATTATTATTATGCATGTTTAGGTGTTCTCTTGATGAACTGAAGTTTATATGAGTAAATCAATGCTGATTTTATTATTTTACATTTACTCTATAAAATCTATTTTTATTTATTTATTTATTTATTTTTTATTTTTTTACATTTTTCCACAAACATTTACTTTACATAGCAAAAAATTTTAGCTCATACTCCATAATTCTTGACAGTTTACAAACAACTTTCAATATCTCAAAATACTGAATTTTAAAGATAATGTTCAAAATATGTCTTATAATTTTGTATAAATTTAAAACTCTTTAACAACAGAAGCAGAATGGTTTCAAAAATATATATATACATAAATATACAAATATATATGTGTATATATATATATACACATTTAGAGTGCAGACACTCGGTATATATTAAGTGGGGACATACAATGTCTCTCCTTCATAGCATGGCTTGCTTCACTCAACAGTAAGTCTTCCATATTCATCCACTTCCTTTCAAAAGTCAGGGATTTGTTGTTTTTTATGGATGAATAGTATTCCATTGAGTATATGTGCCACAGTTTTTCTAACCATTCATCAGTTCGTGGGCATTTAGGTTGTTTCCATGTTAGCAATCGTGAAAAGTGCCGCAATAAACATCGATGTGCAAGCACTTTTTCGATTAAGTATTCTTCTGTCCTTTGGGTAGATACCAAGGAGTGGGATTGCTGGATCATATGGTAGTTCTATTTGTAGATTTTGGAGGAATCTCCAAATTGTTCTCCACAGTGGTTGTACCAATTTACAGTCCCACCAGCAGTGTAAGAGAGTTCCCTTTTCACCACACCCCCTCCAGCACTTATCATTTTTTGTTTTTTTAATCTTAGACATTCTGACTGGGGTTAGGTGATATCTCATTGTTGTTTTGATCTGCATTTCTCTTACAATGAGGGATGTTGAGCATTTTTTCATATGCCTTTTAGCTATTCGTATGTCATCTTTAGAAAGTGGTTTTTTCAACTCATTCTCCCATCTTTTAATAGGATTGATTGTCTTTTTCCGAAACAGCCGCTTGAGTTCCTTGTGGATTCTGGTTATCAGTCCCTTGTCTGATGCATAGTTTACAAAAATATTTTCCCATTCTGAGGGCTGTCTGTTCACACTAATCACTGTGTCTTTTGCCATGCAGAAACTTCTTAGTCTGATGTAATCCCACTTGTCTATTTTAGGGATCATAGACTGTGCATTGGGAGTCTTATTTAAGAAGTTTTTCCCTACCCCAATGTCTCCCAGAGTTTCCCCGGTGTTTTCCAGGAGCAGTTTTATAGTTTGAGGTCTTAGGTTTAGATCTTTGATCCACCTTGACTTTATTTTTGTCAGAGGTGAGAGGTAGGGGTTCAGATTCATCTTTCTGCAAGTGGAGATCCAGTTTTGCCAGCACCATTTGCTGAAGAGGTTATCCTTTTCCCACAGGATTGACTGGTGCCCCTTGTCAAAAATCAGTTGGCTGTATGTTTGAGCATTCATTTCTGGGGACTCTATTCTGTTCCATTGGTCCACCTGTCTGTTCCTGTGCCAGTACCATGCTGTTTTGATTACCACAGCTTTGTAGTATATTTTTGGGTCAGGGAATGAGATGCCGCCCACTCCATTCTTCTTGTGCAAAACTGCTTTGGCAATACGGGGTCTTTTATGATTCCAGACAAACGTTATGATTGTCTTTCCTAGATCTGTGAAGAATGTGTCTGGTACTTTGATTGGCATTGCATTAAATAGGTAGATTAATTTGGGTAGAATTGCCATTTTGATTATATTAATTCTTCCAATCCAGGAACATGGGATGTCCTTCCACTTTTTTGTGTCATTTTCAATTTCTTTTTTTATCTTCTCATAGTTTTCCTTGTGGAGGTCTTTAACTTCTTTAGTTAGATTTATCCCTAAGTATCTTATACTTTTTGTGGCTATGGTAAATGGAACACCTTTTTTCAGTTCCATCTCAGTCTGCCTGTTGTTCGTATACAGAAATGCTATAGATTTCTGGATATTAATTTTGTATCCTGCAACGTTACTGTATTCATGTATTACTTCCAGAAATTTTTTATGGAAACCATTGGGTCTTCTATGTATACAATCATGTCATCTGCAAATAGAGAGAGTTTCACCTCTTCTTTTCCTATTTGAATGCCTTTTATTTTTTCCTCTTTTCTGATTGCAATGGCCAAGACTTCTAGTACTATATTGAAGAGGAGTGGAGAAAGTGGACATCCTTGTCTTGTACCCGTTTTTAGTGGAAAAGCTTTCAGCTTTTCTCCATTGAGGATGATGTTCGCTATGGGTTTTTCATAGATAGCTTTTATTGTGTTGAGAAATGGCCCTTCTATGCCCATTTTGCTGAGAGTCTTGATCATGAAGGGATGTTGTATCTTATCAAATGCTTTTTCTGCATCAATTGATATGACCATATGGTTTTTATCTTTCTTCCTATTAATATGGTGTATTACATTTATGGTTTTGCGTATGTTGAACCAACCTTGCATTCCTGGGATAAAGCCTACCTGATCATGATGTATAATCTTTTTGATAAGTTGTTGTATACGATTTGCTAGTACCTTGTTGAGAATCTTCGCGTCTATATTCATCAGGGATATTGGTCTATAGTTTTCCTTCCTTGTCCTGTCCTTATCAGTTTTAAGGATAAGGGTGATAGAGGCTTCATAGAATGAATTAGGGAGAGATTCACCCTTTTGGATATTTAGAAATAACTTGAGCAGAATGGGGGTTAACTCTTCTTTGAAAGTTTTGTAGAATTCAGAGGTGAATCCATCAGGGCCAGGGCTTTTCTTTGTTGGGAGGTTATTTATAACTGATTTGATCTCCTGGCTTGTTATTGACCTATTCAGACTTTCTATATCCTCCTGGCTCAATCTAGGTAGATTATACCTGTCCAGAAATTTGTCCATCTCATCCAAATTATCTTGTTTCTTGGCATACAGATGTTCATAGTATCCCCTAATAATGTTTTTTATTTCTACTATGTCAGTTGTTATTTTGCCTGCTTCATTGCAGATCTGATTCACCTGGTTCTTTTCTCTCTTCTTCTTAATAAGTCTCGCTAGTGGTGTATCAATTTTGTTTACCTTTTCAAAGAACCAGCTTTTACTTTCATTTATTTTCTGTATAGTTCGTTTATTTTCTATTTCATTTATTTCTGCTCGTATCTTTATTATTTCCTTTCTCCTTGAGTTTTTTGGATCTTTTTGCTGTTGCTTTTCCAATTCTGTGAGGCATGATGTTAGGTGATCCATTTGCCTTCTTTCCATGCTCCTCTTATGTGCACTAATTGCTATGAACTTCCCTCTTATGACTGCTTTAGCAGTGTCCCAAAGATTATGGAAACTCGTGTCCTCATTGTCATTGGCTTCCATGAACCTTTTGATTTCAGTCTTTATTTCTTCAGTAGTTGTGGAGTCATTCAGGAGTAGGTTATTAAGTTTCCATGTATTTGAGTATTTTTGAGGATTTCTCTTGAAATTAAACTCAAGTTTAATTCCATCATGGTCGGTGAAGATGCTGGGTATAGTTTCTATGCTTTTGAATCTGTAGAGGCTTGCTTTGTGCCCAATGATGTGGTCAATCTTCGAGAATGTTCCATGTGGCGGCGAGAAAAAAGTGTATCTTGAGGTTTTAGGATGGAAAGTTCTATAGATGTCTGTTAAGTCCATTTGATTTATGATATCATTTAGATCTTTTATCTCTTTACCTATTTTTTGTCTAGATGATCTATCCAGGGGGGATAGTGCAGTGTTGAGGTCTCCAACAATTAGTGTGTTGCAGTCTATCTCCCTTTTTAGATCTAGCAGTCTTTCCTTCACATATTTGGGTGCTCCTGTGTTGGGCGCATAGATATTAATAAGCGTTATATCTTCTTGATCGATTGATCCTTTTACTACAATATAGTGCCCTTCTTTGTCTCTTCGAACAGTTTTTGTTTTAAAGCCTATTTTGTCAGAGATCAGTATTGCAACTCCAGCTC
The DNA here is from genome assembly GCA_026018925.1 of Tupaia tana. NCBI lineage: Eukaryota > Metazoa > Chordata > Mammalia > Scandentia > Tupaiidae > Tupaia > Tupaia tana. The sequence continues at coordinate 92,203,095 of JAKSZU010000009.1, forward strand.
TTTTTTGGTTCCCATTTGCATGGAAAATCTTTTTCCAACCCTTCACTTTCAGTCTATGTATATCTTTATCCATGAAGTGGGTTTCCTGTAGGCAACAGATAGAGGGTTTTTGTTTTTTAACCCATTCAGCCAGTCTGTGTCTCTTGATTGGAGAGTTTAATCCATTAACATTCAATGTTATTATTGATGTTAATGGATCTGTCCCGGCATTTAAGTTGGCCATTGTCTTAGTTGCCTTTTACTCTTTTGTTTCTGGCTGTTGCTTCTTTAGTTATCCTGGAACAGTACTTTCTTCAGGGTTTCATGGAGAGCTGGCCTGGTGCTGGCAAATTCTTTCAGGTTTTGTTTGTCTGAGAAGATTTTAATCTTTTTTTCCCATATGAAGGATAATCTTGCAGGATACAATAGTCTTGGTTGAAATTGTTTCTCTCTTAACACTTTCGATACATCTTCCCATTCTTTCCTTGCTTGCATTGTTTCCGTTGAGAAGTCCGGTGTTAGCCTGATGGGGTGACCTTTGTAAGTCACTTGTCGTTTCTCTCTTGCTAGTTTTAGTATCTTATCTCTATCTGTGGTCTTAGCCAGTCTGGCTATGATATGCCTTGGGGAAGATCTTCTTGGGTTGATTCTATTTGGTGTCCTTTGAATTTCCTGGGTCTGGATGTTGGAGTGCCTCTCTATGCTTGGGAAATTTTCTTCCAAGATTTCATGGAATAGGTTTTCCATGCTCTTATTAGTTTCTTCACCTTCTGGGATACCAATTATTCAGACGTTAGGACGTCTAATGGAATCTAGTAATTCTCGTATATTATCTTCATGTTTTTTTGTTATTTTCTCTATCTTTTTGGTGGTTTTCTCTAGGTCAGAAGTTTTATCTTCTACATCAGAGATTCGACCTTCAGCATGGTCTAATCGACTTTTAATACTTTCAAGAGAGTTTTTTATTTCCTGTATTTCAGACTTCACCTCTAATAGTTCAGTATTATTCTTCCTCAGAATTTCTTCCTTCATATCGTTGAAGGACTTTCTCATCTCCTGTAATTCATTGTCTCTTTTCTGTTCCAGCTCATAGTACTTGTTCAACATTAATGTTCTAAACTCTATCTCGGACATTTTGGTAACGTCCTCAATTTTTTCAGGAACAGGAAGGGATTTACTGTGTTCCTTTGATGGAGACATATTTCCTGCTTTATTCAGGCCTGAGGTTCTTGTACTTCTACCCATTGGGAGATGTGTTCCCTTTGAAAAACCTTCTACGAGAAGGTTTCTTCTAATAAAAGCAAGTGTGTTTCCTTTCTGATATGGAATGGAGACAGCCGAAGTCTATCTTCAATTGTGTTCAGTAATATAAACCAAGAAAAAGTATTCACTTCAGGTGTCCAAAGAAATGTATCTCCTTCTTCACAGGTGTTTCAGGGAACTTGAGGATTCTAGAGAGTCTTAAAATGCTAGAATATTTCAGAATTGTAATTCTAGACCTATCTGGACATCCAGGGATGGTGCAGATAAAGGATGTGAGGATTGGGAAACTGGGAAGAAAATAATATGTAGAATAAAGAAAAAGCTAGCGTGCGGCGCGCGATTTCGCCAGGGGTCGAAAGATGGGGGTGTGGTGTGGATGAACTGAGGGCGTTCCTGTGTGTTGATCAGAAGAGAGAAATTTACAATTGAAAGATGTGGATAACAGGACAGAGAAGGAAAAAAAAAAGGAAAAAAAATGTACCTGGCTGAAAGAGGGGGCTCTGGCCTGGGGGTCCCGGGGCTGGAACTACTGGGGGCAGTCCTCCCTCGGAGATCCTGGCCCAGGGGTCGAAAGATGGGGGTGTGGTGTGGATGAACTGAGGGCATTCCTGGCTGAAAGAGGGGGCTCTGGCCTGGGGGTCCCGGGGCTGGAACTACTGGGGGCAGTCCTCCCTCGGAGATCCTGGCCCAGGGGTCGAAAGATGGGGGTGTGGTGTGGATGAACTGAGGGCGTTCCTGGCTGAAAGAGGGGGCTCTGGCCTGGGGGTCCCGGGGCTGGAACTACTGGGGGCAGTCCTCCCTCGGAGATCCTGGCCCAGGGGTCGAAAGATGGGGGTGTGGTGTCTATAAAATCTATTTTTATGCTTCTTTATTTCATTTTTTAAAAATTATTTATTTGTAGTCGTTAACTGTACATCAATACAGTATACAAAATGAGATTTTCCATCCAGAATACTTTTTTTTTTTTTTTTGAGAGAGAGGTTTTCGCTATAGGGCACGTGCGCTCGCCAGACAGAGAGACAGAAAGCGAGAAATCACCCCCCAGGGGGGATGGCCACGCCGCAATCCCTTCTCCTCCATTCTCCTCCTGGGATCTTGGGCACGCACGCACACGTGCCCGGCGTGAGTTTAAGCTGCCGGGTCCGGGACTCGAACCACAGTCGACTACGTGGGAGTCCAGCGACATAGCCATTACGCTAACTGCTGGTCTCCAGAATATTTTGTATATTGACTCAATCAAAAATATTACCATACATGTTATCATCAACAAATAATTTTCTATTTCTTGTTTCTTATATATTTTGCTTCCCCCCCTTGAATACCTACTTCTCACCCTCTGCCAGTTCTCCCCCTTTTCCCACATTGTCTCTGATATCTACAGTTGTTTTACATTTTTTTCACATTTTATTGATTCATTAAAGATCTTAATTAATTTAAAAACTTTCAATAGCAAGCACAGCTAATATATACATATCTATAAACACATGTCTGACTTTAGGCGTAAATGTCAGTGAGTAAAGTGAACATACTATAAAGCAGCACCTCGCTGGGGCTATGTAGCTTACTGCAGTCATTAAAAAGGTATTAATAGGTATTTTAATGCATTTTTTTAGTTAAAAAAACAGTTTTTGTTTTAATAGACCAAAATCAAAAATGTTAAGAGAAATTTGCTTAAAACTTAAAGCCAGGAAAAGGGTTAGGATTCAGTTCAAATAGTAGGTAGATGAACCTATCAGCAGTTCAAGAGAAGATAAAAATCATTAAATATGGAAATCAAAGCATCAAAGAAAATCAGTAATGTTTTAGTTAAAGTCAAAGAATTCTATTTCACTAGTTTAATCTCATGTAATTAATCTCTCTCCTATTGAATTTGCAGTGTTACTGTGGTCTGATCTTTCCATTTAAACTCTGGAAGTAAACATTCAACTCTGGATTTGTCCCTACTATTAGGCTGGCCATTCTCTTGGTTGTTTTTTTGTACTTTTATTTCTGTGAGTCTGACTTTAGTTTTCCTGGTATAGCACTCCCTTCAGCACTTCTTGGAGAGCTGGTCTGGTACTGGTAAATTCTTTCAGGTTTTGTTTATTTGAAAATGCTTTTGTCTTTTTTCCCATATGAAAGATAATCTTTCTGGGCACAGTATTCTTGGTTGGAATTCTTTTTCACTAAACACTTTGAATATATTTTCCCATTCTTTCCTTACTTGCATTGTATCCAATCAGAGGTCCGACATTAGCCTGATAGGATATCCTTTGAAAGTTACTTGACGTTTCTCTCTTGCCAAATTTAGTATCTTGACTCTGTGGTTTTGGTCTATCTGGCTATGATGTGCCTTGGGGAAGATCTTCTTGGGTTGATTCTGTGTGGAGTCCTTTGTATTTCTTGGGTCTGGATATTTGAGTGTCTCTCTAGGTTTAGAAAGTTTTCTTACAGGATTTCATGGAATAGATTATCAATACCCTTATTAGTTTCTTCACCTTCTGGGATACCAATTATCTGGATATTTGGGTATTTAATGGTATCTAGTATTACTCATATGTTATTCTCCTTTTGGGGGTTATTTTCTCAGTCTTTTTGGTGAATTTTTCTAGGTCAGAGGTTCTATCTTCTACATCTGAGATTTGATCTTCTGCATGATCTAATATGCTTTTGATATTTTCAAGGGAAGTTCTGATTTCCTGTATTACAGCCTTGATCTGTAACAATTCCATTTGATTCTTTTTTATGGTATGTATCTCCTCTCTCAAATCGTGCAAGAACTTCCTCACCTTCTGCAACTCATTGTCTCTTTTCTCCTGCATTTTCTGGAGTTGTCTCTCTTCTCTTGTATCTCTGTTAGCTTTGTCACTATGAATATTCTAAATTCTTTATCTGACATTTCCATGAGTTCCCTTGTATTGTCTGTGGAGGATGAGGAGTTATTCTTTTCCCTTGGGGGAGAGATATTTTCTTGGTTTCACATATTCCTTGTGCCTCTCCAGTGGTTTCTGGTCATCTGATGGATTATATGTTTTTTTCCTAGTTTTTGGAGTTAAATCTGAGCATTCAGAGGCATGCAGGAGGAGGTGACCTGCAGTCTGTAATTGAGAATTAATCTGACCCTAAAAGTATTCAGATATTTGGCTACTGAACACCTAGACCTGTCTAGAAAATTAGTATGTGGAGGCTGAGCAGAAAAGTGAGAAAGGTAAAAAGAAAAAGAAAGGCAAAAGCAAAGAGAGAGAGAGAGAGAGAGAGAGAGAGAGAGAGAGAGAGAGAGAGAAAAGACATAAATGACAAAAAAAAAGGAAAAAACATTTTTTGAGCAAAAAATGAAAACCGCATGGTGCTCTAGCGCTGAATGGGGTCCCTCAGAACTCAGATATAGATGGCAGTTGATTGACTTGTCCTACGGGGGAAGGGGAAAAGGTAAGAATTAGCAAGACAAAAGAGCAGCAGAGAGCTAAGTTTAAGAATGTTTTAAAATAGAGAGAGAGAGATGAGAGAGACAGAGAGAATAATTAGGGTGTTCTAACCTGGCTTCTGGCTAGATCTGGGGGGCAGGAGGGTGAAGTCTGGGCAGAAGGTCTTTGATGGTCCTAATCCCTGAATGGGGCCCACTCAGAACTCAGATATAGATGGCAGCTGATTGGTTTGTCCTGTGGGGGCAGGGGAAAAAGTAAGAATTAGCAAGACAAAAGAACAGCAGAGAGCTAAGAAGTTTAAAAATTTTTAAAAATAGAGAGAGAGAGGGAGATGAGAGAGACAGGGAGAATAAATAGGGTGCTCTAACCTGGCTCCTGCCCAGAACAGCAGAGAGCTAAGAAGTTTAAAAAATTTTTAAAATAGAGAGACAGAGAGAATAAATAGGGTGCTCTAACCTGGCTCCTGGCTAGATCTGGGGGGCAACAGGGTGAAGTCTGGGCAGAAGGTCTTTGGTAGTCCTAATCCGAGGTTTTGTAGTCTTGTAGCAGCAATCCACCCACAGCCTCAGCCAGACAAAATCATTGCCACGCATGTGCCAGGAGTACTCAGGGAGAACTCCAGATGCAAGCTTGTAACCTTCCTATGTAGGTCAGCCTCACAGGACAGCATGATCACATTTTACTTCGCAGCCACTGTCTGGTCCCTACAAGGGATTTTATTTTATCTAAAAGTATCATCTCATCAATGTTATCATCCCAGCCTCCTGTCTTCCCCAGACACCAACCTCCTCTCCCAAATCAAGGCTGTAGAGACAGCTGCCATAGCTTCTATTCCTCATTTGCATAGCATTGTCTGAAAACTGGACTGCTGAAAACTGAGATATCAAGTTTCTCATCAAGAAAACTGCATTTCAAATGAATATCTTATATGTTTATAGGGAAATTCCTAATGTAGTATAATGAGATGCCTGTTCTCACCCCACCCCCTTTCTGGGTAAGAGATTTTATACTTCACAAAACCTAAAATTAATGATTTGCAATGTAGCAAGCAGTACTGGAATACTAGTTAGGGAAATTTTTCTAAAAGCAATCTGGAGTGATGTTTCATTCATTTATTCGTTTAATAGCTATTTATTTAATCCCTGTAGGTATAAAGTATTGATTCTACCCTCAAGGAAGTTAGTAGAAATTTTAAATTGTTATATAGAGAGTTAGATGGAGAGATAAGGGATTGATTTTTCATATTCACAAATATTTGAATAAAATAAAACATAGAAAGTTGTAATAGTCATAAGGTATAGAATGCTGTGGACATTCAAAGGAAGAAAATATTTCTGAAAAAGCCTTAACTGAGGATATAACATTTGATCTGGTTTCCAAAGGGTAGCTAATTACTATATCTTTCTGAAGTATATGAATGTGTTATATGTGTTTGTAAAATCTGGGTCAAGTTTGAATAATACAGAGATTGTAGGAAAACATGTTTTACATAGAAGGTAAAGCAAAATCAAAGTAAGGAGAGGCTGAACTATGTATAAAGAATAGCAGTGGTTTAGTCTGGCTGGACTGCAAAGTACATGAGAGGGAGAAGTTGCAAAGAATATTTGAGAAGTGGCTGGAAGCCATATCAAGGAGGAGCTGGAATTCTTAGCCATGAAAATTTGTACAAAATTCTATAAGCATTTGGGATGCCAGTAAAGGCTTTAGAATGAGGGAATAATAAAATCAGAGCTTGCTTGGAAATACTAACGCATACAAAAAAAAATAATAATGTTAATAATAATGTTGTAGTTGCTGCTGTTGCTATTATATAAAAGAATGTAGGTGAAATGGCAGCAATAGTACCTGACATGTAGTATTGTGGAAGCAGGTATATTGTAATGATTTAGAGCATGGACTCTAATGCAAGGCTGCCTGTGTTTGAAAACTAGTTCTCCTACTTAATAGCTATAACTATAGGACCTTGTACAGATTTCCTAACCTCTCTGTGCTGTGGTTTCCCCATCTATAAAATAAGATTAATAATAATACTTGTCTTATAAATTGTTATAAGAGTTAAATGGGCTAATATAAAGTACTTAGAACAGTACTGTGTTTTTAATAACATACACACTTACTGTTAGTTACTATTACCATTTTCATTCATGGAGGAAATGCAATTTCAGCTAGCCTTTAAAGAATGGCTATGATATAACATGTAAAAAAGTGACTTTCAAATGTAAGAAAGTACATAACAAAAACATACTTGTAAGAAAACACAAGGTGAGGGGCCAGCAGGTGGCATAGTGGTTAAGGCACTGAATTCCCACATGGCCAACTGCAGTTTGAGTCCCAGAACCAGCAGCTTGAAGTTCATACTGGGCATGTGTGTGTGCATATCCAAAATCCTGAGAGGAGAATGGAGGTAAAGGGATTGCAGCATGGCCATCTCTCCTGGGGACTGATTTCTCACTTTCCCTTTTACTCTTTCTCCATCCCTCCATTGAGCACATTGCCCTATGGCTAAAACCTTAAAAAAAAAAATTAAAAAAAAAATTTAAAAAAAGGCCATTGAGATGAACAATGGAGAGTTCCGTTTGCCTACAGAATAACATGGGTTAAGGGGTTATTGGAAAATAAGATTAAAAAGGTAGGCCAGAGTGAGATTTTGAAGGATTTTGGATCGTAGTCTAAGCATTTTAAGTATTATCTAAAGACAAAAAAGAGACATTAAAGGTTTTTGAGTTAGGAAGTAAATTAATCAAGTCTATCCCCAAGGAAAATAAATCTCATGTTAATGTATGTGATGGATTGGAGAGTGAAGTAACTTGAATCAGGGAAACTAATTAGGTAGCTATTGGTATAATCTACAAAGGAGGCCGTAAGAGATAGGTTGGAATACTTCAGTGGGAGTGGAGAGGGGTGAATGGGGAAAAGATTGGTGAAAGATGGTAATTGAAGAAGAACAAGGAAAGGGAATAACCAGAAAGGGCATGATAGTTTTAAATTTGAAAGGGTGACAGAAAAAGTGGATATAATTAACAGAAATAGAGAATGGAAGAGGTAAGATAACAGACTTGGCATGGTCAAAATGGAGCTATAAATCACAGCTGATGCCTCTGGTCAAACTGTCAGGTTGGTCCTAAAATTTATATCAAAATGAGACCCAGAATAGGCAAAACTATCTTGAAAAGAAAGAGCAAAGCGGGAAAACTCACACTTCCCAAATTCAAAACTTACTACAAAGCTACAGTATTCAAGACACTATAGTGCTGGTTTGAGGATAGCTATACAGATCAATGCAGCAGAATTCAAAGTTCAGAAATAATCCCCAACATTTACAATCAATTCTTTTTACACAAAGGGACCAAGACCATTCAATGGGGAAAAGACAGTCTTCAACAAAGTACAAAGATAATAGGAGTAATATTTGCAAATCATAAATTGGATAAGGAACTTCTATCTAAACTATATTAAGAACTCTTATAACCCAGTATTAAGAAGACAACTCAAGGGGTGAGCAAATGGTGCTAGATTCCTACATGACCAACCACAGTTCAAGTCCCTGACCCGGCAGCTTGAAAATTACATTAAATGCATGTATGTGCATGCCCCAAATCCCAAGAAGAGACTGGAAGAGAAGGGATTGCAGATTGCCATACCACTTAGGGGTTATTCCTCATTTTCCCTCTCTGTCTCTCTCTGATGAGTGCATGAGCCTTATAAAAAAAAAAAAAAAAAAAAAAAAAGAAAGAAAGAAAAAGAAAAAGAATTCTGTTTAAAAATGGTCAAAAGATTTATTCCCACAAGAGAGCAAGATGGTCTCAGACATCAACAACAGCTGGCAGCACCTGGAGCAGGGCAAGAAGGGCTACGAGGAGTGCCTGCTGAATGAGATTCACAAGCTTGAGCAGCTTGACCACCTGGCAGAGAAGTTCTGGCAGAAGGCCTCCATCCATAAGGCCTGGACCGATGAGAAGGAAGCCATGCTGAAGCACCAAGACGATGAGACAGCCACCCTGTCAGACATCAAAGCTCTCATCTGCAAGCATGAGGACTTCAAGAGTGACTTGGTTGCTCACCAGGACTGTGTGGAGCAGATTGCAGCCATTGCCCAGGAGCTCAATAAGCTGGATTAATACGACTCCCACAATGTCAACACTTGGTGCTTAGAAGATCTGCAACCAGTGGGATTCCCTTGGCTCTCAGACCCACAATCACAGGGAAGCCCTAGAGAAGACAGAGAAGCAGCTGGAGACCATTGACCAGCTGCACTTGAAATATTCCAAGTGGGCAGCCTCCTTCAACAAGTGGATGGAGAGTGCCATGGAAGACCTCCAGGACATGTTCATTACCCACACCATCGAGGAGATTGAGAACATGTTCTCGGCCCACGATCCTGCCAGATGCTGACAAGGAGCAGAAGGCCATCCTGGCCATCCACAAGGAGGCCCAGAGGATCGCTGAGAGCAACTACATCAAGCTGTCGGCCAGCAGTCCCTACGCCACCATCACCGCCCAGATCATCAACTTCAAGTGGGAGAAGGTGCAGCAGCTGGTGCCAAAGTAGGACGATGCCCTTCTGGAGGAACAGAGCAAGCAGCAGTCCAGTGAGCACCTCCACCTCCAGTTTTCCAGCCAGGCCAACGTCGTGGGGCCCTGGATACAGACTAAGATGGAGGAGATCGGAAACATCTCCATTGAGATGAACAGGACCCTGGAAGACCAGCTAAGCCACCTGAAGCTGTATGAGCAGAGCATCGTGGACTACAAGCCCAACCTGGACCTGCTAGAGAAGCAGCACCAGCTCATCCAGGAGACCCTCATCTTCAACAACAAGCATACCAACTATACCATGAAGCACTTCCACGTGGGCTAGGAGCAGCTGCTCACCACCATTGCCTGCACCATCAACAAGCTTGAAAACCACATCCTTACCCGTGATGCCAAGAGCATCAACCAGGAGCAGATGCAAGAGTTCCGGGTGTCCTTCAACCACTTCGACAAGGACCATGGTGGCGTGCTAGGATCTGAGGAGCTCAAGGCCTGCCTCATCAGCCTGGGCTATGACATGGAGAATAACCGGCAGGATGATACTGAGTTCAATTACATCATGAGAGTCGTGGACCTCAAAAACAGCAACCTTGTGACCTTCCAAGCCTTTATTGACTTTGTGTTGAGGGAGACCACTGACACAGACATGGCTGACCAGGTCATCATCTCTTTCAAAGTCCTGGCCAGGAACAAGAACGTCATTACAGCAGAGGAGCTGTGGAGTGAGCTGCCGTCCAACCAGGCCAACTACTACATCACCCACATGGTGCCCTACCAGGGCCCTGACACTGTGCCTGGTACTCTGGATTACAAGCCCTTCTCTGCAGTGCTTTATGGCAAGAGTGACCTGTGAAGCTCCAGCAGAGACACCCTGACCAAACACCCTCCTCATTGCCTGGGGAGGGGCAGGGTCCCTAGTCCCAATTCCTCTGACTCTGTATCTGTGTAAACCACTCTCTGTCAGTCTTTTGGGGGGTAAGGGTGAGCAGGAAGGGACTGGGGCAGGCTCTCTCCTCTCTCTTTGTAGGGTGACCAGGAGGTCCTCCCTGAAAGATAGGAGTAAGGGAGACTTTGGGGCCAGCATTTCTGGTCTGGAAAACAGAGATGATGTATTTCTTTTAGCCTATGTTGAGGGGGCAGTGGATCTGCACAGCAAAATGGGTCCCCTCCATGTCTTGGGGCCACCCTTCTGCACACAGGTCCTTTCCTTTGCCCCTGAGATCCCTTCAAGGCCTCCCACATGCAGGCCATAGCCCCATGTGTCTTGCCTAGGAACCACCTGGGCCCTGTGAAGGGCTCAGCAGAGGACACCACAGCTACCTGACCCTGGGTACCAGGGACAGGCATACCCCACCCAACTCCCTGCCCCCCCCCCCCGACTCATTTGCAATGGCCAGGATATTATGGCCCTGCTAAGCATCCCCTTTTCTGCAGAAGAGTGAGGATGGGCAAACCAAGCCCTAGCCCCACCCCCTAGCCAGCCCTGACCTTGCTTTGTCTAAACTGGTCTCAGATTTTCTAAGGACCAAAACCATTAAAAAAAAAATTCACAAAAAATAAATTTTTAGAAAACTATAAAAAAAGGAAAAACTCGGGACCAGCAGTTCGCGTAATGGCTATGTCGCTGGACTCCCATGTAGTCGACTGTGGTTCGCATCCTGGACCCGGTGGCTTAAACCTCACGCCGGGCGCGTGTGCGTGCGTGCCCAAGATCCAGAGAGAAGAACGGAGGAGAAGGGATTGCAGCATGGCCATCCCCCCTGGGGGGTGATTTCTCGCTTTCTGTCTCTCTGTCTCTGTCTGTCTGATGAGCGCACACGCCCTATAGCAAAAACCTCTTAAAAAAAAAAGAAAAAAGGAAAAACTTTCAGAGAATTACTATTTACTTTATTATCTTATGGATTTAGTTTATAAATATATATTCAACTAGCAACATCTTTGCCGTCTCTCTTGCTCCCATAATGAAGACATAGCTGATCTGCTGCCCTCTGCCCTCCCTGCTCCCTTACTGATGTTTCCTTTGAGTATGGGTCTCTGGGGATCCTCTCATGGTGGAGGTGGGCCACTGGCCTGGCTGCCTGGTATTTGATGGTTCTCCACACACACCCCTTTTTTGAGTTTATTCTGATTTTTTTTTCCTCAGTTTCTGGATAAACCACCATTCTGAGAACAGGATAATAAAACATGTAATATTTTTAACAAAAAAAATGGGCAAAAGACTGAAATAGACATTTTTCCAGAAAAGATATATAAATGACCAATGAGCACATTAAAAGATATTCAACTTCTTAGTCATAGAAAAATTCAAATCAAAAACACAGTGAGATACCACTTCACAGCCACTAGGATGGCTAGAATTAATTCAAAACAAAACATAAAATAAGTGTTGGAAAAGATGTGGACAAATTGAAGCTTCATACATTGCTGGTGGGAACATAAAATGATGCAGCTGCTATGGGAAAACAGCCTGGCAGTTTCTCAAATGGTTAAACAGAGTTATTATGTGACCCAACAATTCTGCTCCTTCATGTATATACCTAAGAGAATTTAAAATGTGTCCACACAAAAAGTTATACACAAATGTCCATAGCAGCATTATTCCTATTAGCCAAAAAGTGAAAATAACCCAAATATTCATCAGCTGAAAAACTGACAAACAAAATGTGGTCTATCCCTATAGCAGGTGTATTGCAAATGGAGTCAGGATTGTTTGTTTAGTCTGGCTCCCTCACCTCCTATCTTATTATCATGTTTGAAGGCCACAGGGTAAACAACTTATATTATTAGTTGTACTGTGCTTACATGTTTGTTATGTAATTATGGCTTTGCTGTTTTTTTTTTAAATTTTTTAAGAATTTTTTATTGAACTTTATTTATTTTAATTTGACCAGGGGCGGGAGGGAGAGAGAGAGAAGGAAAGTGAGAAAGCAAGCCACCAGGTCTGGGACTTGAACCACGGTTGGCCATGTGGGAGTCCAGCACCCATGTGGGAGTCCACCACACCACCTGCCGGCCTCACAACTTTGCTGTTTTAAGCCATTGCATGTAATGCGCATGTACACATGCAACCGTCTATCTTTGGCAATGAAGCACTGTTGTCTGCAACCCCTCTAAGAGAAAGAAGCATCTGGTCAGCTAGTTCTGTCTAGCCAGCTAACTCTGCTCTGCTCAGCCTTGGTTCTGCTAGCTAGCCTTGCTTAGTTCGGCCTCAGTTCCACTAGCTCAGCCCTGATGGCCTCGGCCTGGTTTGGTCTTGGCTCAGCTCAGCTTAGTTCTGCTCTGCTCTGCATGCTGTGAGCTCCAAGAGGTGGGAAGTGCTCTGTGAGTGTTCTCCACTCAAGTTACAAGATCCAAGAGGGAGGAAGCACTTGTGAGCACTGCTATGGGCTTTGTGAGCTCACCCTAACCTCAGTAACAAACAACAGGACATCAGTGCCTCCTGTCTTTTTCCAACTCCCTGCATCTCTGTCCAACCCACCCTTCAGAGGAGGAAAGAATTTCACAAAACAGTGAGATATCACTCAGCCAATAAATGAAGTACTGATATATGCTACGACACAGATAAACCTTAAAAACATTATACTAAGTGGAAGAAGCCAGTCATGAAAGACTACATATTGTATGATTCCACCTATATGAAAGATCTAACTTAGACAAATCCATGGAGACAAAAAATAGAATAGTGATGCCAGGGGTGGAAGGTTTTACAATAACATGGTAAGAAGAGGTAACAACTGCTAATCAGTACAGGGTTTCTTTAGAGAATGGTGAAAATGTTCTAAAATTCATTTGATGATGGCTGCACAACTCTGTGGATATACTAAAAGCTACTGAATTGCATACTTTAAGCAAGGGAATTGTGTGGTATGTGAATATCAGTAAAGTTGCTAAAAATATTTTTACCGTATTTTTTTAATGGAGCTGTAGCCACTGATGATTCTCTGTAGATTTTTGAGTAGGTGCAGCTGTCAGATGCTTCTGAGAAATTGAAAAAGATAACAGATAAAGGACTTCAGACTATGGTGACCCAGAGGTCTTTCTGCCCTTAAGAGCAGTTTCAGGAGAATAGTAAGATCAGAAACTGAATTGCAAGATATATAGGTGGTGAGTATATACTAGATGAGTTTGACAGTGCTGAGAAGTGGAGTGGTAGATGGATAACTTGTAACCTAAAGGAACTGAACCATTAAGAAGGCAGAGACTGGGACCAGCAGTTAGCGTAATGGCTATGTCGCTGAACTCCCATGTAGTCAACCATGGTTCGAGTCCTGGACCCGGTGGCTTAAACTCACACCAGGCATGTGTATGCGCGTGCCCAAGATCCTGAGAGGAAAATGGAAGAGAAGGGATTGCAGCATGGCCATCCCCCCGGGGGGTGATTTCTCGCTTTCTGTCTCTCTGTCTCTCTCTGTCTTTCTGGCAAGCGCACGTGCCCTACAGCAAAAAAAAAAAAAAAAAAAAAGGCAGAAACTGAAGAGGTAAGAAAAGAGCTCATTGGTGATACATGGTAAAGCAACAGGAAAGTGGATCTAGTTCTCAGGTGATAAATTAGCCGTGAGGAAGAAAAACAATGTGAGGGAGGACATTTTCAGGTACAGGAATGAAATAGAGGGAGACATTTATTGTTAATGTCTGACATAACTTCAGTCAGTTCATTCTAGTCAAGTATGAGGCAGAAAAAGTTTAATCTAGAAAGATATACATCAAACTACTAATCAGCACTTATGGCTGGGGAGCAGGTAGAGATGGGGAGAGGAGGTTTTTCACTTTTTTTTTTTAGATACAGCTTTATGGTTTTATTTTAAGTTGGTTTTTATGCATAAAGAGAACATTTTACCCTCATTAGAGAGAGAGAGATAAGCACCCCCATCATGCCATGATACCCCTTTCTCGCCCCTCCAGCTCATCAAGACCTTGGGGGATCCATGTGCTTGGTGCATTTTCAGGCTGACTTGAGCTTCAAACCATGGTCAGTCATGCGGTTTCCCGCATTTCAGTTCAGTTTGCTACCAACTGTGCCACCAGGCTGGGCTTGTTTGGCTTCTTTTTATTTTAAAATCAAGCATGCCCTATCATTATATATATATTTTTTTTTTAATTAGACAAGAATTTAGACTAGATGCTGTAAAAAACATAATTGAAAAGCACAAACCAAAGCCCATCCTAGATGGATACCAAACTTTAGCTATGAAATATTGCTTTCCTTGACTAAAAATAAAGATTTTCTGCTAAGTCGTCTCCTTCCAGATTCATTTCTAGTGGGTAGGGCTACTTCTGTCTCCTTCTCTTCTCTATGTCTCTCCATGTCTCCCCCATCTTAATTTATTTTTAAAAAATTTGTTAAGGTAAAGTATTCTCTGGGCTCTCAAGCCCCTCCTTTATTGTGCTATTTGTTGCCTTTTCCCATCCCATTTAGAAGAGACACAAATCCAGGCCCATCCTGAGTTGGCTACTGAACTTGAGCTGAGAAATATTGCACGGTTTTCACTTTTTGCTTTTTAAAATTTAAAATCTAAAGTTTTTTATCATCTTTTTTATTTCTTCTTTTTTATTTTATTTTTCCTTCTTCCTTCCTCTTCTCTAATTCTTTTCCCTTTATTTTATCTTTATTTATTGGCTTCTCAGCCTCTATGCACAAAGTCTAGACAGGTCCAAGTGAACAGTATCCAAACATCTGAATACAATTAGGGTCAGAATATTCCTCTATTTCCACTGAATCTGATGCACAAAAAGTGAAAATGGAATGGAAGAGAGATTGCAGATCACCTCCTCCTGCATGCCTCTGAATGCTCAGATTGAACTTCGAGAATTAGGATGAAACTCACCATTCATCAGATGACTAGAAATCAATGCAGGGTCACAAGAAATATGGGAAAGCAAGAAAATACCTCTCCTCCAAGGGAAAAGAATAACTCCTCTTCATCTTCAGACAGTATGATGAAACTCATGGAAATGTCAAAGAATTTAGAATATTCATAGTGACAAATCTAACAGAGATGGAAGAGAAGAGAGTAAACTGCAGAAGAGGCAGGAGAAAGGAGCTGACAAGTTCCAGGAGGTGAGGAAATTCTTGCAAGATCTAAAAGAGGAAATATACACTATAAAAAAGAATCTAATAGACCTGTTAAAAATGAAAGCTATAATACAGGAAGTCAAAACCCCCCTTGAAAGTATTAAAAGAAGACTAGATCATACAGAAAATCAAATTTCAGATGCAGAAGATAGCATCGCTGGCCTAGAAAAATCCACCAGGAAGACTGATAAAATTGGCCAAAGAAATGAGAATAATATACGAAAAATACTAGATACCATTAAACATCCAAACATCCGGATAATTGGTGTCCCAGAAGGTGAAGAGACTCATAAGGGCCTTCATAATCTATTCCATGAAATCCTGGAAGAAAACTTTCCAAACCTAGAGAGGTTTTAAAAGATCCAGCCCCAAGAAATCAAAGGACCTCAAATAGAATCAACCCAAGAAGATCTTCTCCAAGACACATTATAGCCAGATTGACCAAAACCACGAAGACAAGATACTAAGATTGGCAAGAGAGAAACATCAAGTTACCTATAAACAATATCCCATCAGGCTGACAGTGGACCTCTCATCAGAAACAATGTGAACAAGGAACAAATGAGAAAATAAATTCAAAATGTTAAAGGAAAAGCAACTTCAACCAAGAATACTGTACCCAGCAAGATTATCCTTCATATGGGAAGAAAAGGCAAGACCATTCTCAGATAAACAAAACCAGAAAGAATTTACCAACACCAGACCAGATCTCCAAGTCCTCAAGGGAGTGCTATACCACGAAAATTAAATACAGACGCACAGAAGTAAGAGTTCAAACACTAAGAAAATGGCCACCTTAATCATAAGGACAAGTTTGGAGTTGAATATTATATCCCAGAATTTAATCAGGAAGATTGAACAACAATAGAAGATAGATTAAGTACATGAGACTGAACTGGTGAAATAGAATTTTATGACTTTTGTAAAACATTGCTGATTTGCTTCTAGGCTTTGTTTTCTGGTTTTAAGGATTTTCTAACCTGTTTCCTGGCTTTAAGTTTTAAGCAAAGTTCTTTAGCATTTCTTTGATTTATTAAAGCTAAAACTTTTTTGAAATTAAAAAATATATTTTAAAATGCTTATTTAATGACCATAATAAGCTATATAGAATCAGCTAGGTGCTACCTGATAGTATATTCATTCTACTCAGAGTTTCATGCCTAAAGTCAGACATGTGAACTTGCTATTGAAAGTAGTTAGATTATTTAAGAAATTTGTGAATCAATAAAATGTGGGGGAAAGAAGGAATGGAAAACAATTGTAGACACCTCAGATAGTGTGGGAGAAGGGTGGGAAATGGCAGTATATTCTGTTTGGGAAATCACATTTTGTATGCTGTGATGATGCTCAGTGAATGAATGTAAATTAATTAATTAAACATTTAAAAATTTTTAAAAAAGAAAAATAATTCTTTATCAACTGTAGAAATGAAGAATTGCCAAACTGCAGAGAGATAGCAACCCATATTAATCACGCAATAAACGTTTATGGACTTTGTTGGAGTTCTAAGAATAAACTGTAGTGGATTGCTCAGGTTTCTCCATCAGAACAGAGCAGAAGCATTTAAGAGTTGACAAGGCAAAAATGAAAAAAGCATGAGGGAATTAAAGGTGCTAGTTAAAGTTTTCAAAATGACTAACCATATTCTTCAAAATGAGTGGTGAAGCAGTGAGGTCAAAAGATAGCCTGGTGGACTTTGAAAATAGGAAAATGACTAGTGAATAGGAGTTACAATGAGAATAAAGAGGAAATACAATAGGAGACATAGGTAGAAAATTGCAAACAAAGTAAATAGTTCAGAGTTTCAGCTCTGAAACAGTTAGAAATAGAACAATTATAAGTGTTTCCTTATACCACAAAGTGTGGCTATGCCTAGGAATAACTAAAGTGGACTACAGGCAGCCATTACTATTGGTGAAAAGGTGGAGAAACTAATGTCATAGCATTAGAACAATCATGCAGGAAAGACCATATCTCTTTTTTTCTTTATATGGAAGAGAGTAGATGCATGTGTGAGAGAGAGCAACCTCAACAGGATCTTGTCATGCTATTATCGCTCTATCCTTGTCCTCCACCTCCTCAAAATTTTTGGGTACCTGCGCATGTGCCCAGTGTGTTCCAGGGATCTGAATTCACAGTTGACGTGTTGCTTCCAGCCTGCAGTCTGGTATGTCATGGACTGCACCACCTAGGTTGGGCCAGAGAAGGTCTCTTTTGCTCAATACAGTAAACCTATTGCCCAACCTAATTCCTGGTGTATAATAGGCATTCAATTAACATTTTTGGATGGATGAATGAATGAATAAATTTATATTATAGCAGTTATCACAGTAGTTTTCCTGTCTTCTTCTCCTACTGGACCATAAGTTCCCCGAGGCTTATTTATTTCTGTATCTCTAGCGCCCAGCATAAGGAATAGGTACCTGAATCAAGATTTGAGTGAGTAAATGGATACCAAACTGCAGAGAATGATGACAAGAGAGAGACAGAAAAATTGTGAACTACATGCAGAAATCTTCTAGGGAGGTGAAAGAAAACATGGTAGGTCTATAGATAAGAACTTTGATAGTATTTGAGTAGATTGAGCAAATGGCATTAACTTCAAAAGAGGAGAGAGTGATGACAGTGAAAAATACTGGATTTGGAAGTGGCATGGAAAATGAATATTCCAGTTTTTCTTTTCCCCTCTTGGGAATTCTGGAGGAATGGACCCAATGTTTTTTGTTTGTTTGTTTGTTTTTTGCTTGTTTTTTCCTTTTTTTTTTCCTTTGACCCTCTAGCCCTACTCTATTACCTAGCCCTCTCAAATTTTTCCAATTCACCTTACCTTGCTTCTTGTTGCCTTCATGCCTAAAATGCTTCAATACCCTTTTTGCTGATTCCTTTGCCTCCAGACTTTTTCTCTTTGGCCTTACGTGCAACATCCAAATCAAAGTTCCTAAGCATAATTTTTTAGCAACATTAGTACTTACCTTATAATTTTTCCAGTGGTTCCCAATCTACTTCCAGGTCAAATGAGTCTTGAATATGAGTGTCCACCGTCTAATCCTCTAAAGCTGTCCTCACTTGCAGTTGCATAGATGTACACTATGTATAAAATACCCTACCTTTCTTAAAGCTTCAAATTACTCTTTTCTCCACCTGTCCAGAATCCTCTACATCAGAATTCTTTGTTTTCTCTACCTGTCTGTAATTAAAACAACCATTCTAGAAACACCTGTCTTCTTTTACCATTGCTCTCTCCTAACTATTAAATACTCTTGAATGTTATACATATATGCTTTTCTTATGTGTCACTCTGTTTTACTCTGTCAATTCTACCATGGAAATTGCTTTCAAATGTGTTGTTCCCTCTCCATCTTTCCTGGCTCTGGCCTGGAAGGTTGCACAAACCCAGTTCAACCTTCTGTTATCCTACACTAGAGTTTGAGTATCTTTAAAATGGAGATCTAATTATGCCCAACACACACACACACACACACACACACACACACACACACACACACATTAGAGACATTTCATACCCTTTAAGCAAAAGTCCAAACTCATTAGTCAATCTGGCATTTGTAGCCCATGTTTAGTTCTCTAGTCTCATCCTACCACTTCTTATTTGAGGCCTTCATGCTCCTGCATATATACTTCCTTCTCTGAACCTAGTCCCCTACAATCATCCTTACAACCATCTCTGCCTCCAGGTCCCCTACCTTCACTCCACATGCCTATTAACTTCTCCTACATTATTTTAAAAAATAAATAAATAAATAAAAACACATTATTACAGAATAATCACAGATACACAGGAGGTCACAAAGAATGTATAGGAAGTCCTTTGTAATCTTCCTCCAGTCTCCTCCAATGTTTTTTTTAAAGAATTATTTATTTATTTAATTCTATTTGTTATTGTTATATTTTATTTGACCACCAGAGAGAGAGAGAGAGAAAGGAAAGCGAGAAAGCAAGCCACCAGGTCCAGAACTTGAACCATGGTTGGCCATGTGGGAATCCAGCGCCCTTATCCACCACACCACCTGCCGGCCCCAGTCTCCCCCAATGTTGACATCTCACACAATTGTAGTACAATATCAAAACTGACATTAGTACAAGCCATAGAGTTTATTTAGACTTCAGCAGTTATTCATGCACTCATGTGTGCACATGTGTGTGTGTATAGCTCTATGCAATTTTATTATATGTATAGCCTTGAATAACACAATCAAGATATAGAGCTGTGCCATCACAAGGTTCCCTCATGTCACTGCTTTATAGCCACACCCATCCTTAAACTCTGACAGCCACTAATTTGTGTTCCATATCTATAGTTACTGTTTCACAAATGTTATATAAAGAAAAGCATATGATACATATTCTTTTGAAATTGGCCTTACTTGTCCAGCATAATTTCTATGAGATCCATCCAATTTTTCTGCATGCATCAATAGTTTGTTTCTGTTTCTTTTTCTTCATTTTTAGGCTTATTTTTTTTGTCCATGAGTGAGAAAGAAAGAAAGAGAAAGGGAGAGACAGGCACTCTCCCAACAGATTCTTAATGCCATGATACACTCCTAGCTTCCACCAGTCCCGGATCAGAGGCACATGCATATTGGACATGCTCAGTGAGGTCTCCAGATGTGACCCCTGAACTTTCTCATGTGTCAGCCTCACAGAGCATTGCAGTACTGCTGTGCCACCATCCAGCCCCTGTTTACTTTTTATCAGTGAACAATATTTCAGTAGTATGGATGTACCAGTTTGTTTACCATTTACCTGTTGAAATACATCTGGGTTCTTTTCCGTTTGGGGCTATTACAAATAAAGCTGCTATTAACATGTGTGCACAAGTTCCTACATAAAATAAGTCTTAATTTCCCTGGAATAAATTGACTAAGAGTATAATTGCTGGGTCACATGGTAAGTCTATTTTTAGTTTTGACCGAAACTGCCAAGCTGTTTTCCAGAGTGCCTATAACATTTTACATTCCCACCAACAGGGTATGCGTGATCTAATTTCTTTACATCCTACCAGGAATTACTGTTTTCACTATTTTTCATTTTAATCATCCTTTTAAAAAATTATTTATTTAATTGTATTTATTATGATGTTTGTTTTTTTTTTAATTTGACCAGAGAAAGACAGAGAGAGAAAGGCAAAGTGAGAAAGCAAGCCACTAGGTCCAGGACTCAAACCATGGTCAGCCATGTAGGAGTCCAGCACTTCAACCACCACACCACCTGCCTGCCCCCATTTTAGCCATCTTGGGAGTTGACTCAATATAGTTTTTCTCATCCTTTTTTCTTTCAAAAAAAAAATCTATTTCTTCCTTCCATGAGAGAGAGGGAGAAAAGAAACAAAGGGAGACAGAAAAGGAGGCAAGCACCCCTAACTGTGCCCTCACACCATGTTCTACCCCAGCCATATTCAGGACATGGGCACTCAGAGTGTACAAGGAGACTTTGAGACACAAATCCAAGCTTCGGCATCGCAGAGCATTGATTGCACAGTCTTTGCACCACCATGGCTGGCCAGTTCCTCTCATCCTTTAAGACATAAGTCAAGAGTTACTTCTGTAGGCACTTTTCTAACATCGTCTGGAAAAGTTGATTGTTCCCTCCTCTGTGCCATCTCTGGTACTTCATTTATCAATGTATTAAAATCATTTATTGACATAGTCTGTGTCTTTCCCCTTCTTCTGGATACATGAATATAGGAACTGTGCCATATTCATCTTTATTCCTGCAGCATCTGGTACACATTGGGTACTCAGTGAATGCATGCTAAGTGAGAGAATGAATGAAAAGAACATTAATCTTCCTTGCCTTCCCTTCCTCCCCCTTAAGCTAGAAATCTTTTTAGAACAGACATCTTACTTTCTTCTGTGTCTCTCAGCAGCTACTAATAGGGGGTTGTATAGGTATAGATGTTCAATAAATGTCATCTCACCTATTCAGGTGGCTTATCTTTCCTCTGCACTCAAGAGATAAGCACATGAAAGATAAAATAGGCCCAAGTATCTTTGTATTAAGGATCATATATCATAATTTTATAATATTCTTATAATCTCTACGATCACTCAATATTTGTCTGTGTAGATGAGAAATCAAAACAAAATAGTCCTTTGAGTCAAAAGAATGTCTCTGTAGCTGAGCAGTATTAAATGGTTTCAAAATTTGGGGACAGCATTTTTTATCTTTGAATTCCTTTTGCAGTTTCAACAGGATCTGTTTTTTTTCTAGTTTTGCTGCATTGGTGTAATTTGACATGTTGATTATAAGGGGGTCATTAACCTAAACATTTTTGACCACTTTCTGACTCTGCATTTTCTCAAAGTACACTTTCTGAAGTATATAAATTTGCTCTTGTTTATATGTCTCTGTAAGAGTTACTCAGGCCCTTGAGGACTGGTATGTATTTTGTTTGGAAAGTAGATTGTAAGCCCCTTGAGAGCAGGGACCTTATAACTCCTAGAAATGCATCCTGGACATTGTCAGTGTTCAATTAATTATAATATTGGAAAGCTGACTAAGGTCATCTGTCACATAAACATCTTCTTTTTCATCTATAAGGCTTCTATCAAAAAAACAGTTAGGTTGATTTGATGGCAATGAGTGATTCTATCCAATAGTATGCTCATTCTTACCCACTATATTTGTTCTTTCTTTCTTTTTTCTTTTTTTGGAGAGGTTTTTTGCTATAGGGCACGCATACTGGCCAGAAAGACAGAGAGAGACAGAGAGACAGAAAGCAAGAAATCACCTCCCAGGGGGGATGACCACGCCGCAATCCCTTCTCTTCCATTCTCCCGGGATCTTGGGCACGCACACACACGCACCCAGCATGAGTTTAAGCCACTGGGTTCATGACTCGAACCATGGTCAACTACATGGGAGTCCAGCAACATAGCCATTATGCCAACTGCTGGTTCCTATTTGTTCTTTCATGGTGCTTTCAGGTTTATAACTTTGGACCACTTGTTACAGTTCTCTTCCCTATAATACCCTGGTTACATGTGCATTGGAGAAGGCTGCATTTCACAACCTTCAAGTTCTTTTGCATAATAAAAAGTAAGCTGATAACATCTATGCTTTTAAAACATCTACTTTTTCACTTACTCAGCCCCCACAGATATGTGGGTGATAAACTCTTAAGTATGGTAGCAATCTTAAATTAACAGAAAGAATCTTAAATAACTGTTCAATGCATAAGAGTTATTTTTCCGAGAACCAGCAGTTAGCGTAATGGCTATGTCGCTGGATTCCCACGTAGCCGACCGTGGTTCGCGTCCTGGACCCGGTGACTTAAAACTCACGCCGGGCGCGTGTGCGTGCGTGCCCAAGATCCCGAGAGGAGAACGGAGGAGAAGGGATTGCGGCATGACCATCCCCCCTGGGGGGTGATTTCTCGCTTTCGGTCTCTATGTCTGTCTCTGTCTGTCTGGCGAGCGCACGCACCCTATAGCAAAAAAAAAAAAAGAGTTATTTTTCCCAGACTTTAAAATGAAATAAATGTGTATATATACCTTATGACTGTTGAAATTAAGTTAATATGAATACTTCAAGGAAGTCTAAGTTTTTTGCTTTTTGGGGGGTTTTTTTGAGAGGTTTTTACCATAGGGCGCGTGTGCTCGCCAGACCAACAGAGAGAGACAGAGAGACAGAAAGTGAGAAATCACCCCCCAGGGGGGATAGTGTACTAAAAGAGGTATACCGAGCCTTTAATCCCAAAGCAGTGGTTTTACAGCTGGGAGCTGATACGATAGCTGGGGATCCCATGTGCTCCTTTAATATGACTCCAGTGGGAATTGGAAAGTGTCTTAAGTACATCCTTCAGTGGCAATTGGCAACACTCATTTTGGGAGGAGGTAAAAATAACACTGGATTGGGAACCAGCAGCGAGCGTAATGGCTATGTCACTGGGCTCCCACGTAGTCAACCACGGTTCACGTCCCGGACCCGGTGGCTTAAAACTCACGCCGGGCGCGTGTGTGTGCGTGCCCAAGATCCCGAGAGGAGAATGGAGGAGAAGGGATTGCGGCGTGGCCATCCCCCCTGGGGGTTGATTTCTCACTTTCTGTCTCTCTGTCTCTCTCTGTCTGTCTGGCGAGCGCACACAGCCTTACGTAAAACCTCTCAAAAAAAAAAAAAAAAAAAAAAAAAAACAAACAAAAAAAACGCTGGATGCACATGTGCTCATGCCCAAAATCCTAAGAGGAGAATGCAGGAGAGGGAATCGTGGCATGGCCTTTCCCTGCCCCACACAAATGAGGTGATTTTTCTCTTTCCCTCTCTTTGTCTCTCTCTCTCTCTCTCTCTCTCTCTCTCTCTCTCTCTCTCTCTCTCTTTCTCTGGCAAATGCATGCATCCTATGCATTCCATGCATCCTATTTTAAAATCTTATAAAAAAAGAATACAAGATGTTAGCCTCAAGAGACTTTAACCATCTTCTCTTAGTATAAATTTTGAATCTCAGTTCTAATCATCATCTTTTAAAAATAAACAACTGAAATTCTACTCTACCTATATATAAGAAGTAAACACATGAATCAGTTATCCAAGCTGATTTCAAGAATGACTCTTCCCCTGAAAAAAAGCATGGGTTTGTTTATAAAGAAGCAAAACTGGAGAAGACTCCTCATGGCTACTGGGAACTAGATATTTCAGGGAACAGGAGAAATGAAGATTTTCTACTCATAATTCAGCCTCCAGCAAGCAGAGCTAGTGTGTCTCTCCACCCAATATCTACTGAATCTGCTGCACCAGCGATCACAACAGAACGGCAAACAGATTCTAGAACACCTCTGTCTGCTTGCTCCTGAACATTGAGGCTTAACTTCAAGAATTTGAAAGAAACACGCCATTCATCAGATGACAAGAAATCACCGCCGGATCACGAGAAATATGGGAAAACGAGAAAATACCTCTCCTCCACGGGAAAAGAGTAACTCTTTTTCATCCACAAGCAGTTCGGTGAATGTCATGGAAATGTCTGATAAGGAATTTAGAGCATTCGTAATGTTGAAGCTAACAGAGATGGAAGAAAAGAGAGATAATGAACTGCTAAAGAGAAAGGAGAAAGAAGTTGCCGAGTTCCAGGAGATGAGGAAATTCTTGCAAGATCTAAAAGAGGAATTACACACTTTACAAAAGACTCAAACGGAACTGCTAGAGATGAAATCTATAATACAAGAAGTCAAAATCTCCCTTGAAAGTATTAAAAGCAGACTAGATCATTCAGAAAATAGAATCTCAGATGTAGAAGAGAAAATGGCTGGCTTAGAAAAATCCACCACGAAGACTGAGAAAATGGCTCAAAAATTTGAGAATGATATGCGACAAGTACTGGATACCATCAAATGTCCAAATATCCAGATAATTGGCATTCCAGAAGGTGAAGAGACCCATAAGGTCATTGATAATCTATTCCATGAAATCCTGCAAGAAAACTTTCCAAACCTAGAGAGGCATTCGAAGATCCAGTCCCAGGAAATACAAAGGACCCCAAATAGAATCAACCCAAGAAGATCTTCTCCAAGACACATTATAGCCAGGTTGACCAAAACCGCAGACAAAGACAAGATACTAAGATTGGCAAGAGAGAAACATCAAGTTACCTACAAAGGACATCCCATCAGGCTAACAGCAGATCTCTCATCGGAAACAATGCGAGCGAGGAGAGAATGGGAAAATATATTCAAAGTGTTACGAGAGAAGCAATTTCAGCCAAGAATACTGTACCCGGCAAGATTATCTTTCAGGTGGGAAGAAAAGACAAGAACATTCTCAGATAAACAAAACCTGAAAGAATTTACCAGCACCAGACCAGATCTCCAAGAAGTTCTCAAGGGTGTCCTGTATCAAGAAAATTAAACACAGACACATGGAAATAAGAGTCCAAAAACTATGAAAGTGGCCAACTTAATCATAGGGACAAGTCTGGAGTTGAATATTATATCCCAGAATTTAATCAGGAAAATTGAACCAGAACAGAAGATAAAAGTACATGGAACTGATAGGTTCATGCACCTTCCATTTGAACAGAATCCTAACTTGTTTCCTGGCTTTAAGCAAAGTTCCTTGGCATTTCTTTGAGTTAAGTTAAAACTGGTTTTCTTAGTAGTAATGAGTGAACTCACCATTGAAAGTAGTTAGATTATGTAGGAAATTGTGTGATCAATGCAATGTGGGTGGGAAGGGAATGAAGGACAATTGTAGACACCGGAGGTGGTGTGAGAGGAGGGTGGGAAGGGACAGAGGGTCAGAAAGAGGGGTGGAAGTAATTCTAGGAACTAGTAATGGAAAATTTTTTGTAATGTGCATGATTGTATCACTATGCAGTGTGTACTGGATGGGAGATTGCATTTTGTATGCTGTGATGAAGCTTAGGGAAGGAATGTAAATTGAGTTACAAAAAAAAAAGTTTCAGAAAAAAAAATATATATATATATATTCAATGACCGCAGTAGGATATGTAGCCACAGCTAGGTGCTACTTTATAGGATGCGTAAAGTAAGACTTGTGTTCATGGAAATGTGGGTATCACCTGTGTTTGCTATGAGGGTATTTGGATTGATTAGGGTCTTTGGTGATACAATAAAATGTGAGGAGAAAACAGTATAGAAAGCAAACATAGATACCAGAGACTGTGGGAGGAGAGTGGGAGATGGCAGAGGGTAAGAGATAGAGAATCAAGGATGGGGGAAAAAAAGCAAAACATACAGAAGACAAGAAATGGAAGATCATTTACTGACAATAACATGTTTGTTGATGTGCTTGATTGAGACAATATATAGTGTACTTTGGATGGAAAATCTCATTTTGTATGCTGTAATGATGTTCAGTGAATGAATGCAAATAAATAAATTGAAAAAAAAAGCAAAACTGAAAGATCGAAAGGGTCTCTTAGTCATTCTTGCCTTCAGTATATACTAATAGTTAAATTACTTAACCAACAGAAAGTTAAATAGAAGCATTTATACATTTGAGAAAGGTACTTTTCACAACCTTAACTATCCTTGAAGATGCCTTGCTTAGAATCTTCTGTCTACCTGTCTAGCATGATCTTTATTTCATTAGATAAATGGATTGATATGTTAAAGAAACATGGTCAAGCAGATTGAGAAATGTATATATTATGGAAGGACTAATAGTTTGCTGTTTGGGTCAGCCTGTTGTAAAAAGCAAATTAGGGGAAATTACAGAAAGGCCTTACATAAATGAGCAAATATTCAACACAAATACACAAACCTAGACCTTTGGCAGCCTCAAACCCTAGAGGAATCAAAATTAAAGGTGCTTATAAGAGATAACTTCTTATGAAAACTGGCAAAAAATATATTAACTTCAACTAGAGAAAAAGTTAAGAATTGATAAGAACGGAATGACATATTACTTTCCTTCATAGCACTAAGGAAGGTGATTATGGTACAAATATAACTGTGAAGCAGAAAAGGAAGGTGCTTTCTAAAACATACACTACAAGAATTTGACTTTTGTTTGAGGCTACACCCTTTACTTGTCAGTCTTCTCTAAAACCTTTTTGCTTTCTCAATCCAAAGTTTTGGGTTTTGAATCAGTAATTCTTCTTAGGCAATATGTGTATTCATGAAAATTCTTATGCATAAGTGGAATTTTTGCAAATCAATCATATTGTGTGTGCACTGGTGACTGCTTACTACTTAAGCAAAAACTATAGCGACTATGAAGTTAAATAATCATACCAAATAAGTCTGTCTTATAAATTCATATTTTTCCATATCTGGAGTGTTTAAGGTAATGCATGTACTATTTAGCTAAAATTCTCAGTCCTATTAACACATATATAATAAGTAAAGATAGCCAGATCCTTAAGTGGGTCCTTCAATGGACTCCACTAAGGCCTAAAAGACACATTCCAGAAGCCCCAGCATTCCTGACTTTTCTAATAGTAGAAAGGCTTGAGTAAAAAGTGACCATCATATGTCCCAGTTTATATATGTTACCCTAGTATTATGATTAAAATTCTCTTACTCTTAAAAATATATCATTTTGGATGATTATTTATATGGTCACCCTATCTTAAACAGAAGAGATTCTATTTCCTTTAGGTTTCATCAAGGTTATGAAATCAGTCCATTTTATCCTTACACTCTTCAAGTTTAACTAAAGGCCAGTGTTCTAATACTTGCATAGCAGAGCATATCTATTCAGCACAAAAATATGCTGGTTATTAGCCATAATAACATGGCTGCTGGGTGACTGTGACAGGACCTGATGAGATGGGTCAGATTGTCAATCAGCAGTCCCTTCCTCATCTCAGTCTCTTTGATCTCTGTGACCAGGTCTATGTTTCATGGCAAAAAGGAATGCTGATATTTAAAAAAAGGAAGTCTGCTTCAGTCAGCACTTTACTTTCTCTTTCCTGGATGTGTTTACATGTGTCAATAGCTTTAAAATACAAATCATATCTAGCAGACTTGTTGCAAAATTCATCACAGAAATCTTCATTGGGTGGGTCACATCAAGAGATCCCATTCCAGTAATCTTGTTTGTTTTAGTTTTTGTTGTTGTTTTGGCTTTGGGTTGTTTTTGTTTGTTTGTTTGTTTGCTGTAGGGCATGCATGTTTGCTAGAGAGAGATAGAGAAGGAGAGAAAGAGAGGGAAAGTGAGAAATCACCCTCACCCCCCCCCCCCCCCCAGAGGAGAATGGCCACACCACAATCCCTTCTCCGTTCTCCTCTTGGGATTTTAGGCATGCACACATGCTACTTGGCATGATTTTCAAGCAACCAGGTCCAGAACTCAAACCACAAAGTAAGGCATGTGGGATCAAACTGCCTTAACCTCCATGCCGCTTGCTGGCCCCAAGGTCTTCTTTAATCTTTGTAGACTTTAGGCTATAACCTTGCCAACACAGCTCGATGCTGGACATACTTGACCGGGGTCATCCTAGGGAAAACACTATCCTCTGAGATCCCAGATCATGAGAGATCTAAAAGGCCAACCAACTTTAATTTCTCAATTAATTACAGAGACTGTGGGAGGGGTCACCTGTTCACACAAAGAACTCTTTGGAATATGTGCATGTTTTCATCCCCTATCCTCAAAAAGGAAGGGGCTATTTTTAAAATGTGTAAGCTGAGTTCTCATCTATTTTTTAGAAGTCCTATAGGTATGTAACACATGTTATTTGGCATAGTCCTGGTCTCTCAATTTTCTTTGACTAGTGTAAAATTTAAGAAACACATTATCATTGCAAAGACAGCTCTAGTGTTTTTCTAGCAATTAATGGCACACAGAGGTTGGGGCAGGACTCTCCAAAATGTGAAACATATCATTTGAACCTTTACTATTTTCTTTAGTTATACAAGGTGGGCTTTACATTGTCCAAAGAAAAATGTCTGTTCTAGTTTTCAAAACAAGTTAATAAAAAGCTGTCTGGGATGTATGAGTGTGCTGATAATCCCTAAACCAAAGATGTACCCCTTCTATTCTTACCCACTCCAACCCCTGGCAGGAAACATGTTATCACAGAGCAAGATATATAGCTAGTATACCCTAGACTGGGTGACTTGAAATAACAAGCCAGTTTATGCAAACCCACCTTCTCAAGCTTTTTCCCAAGCATTAGTGATGGTGCTTTATTTATAATGTTATGATTTCTGCCAGATGCAGAAGCTATTTACTTAGGAGCATTATGCTTTTTTTTAAAGAATTATTTTTATTTAACTTTATTTATTTATGTGACCAGAGAGGGACAGAGTGTGTGTAAGAGAGAGAGGGAAAGTAAGAAAGCAAGCCACCAGGTCTGGGACTTGAATCATCAT
The DNA here is from genome assembly GCA_026018925.1 of Tupaia tana. Lineage (NCBI taxonomy): Eukaryota > Metazoa > Chordata > Mammalia > Scandentia > Tupaiidae > Tupaia > Tupaia tana. The sequence continues at coordinate 92,232,143 of JAKSZU010000009.1, forward strand.
CGGCCATGTGGGAGTCGAGCACCCTTAACCACCAAGCCACCAGCTGGCCCCAAACATTATGCTTTTTAAAGTTAATATTATTTTTTAAAAATTAGAAACAACTTAAGCTAATTTCTTTCCAATTTCATCTAATCACAGATGAGGTTATAATATATATTTCAGAAAATCCATTCAGTATTTCTAGAATACAAATAGAAGGCATACTATAATTTGAAACAATTTGCTGGCATCTCAGTTAAATAGAAATCTTTTTCTTGACTTGACTTACCTTTATTCAGTATTTGGGAGCTTAATAAAATATAGTCGTAGGTGCTGTGAACAAATGTTATTGCTGTGGAATATTTCAGATTACATTATAATTTAAAGCCCCGGAACTTTAAAAACTGATCAAGCTATATTAGGAAGGATTTTTAAACTGTAGAATCCTGAACTGAGAGTAAATATTCTGTTCCTAAGAAGCGAAAGCCAATCTAAAGATCTGTGTTAAAAGACTGATAAAATTTTAATAAAGATGAATACTTGCTCTTATACCTGGAGAGGTTAGGATGTGGGCATGGCCTTATAGATTGAAATGTTCTGTCTTCATACTGAAATATCCTGCAAATTAAATGAAATATAAAGTATCTCAACGGCCTAACAGACAGTTCCTGACACCTTGTAGGCACTTCTGAAATGCAAGCTCTCTCCTTCCCCTTTATATGCTCATCACTTCTTATACCCAGACATTTATGTCTGTGTCATTCATAAATTTGTCCAAACCCTTTGTGAATCCCTTCTGTCATATCCTTCTGGTATAAGAGATGTGAGTCATCCAAAAAGGAACAAAGAAGAAAATTGAAATGACAGACTTCTAGGTACAATAAGATAACATTTTAATGAAAATAGCCAAAAATAGACTACACTGTATAAAGGTGTATATAAGTTTTGTGTTACAATATGCAGTTGCACACAGATATACTTGTGGTCCTTTGATATCTGATTAAGAAATGGTAAATCAAAACATATTTGCTGAGTATCCACTGTGTGCCAGAAACTATACTAGATGTCTTGAAAGATACACAGACAGTAAGACTTCATTCCCTGCCTCAAGCAGCTGGGGAAGGAGGGTAAGTGCTGGGGAAATATACAAATTCAGGTAGTTATAATATAGAACAGAGTAAGAACCATAAGAGAGTAAGAACAGTGACGTGGAAATATGTATCAACTATAAAGAGGATACAAAGGAGCACACAAAATACCTATCCTCAAGGAGCTGAAAATATAATTGAGAAATATAGCAAGTAAAAAGTAAAGAAATTGCGCCAGTCAGCTTCAGCCTGGCTAATCTCCTCACTGTCTTTGCTCTTAGTCTTGGGCTTTTGTTCTCCCATCTCCTAGGCTAATAATCTTCCTCTTCCAAATGCCCTTCCTCCACTTCTCCATTGTCTTAGGTGCCACTTCAAGCTCTGTGCCTTTCAAAAACCTTTACCTAAATATATCAACCCCCTAGAAACTCTTCCTTCATCTCCCCATATTCCTTCATTCACTTAACAAATATTCATTGGGCCTCTACTATTTGCCAGGACCTATTCGGACCTGGATTTGGAGATACAAAAGATAACAAAGTAAACTCATGGCGCTCAAAAAATCTCACTATCTACTAAAGACAGAACAATATGCTCAAATCCAGGAAATATGGAGCATGGGGAAAATGTTTCAACCAGACTTTGAACTGAATCTTTGAAGTTGATAGGGAGTTTGGTAGGTAAAGAAGGGGGGGGAGGCATTCTAGATGAGGGAACAGAGAATGGAAAGGGTCTGGTGCCTCATAGGACCAGTGAGCAGTCTGCTGTGTGTAAAACATAAGATATTTGAGAGACAGTAGAAAGGATTGAGGATTGAATGGAAATTGATGGCCAGATTACAAAGAACCTTGAATGTTGTACTAATGAGTTTATACTTTTTTTTCTGTGAAAATAAATGGGCTTTGGTTTTTAGAAAGCTCATTTAATAGAGCATGGATGATCGTAAGTGGGAAGAAATCTAAGAAAGGTAGATCTGGTAAAATGTTCAAGGATACGCCTGTAACAGTTATACTTTGTCTCATTCATCTGGTCACCTCTGTTTTGGTTGTCTGCATTCTCCCTCACCAATTAGCAGAATGTTAAGCACTCACCTAGTTCATATTTGAACAGCTGAATATTGAGTGTTTGAACAATAATGTCTCAACATTCACACTGGGAAACTTCTATTTTTAAGATAGAATAATTGGATGTATAATCTAAACATTCAGTGGAATATCATTTAACTGCAGTAGCAACTTTCTGTCCTTTGTATGAAGTACCAGGTAGCCCAGCTATAAAAAACAGTTGTATCCATGGAAAAATACTAGATTACCCATGCAGGGAAGAGAGCTGGGAAGACAAGTCCTATACAAACATTAGAAGTGATTAGGGTTGGGACTTCAAGCATGACCTTATGAAATAAAACAAACAAACAAACAAAACAGTGATGTCATAAAGCCAGTGATGCCATAAAGTGAGTGATGCCATAAAGTCAATAACCAGGGTGTTAGTCTCAGCCCAGAAATTGGGGAGTCAGTTTGGTCAGCTAAGCATGGAAAAACGAGGAACAAATAAAAGAGCTATAAAGAGAGTTTTGAGCCCACCTAGGAAAGCTAAGAGGAACAAAACCTCTATGTATAATTGGCCCATGTACCTCTACCATGGGGAAACCCCAGAGTTGGCATGATCCCATAAAAAGACCAGAAAGTGAATAATTTAGTGCAATCACATGAACCATTGTGCATAAGAATGTTCTGGAATCCAGTAATACAAGTTAGATACTGTGATCTGGAATAGAGTAAGGCAGAAATAGGTATAAAGATAGAGATAGGTTTACTAACAAAAAATATTTACTTAATCAGGGTTTTTTTTTTTTAAGAGGTTTTTGCTATAGGGTGCATGCACTCACCAGAAAGTCAGAGACAGACAGACAGAAAGCGAGAAATCACCCCCTGGGGGTACAGCCACATCGCAATCCCTTCTCCATTCTCCTCTCTGGATCTTAGGTACACATGCACACATGCCCAGCGTGAGTTTAAGCCACCGGGTCTGGGACTCAAACTACATGGGAGTCCAGTGACATAACCATTATGCCAACTGCTGGTCACCTGACTGCTTTTGATGGATTGATTAGATAAATATTTCATTCATATTCAGAACTATATGTAACCATTAAAAAGAATTAAGTCAGTTTATATACAAGTGTATGTTACTAATATAAAGCAGTCTTGCAGTTCAATCTATAGGTTGTAATGAATCTATAGTTTGATTTGGGAAGAAATAACATCTTAATATTTAATCTTTCAGTCTGTGAATTTGCAATATCTTCCCATTTACTTAGGTCTTCTTTAATTTTAAATTTTAATTTATACCCTGGTGTTGCTTAAATTATGTCTACTCTTTCCTTTTTCTTGCCTTATTGCACTGGTTGGGAACTCCAGTGCAATGCTGAGTAGTAGAAGTAATGAGTAAACATCCTTGTCTTGTTCCCAATCATAGGGAAAAACAATCTTTCACTATGAAGTGTAATATTAACTACAGGTTTTTTTTTTCCCCAAAAAAATGTCCTATATTAGGTTAAGGAAGTTCCCTTGTATTCCTAACTTACTGAGAATCTTTTTTTTCCTATAAATGAGTACTGGATTTTGTCAAATCCTTTTCCTTCATATATTGAAATAATCATACAGTGTCCTCCTTTATTTTGCTAGTATACTAAATTGCACTGTTTTTTTTTTTTTTTTCAATGTTAAACTAACATTTTATTCCTGGGATAAAGCCTACTTGGTCATGTTCACTGGATTCAGTTTGTTGAAATTTTGTCAAGGGTTTTTGTGTTTATGTTGAAAAGAGAAGTTGGCCTGTTTTTTTTTTTTTTTTTCCTTTACTTGCAACATTTGTCTGGTTTGTTATCAGGGCAATGCAGATTTTTTAAAAATTTATTGTATTCATTCAATCACTATACATCAGTTAGCTTATAAAGTGAATTTACCCAACATGAATACACTTCACCAGTCTAGGTAAGGATACTATACATGTTATCATCAACAGATAATAACCCATTTCTGTGTCCCATAAATTTCTTGCCTATTTTTCTCCTTAATTTTTGTACTCATACTCTCCCCCTTCTCCCACCCTATTCCCACACTGTCTTGAGTATCCCTAACCATTTTTCATGTTTCTATATCTTCTAATCTTTCCATTTCTGCCATAGAGTGCAGACAGACAGTATATGTTTAGTGGAGACATACAGTGTCTCTCTTTCATATCCTGGGTTGCTTTACTCAGTAGTAAATATCCCATATTTGTCCTTTTTTTATCAAATGCTAGAATCTTGTTTTTTTATGGCTGAGTAGTATTCCATAGAGTATATGTGCCACACTTTTTTCAATCCATTCATCTGTTTGTGGACATTTGGGTTGGTTCCACGTCTTAGCATTGTGAATAATGGTGCAATAAACATAGATGTGCAAACACTTTTCCTTTTGAGCGTTCTCCTATCTTTTGGATAGATACCCAGGAGTGAAATTGCTGGATCATATAGTTCTATTTGTGGAACTTTAAGGAAACTCCATATTATTTTCCATAGTAGCTGGATCAATTTACATTCCCACCAACAGTGTAGGAGAGTTCCCCTTTCACCAGAGCCCTGCCAGGATTTATCATTTTTTCTTTTAGTATATGTGCTGCCGAAGTGAGCACTCATTTTTTCTTTTTAATCTTCACCATTCTGAAAGGGTTCAGCTATTTTTTCCATCTTTTACTTGGGTTGATCATTTCTTTTTGCATAAGCTACTTGAGTTCCCTATTCATTCTGGTTACTGGTCCCTTATCTGAGGCACAGTTTACAAAAATCTTCTCCCATTCTGACAGTTGTTGATTCATGCTAATTACTACGTCTTTTGCTGATCCAAAACTTCTTAATCTGATGAATCCCAGTTGTCTTTTGGCTGTTCATATAGCTTCCTTAGAGAGTTGTTCTTTCAGCTCATTTTCCCATCTTTTCAATGGGTTGATCTTTTTTTTTTTTTTTTTTTTCAGGTAAGCCACTTGAGTTCCCTGTGTATTCTGGTTATCAGTCCCTTGTCTGAGGCATAGTTTACAAAAATATTCTCCCATTCCGAGGGTTGTTGATTCACACTAACTACTGTGTCTTTTGCTGTGCAGAAACTTCTTCATCTGATGTAATCATATTTGTCTATTTTGGGGATTATTGCTTGTGCATTGGGGGCCTTATTTAAGAATCCTTTGCTTACCCCTATGTTTCCCAGAGTTTCCCCAGTGTTTTCCACCATTAGTTTATAGTTTGAGTTCTTAGGTTTAGATCTTTCATCCATTTTGAGTTGATTTTTGTTAATGGTGAGAGATAGGAATCCAGTTTCATCTTTCTGCAGGTGGATACCCAGTTTTTCCAGCACACGTTTGCTAAAGAGATTTTCTTTTTCCCACTGAATTAATGAGTACCTTTGGTCAAAAATTCCTGTATGTTTTGGGATTTATTTCTGGGGGTCTCTATTCTGTTCCATTGGTCCCTCTGTCTGTGTTTGTGCCAATACCATGCTGTTTTGATTATCATAGCTTTGTAATATACTTTGGGGTCAGAGAGTAAGATGCCTCCTACTCCACTTTTCTTGAGCAATATTTCTTTGGCAATATGGGGTCCTTTATGATTACAGACAAATTCTATGATTGTGTTTTCTAGATCTGTGAAGAATGTTTCTGGCAATTTTATTGGGATTGCATTACATATGTAGATTAATTTGGGTAGATTTGCGATTTTTATTACATTAATTTTTCTGATCCAGGAACATGGGCTGTCCTTCCACTTTGTTTTGTCATTTTCAATTTCTTTTTTTAGGTTATCATAGTTTTCCTTGTAAAAGCCTTTGACTTCTTTGGATAGATTTTTTCCTAGGTATCTTATACTTTTTGTGGCTATTGTAAATGGGATTTCTTTCTTCAGTTCTACTTCAGTCTGGTTGTTATTCATATATAGAAATGCTATAGATTTTTTTACTTTTTTTGAGAGGTTTTTGCTATAGGGCGCGTGCACTCGCCAGACAGACAGAGACAGACAGAGAGACAGAAAGCAAGAAATCACCCCCCAGGGGGGATGGCCACGCCGCAACCCCTTCTCCTCCATTCTCCTCTTGGGATCTTGGACATGCACGCACACGTGCCTGGCGTGAGTTTTAAGCCACCGGGTCTGGGACGCGAACTGCGGTCAACTACATGGGAGTCCAGCGACATAGCCATTACACTAACTGCTGGTCCCAAAATGCTATAGATTTTTGTATGTTGATTTTGTATCATGCTACTTTACTGTATTCATTTATTACTTCCAGTAGTTTTTTGTGGATACCCTTGGGTCTTCTATGTATACAATCATATCATCTGCAAATAGAGATAATTTCACCTCTTCTTTCCCTATTTGAATGCCTTTTATTTTATTCTCTTTTCTGACTGCATTTGACTAGGACTTCCAGCACTATAGTGAAAAGGAGTGGAGAAAGTGGGCAGCCTTGTCTTGTACCAGTTTTTAGTGGAAAAGCTTTCAGCATTTCTCCATTCAATATGATGTTAGCTATGAGGTTTTCATAAATTCTTTTATGTTGTAAAAAAAGATCCTTCTATGCCAATTTTGCTGAGAGTCTTAATAATAAAGTGATGTTGTATTTTATCAAATGTTTTTTTCCTGCATCAATTTATTTCATCATATGATTTTTATCTTTCTTTCTGTTAATATGGTGTATTACGTTTATGGTTTTGCATAAAGCCTACCTGGTCATGATGTATAATCTTTTTTTATATGTTGTTGGATACGATTTGCTATTATCTTCTTGAGAATTTTTGCATCTATATTGATCAGAGATATTGGTCTGTTGTTTTCATTTCTTCTCATGTCCTTTTCTGTTTGGGGGATGAGGGTGATGGAGGCTTTATAAAATGGATTTGGGTGGTCAGCAGGTGGCATGGTGGTTAAGGGCGCTGGACTCCCACATGGGTGACCTCAGTTCGAGTCCTGGACCTGGTAACTTGCTTTCTCACTTTCTCTCTCTCTCTCTCTCCCTCCCTCCCTCCCTGCCTCTCTGGTCAAAATGAAAAGTAGATTAAATAAATAAATAAATAAAGTTAAATAAATAATTCTTTAAAAAATGAATTGGGAGGGTTTCTTCCTTTTGTATCTTTAAAAATAACTTGAGTAGAATGTAGGTTAACTCTTCTTTAAACGTTTTGTAGAATTCAGAAGTGAAGCCATGAGGAAGGAAAGACCTGGGCTTTTTTTTTTTTTTTGGGGGGGGGAGGTTTTTTATTACTGATTCTCTCGCGTTGCTTGTTATTGGTCTGTTTAGGCTTTCTGTGTCTTCTGGATTCAATTTTGTTAGATTATATGTGTCTAGGAATTTCCCCATCTCATCCAGGTTTTTTTATTTGTTGGTATATAGTCAGTCATAGTATCCTCTAAGGATGTTTTGTATTTCTGTTGTGACTGTTGTAATATTGCCTGTTTCATTGTGAATTTGATTTAGATGGTTACTTTCTCTCTTCTTAACTAGTCTAGCTAATGATTTGTCAATCTTGTTTATCTTTTAAAAAAATAGCTTTTGCTTTCATTTATTTCTATTTCATTTATTTCTCTTTTTTAATAATTATTTTATTTAACTTTATTTATTTTCTTTTAATTTGACCTGAGAGGGACAGAGCAAGTGAGAAAAAGAGAGAGAAAAAGTGAAAAAGCAAGCCACCAGAGCCAGGACTCGAATGACAGTCAGTCATGGGGGAGTCCAGTGCCCTTTCAGAACCTGTAGAACTGATATTTACAGTTTTTCATCCTGAAATTGGCCCAAAACATCTCAGTCTACACAGGTATTGTCATAGCATTTGCCTTGATGCTCAGAATGCCTAAAAAATGTGTTCAATCATGATTGGTGGGTCCTCCAATAAGTTTGTTTACATGCAAGCAAAGAGTACTAAACAATATTATCTAAACCATGGCTGCCAAGTACTGGATATTAATGAAATCAAATTACAAAACATTTCTTTGTAGAGCTATACAAAAGATATAAAACTAAAATTAAAAATATCAACCATATTTAAATATTCCAATTCTCCTACACTGTAGTTTTTCACATCTTTATTATTACTGAATGTTTCAAGGAGAAAATTAACAAAAATCAAAATAGATAAAAAATATTTAAATCTTTGGATCCCTTTATTCCATGGCCCTTGTAAAAACACAAAATGTGGCCAGATTTTTTTCCACTCTAGTGTAAAGTATTAAAAAGATTTACTAGTAATTTATAATTAGCAATGAACTCTAAGCTGAGTCATTTGTGGGTCACAGGCCCAAGTACAAGTGTTAAGATATGCTATAGGGTTGCCAAAATAATTGTTCTAATACTCTGAAGCCTCTTGAAATATAATGGAATGAGTCAAGTTATCACTACAAAATTCCAGGCATGTCAGAAAGAAATGTTATTTGATGTCTAGTTTTAATGTCTTAAAAAAAGAGGGAGGGTTACTTATTTGAAAATACAGCTAAGTACATTCTTATCTATGATTATTTACATTCATATACTGAAAATATCTATTATTTGGACAAATTCTGTTCTATGCCATTTGCTATAAAATGAAGTTCTTACAATAAGCATGAATAATTTATCCTTTTTAGATAATGGAAGAATGTATCAAATCTTTTTTTTTTGGGGGGGGGGAGAGGTTTTCGCTATCGGGCGCGTGCGCTCGCCAGACAGACAGAGAGAGACATAGAGACAGAAAGCGAGAAATCACCCCCCGGGGGGATGGTCACGCCGCAATCCCTTCTCCTCCATTCTCCTCTCGGAATCTTGGGCACGCACGCACACACACCCGGCGTGAGTTTTAAGCCACCGGGTCCCAGACGCAAACCGCGGTCGACTATGTGGGAGTCCAGCGACATAGCCATTACGCTAACTGCTGGTCCCGAATGTATCAAATCTTCATGTATGTTCCAAACATTAAAAACAAAACCCAAAAACAAACCCAAAATACACACAAAAACTCAAAAATCTTAAGCCTGGAAAATTAAGAAAAAAAGACCCACCCATAACTCTTGTTTCTCAGCACATCAACTTCTGCAAGGATACAGTATGTTTGCTGACTTTAAAATGTTTATTCTTTAAAAAATTAGTTGCTTTTTATACAGCTATACAAAGTTCTTAATGTTTCTTTGGCAATGTAATATAATGGAATTTTACAACTATATAAAAAAGTTACCTTTGACTAAGAAACAGTATTTACTGTGTATACATAGTTAACTGACAAAATTCTCTACTATCAAAGCACCCTAATTAGTTGACAAAATAAGCTACCTCATATTACAGGATTTCCAAAAAAGAAAAGAAAGAAAAGAAAAGAAAAGAAAAGAAAAGAAAAGAAAAGAAAAGAAAAGAAAAGAAAAGAAAAGAAAAAAGAAAAAAAGAGAGAGAAAGATACACACACACACACACACACACACACACACACATACAAGCCTTCTGTGGCTAAAAACACAGTATCATCGCCCTATCTGTAGGCAACTTGCAATAATTGTCAAATACAATTTAGTGATAAGAAAAATTTTTCAGTGATGAAAAAATACTTGTAAGTCCCACTGAAGTACTGCTTTAGTTTAACTATACAAAAAAAATTACTTAACCTTCTGTTATTCCAAATATTTATTGTTCATATTCTAAGATGAGACTTCCTCCCCCCAAAAATAACTGCATTGTGTCTTTGAAAGTAAGCAGAAAAACAAAGAAAATCCAAGTGCTAGTGACAAATATACAGTGAATTTATTTCTTCATTCTTCTCAAAGACGGAAACCAATTTTCAGGACCAAGAAGAACTAGAAATTCACCTATTTTCAAAGACTTGTTTGTAGATTATGCAGCAACTTTGTTGTCTTTCCTGTATTCAAAATCTGCAAATTCTCTGCCTCTATGACATCCTCTGAATCCACCACGAAATCTTCGAGGGGCAGTGAAGGTACCACCTCTGCCACCACCATGCCCTCTGCCACCACGAAAACCAAGACCTCCTCTGCCTCTGTACCCTCCACGGCCATGATTTGGATGCAGTGGGATTCCAAATGTTTCAGCACTTAATCTTCTTTCTTCAGCCCAGGTTGGTCTCTGTTCTCTGTTATCATCACAAGAAATATTAATTTCTTCAGTAGTTGTAAAGTCATTCAGGAATATGTTAGTTTCCATATGATTGTGTAGTTTCATGGGCTCTTTTGTGAAATTAATATCAAGTTTAATTCCATCATGGTCAGAGAAGCTGCTAGATATAGTTTCTATGCTTTGGATTTTTAAAAGCTTGTTTTGTACCCTATCATGTGGTCAATCTTCGGAAAGGTTCCATTTGGGGGTGAGAAGAATGTATATTTCATGATTTTTGGGTGGAAGATTCTATTGATGTCTGTCAAGTCCATTTGATTTATAGTATCATTTAAATCCTGTATCTCTTTACTTATATTTTGTGTAGATGATCAGTCCAAAGAAGATAGTGAGGGGACTAGCAGTTGGTGTAATGGCTATGGCACTGGACTCCCATGTAGTCAACCGCAGTTCAAGTCACGGACCTGGTGGCTTAAATTCAGGCCGGGCACGTGTGTGTGCATGCCCAAAATCCCAAGAGAATAAAGGAGAAATGATTGCCGCATAGCCATCCTCCCTGGGGAGTGATTTCTCACTTTCTGTCTCTCTGTCTCTTCCTGGCAAGCACACGTGCCCTCTAGCAGAAACCTCTACAAAAAAAAAAGGAAAAAAAAAGATAGTGAGGTGTTGAGATCCCCAACAATTAGTGTGTTGCAGTCTATCTCTCCTTTTAGGTCTAGCAGTCTTTCCTTCACATATTTGGGTGCTCCTGAGTTGGGTGCATAGACATTTATAAGAGTTATATCTTCTTGATGAATTAGCCCTTTTACTACTAGATAATGCCCTTCTTTGTCTCTTTTTACATTTTTTGTCTTAAAGCCTATTTTGTCTGAAATCAGTATAGCAACTCAAGACCTTTTTTGGCTTCCATTTGCATGGAATATCTCTTTCCAGCCCTTCACTTTTAGTGTATGTATGTCTTTATCCATGAGGTGTGTTTCTTGTAGGCAATAGATATAAGGTTTCTTTTTTTTTTAAATCTATTCAGCCAATCTGTGTCTATTTATTAGAGAATGTAATCCATTAACATTCAACATTATTATTGATGTTTCTGGACTTGTCCCTACCATTAAGTTGGCAATTTTCTTGGTCCTTTTTTGTTCTCTTATTTATGTCTGTCCTTTTAGTTTTCCTGGTATAGCCCTCCCTTCAGAAATTCTTGAAAAGCTGTTCTGGTGTTAGTAAATTCTTTTAGGTTTTGTTTATCTGTGAACGTTTCTATTTTGCTTCCCATTTGAAGGATAATCTTGCCAGGTATAGTAATCTTGGTTGAAATTGTTTCTCTCTTAACACTTTGAATATTTCTTCCCATTCTTTCCTTGCTTGCATTGTTTCCAATTAAAGGTCTGATGTTAGCCTGATGGAATAACCTTTGTATGTAATTTGATGTTTTTCTCTTGCCAATTTTAGTATGTTGTCTTTTCTGTGGTTTTGGCCAATCTGGCTATGATGTGCCGTGGAGAGGATCTTCTTGGGTTGATTCTATTTGAGGTCCTTTGTATTTCTTGGGTCTGGATGTTTGAGTACTTCTCTAAACTTGCAATGTTTTCTTACAGGATTTTGTGGAATAGACTATCAATGCCCTTAGTAGTTTTTTCACCTTCTGGGATACCAGTTCTTCCTAATTTCTGCACTATTGTCGCTGAAACCAGATACTCCAAAGACCTTTTAGTTTCTTGAGAACAAGTTCACCTATGACTAAGCTGCAGAGAAAGACAGTAAGGGGGCTCACCATGCTCTTCAGGATACTGTGAAGTTCAAAGTATTCCTGAGTGGGCAAAAGGCAGCTACAGGTCTGAAGCAATCTCCTGGAGGCAGTGAGGTGACACGGTAGAGTTCCCAAGGTGATCTCTGACCTCAGTCCTCACTGGCTTCCATTGCCACCACCATGCAGGAGCAGGGAATGATGGCAGGTGGGAGAGGGGAGGATAATGCTGATCTTATGAAATCTCTTGGGAATTATCACTTCCTCTTCTGTTTTCTGGCAGGTTTTATATAGAAGTTTTACTTTCTTACTAAAATATTTCATAGAATTCACCAGTGAAGACATTTGAGCCTGGAATTTTCTTTGTGGAAAGGCTTTCGATTATTAATTCAATTGCTTTGATAGTTATATGACCATTTGGATTATCTATTTCTTCTTCTATTTTTTTATTTTAGATTTTCTTATTTACAGTTAATTGTCATAAATCATTATGGTTAAGTGATATCTCATCATGGTTTTGATTTTCATTTCCCTTATGATAAGAGTTGTTGAACATTTTTAATATTTTTTTGCCTATTCATATGTCTTCATTTGAGAGTTGTTCAGCTCATTTGTTCATTTCTTAAAAATTTGATTAGTAGTTTTTCTGTGGTTGAGCTGCTTGAGTTCCCTATATATTCTAGTTGATTCCATTTTGTTAATTTGTCTTTCAAGGAATTTACCCACTTCTCATAATATTCCCTCATTGTTTTTTAGAATTCTTTTTTTAATCTATTATTTATGTCTTTATTTAATTTTTATATCAATATGTTGTATCTTGCCAATTCATCTTTTTAAATTTTTATTTTTTATTATTAATTTTTATTGATTTTTAAAATTATTTATACATTAAATCACTATAAATCATTTAGATTGTGAAGAGACTTTATCCAGCATGATATACACCTCAGTCCAGCCCAGTTGAGACTATTATACACATCCTCGTCAACAGATAAAAAACCTAATCTGTGTCCCACAAGTGTCTTATCTCTCCATAGGATCAGTAGTGATAACCTTTCTTTCATTCCTGACTTTAGTGATTTTTCCTTTTTTATGATATTTTAACTAATACTTTATAATCAAGTTTTTTTACTGCTTTTTTCTTTACTCGTGGTAGAGTATGCATATGCACACACAGAGAGAGGAAGAGATAAGCACCCTTTACAGAGTCTAGTCATACCATGATCTCCTTTCTTCAGCCTTCCAGCAGCTTGAATCCTGGGCCCAGCATATTTCAGGCTGACTGGGTTGGGGATTTGAAGCACGGTCATTATGTGGAATCTGGCTTCTCTTGAAAGCATTGCCATTGCAACAAGGAGCCAGCCTGGTTTATCGATTTTAATAAGGTGTATCTTTTTTTCCCAAAGTCCTAGTTTTTAGTTTTCTCAACTTAATTTTTCTTTTTCATTATTTCTGCTCATATATTTGTTACTTCCTTCCTTATGCTTACTTTGTATTGTGTTTTAGAAATGGTTCTAGTTTCTTATAATAGAAACTTATAGGCTCATTGATTTCAAAACCTTTCTTCCTTTCTTATAAGCATTTTAAACTATAAATTTCCAGCTAAGCACTGTTTTAGTTGTATCTCACAAATTTTGATATGCTGTTTTTATTTTCATTGGGTTCAATTTTTTTTTCCTTTTGCCCAATGGGTTATTTAGAAGTGTAGGGTTTTTTGGATTAATTTCCAAATATCTGAGTACTTTCTAGATATTTTTCTGTCATTTATTTTAAATATTAATTTAACTTTTTTATATCCAGAAAACATACTCTTCATGATTTCAGTTCCTTTATTATTATTGAAATTTTTATGACTCAGCATATGCTCTATCTTGGTGAATGTTTCATGTACAACTTGCAAAGAATGTATATCCTGCCATTATTGGGTGGCATCTTCTATCATTATCAATTAGGGCAGGCTGGTTGAGAATGTTGTTTATAGCTTCTATAACCCTACTGATTTTCTGTCTGCAGCTCTGTCAGTTACTGAGGGAGATGAAATCTCCAACCATAATTTGGGGTTTGGTTATTTTTCCTTTTAGTTTTGTCAGTTTAGATTCATGTATTTTTGAAACTTTGTTATTAGATGCATATACACATTGGGTTGTTATATCATCCTGATGAGTTGTCTTGTGTATTATTATGAAATATCTCTAGTAATATTCCTTATTCTTTTTTTTTGTTGTTTTTGGTAGAGAGTTGTTTTGTTTTGTTTTGTTGTGCTGTGGGCCGCGTGTGCTCCCTGGAGAGACAGCGAGACAGAAAGTGAGAAATCACCCCTCAGAGGAGATGGCCATGCTACATTCCCTTCTCCTTCACTCTCCTCTCAGGATTTTGGGCATGCATGAACACACCCCCAGAGTGAGTTTATTTATTTAATTAATATTATAAAAGAGATGTTTATTATGAAAAGTTCAAACAACACAGGCATATATAAAATAGAAAATCTTAAATTCATTTTTATATCACATTTAATCACATGTATCTTTACAGTGTATAACATTTCTTTTTCCAGCATGGTTATCATGCATATCAATCACAACAAAGACATTACTATACACATAAGCAGCAGAAAATAACTTTTTATTTTTTCATGTCTTTATCAATTAAGCATGCTTTTTTCTTTTTCTTCCCCTGTTCTCCACCCTTCCTCCCTCCATTACCCACCCCATTATTACCCTTATCTTTAGTGTTTACCCTTGCCCTGTCTCTAGTATCTACCGTTGCCCTCCCTGCTACTATACTTCCAAACTTTCAGTTTCTGCCATAGAGTGTAGATAATTGGTATATATTGAGTGGGGAAATACAAAGTCTGTCTTTCATAGTCTGACTTGCTTCACTTAGCATTAAGTCTTCCACATTTGTCCAATTTGTATCAAATGTCAGAGTTTCATTTTTTTATGGCTGAATAGTATTCCATAGAGTATATATGCCACATTTTTTGATCCAGTCATCTCTTCTTGGACACTTGGGTTGATTCTATGTCTTAGCTATTATAAATAATGCTGCAATAAATATGGATGTGCAATTGCTTTTTACTGACTGAAGGTTTTTCTATCCTTTGGGTATATACCTAAAAGTGGAGTGACTGGGTCATATGGTAGTTCTACTTGTAGATTTCAAAGGAATCTCCAAAGTAGTTGTACTAACTTACATTCCCACCAACACTGTAGGAGAGTTCCCTTTTCACCACAGCCTCGCCAGCACTTATCATTATTTATCTTCTTAATTTTAGTCATTCTGACTGGGGTTAAATGGTATCTCATTGTGGTTTTGATTTGCATTTCCCTTATGATAAGAGATGTTGAACATGTTTTCATATGCTTTTGGGTCATTTGTATGTCTTCCTTTTTAAATTAATTAATTAATTTATTTATTTATTATCATAATCTTGTTTATATTACATTGAATCACATATAACTTTACAGTGTATTACATTTCAGGGACATTAAAATCCCCATCTTCATCATCCAATAGTTTTTCATTTTTTTCCCTAGTATTATTATTATTCCAATTATTTTTTTAAATAGTCAATCACTATTTATCATTTTGCTTGTAAAGAGACTTTCCCTTACATGAAATACTTCTCAGACCAATCCAGTTGAGAAAACTATACATGTCATCATCAACAGGTAATAAACCATATCTGTGTCCCACCATATGTCTTCTTCAGAGAACTATCTGTTCAATTCCTTTTCCCATCTTTTAAATGGATTGATTTTTTTTGTTGTTGATAAGCTGCCTGAGTTCCCTGTATATTCTGGTTATCAGTCCCTTATTTGAGGTATATTTTGCAAATATATTCTCTCACTTGAGGGTTGTCTTCTCACTCACTGTTTCTTTGGCTGTGCAGAAGCTTCTCAGCCTAATAGAGTCCCATTTGTCTATTTTGAGGACTGACTATTGTCTATGTTTTGGAAGTCTTCTTTAAAAAGTCTTTGCCTACTCTGAGGTCTCCAAGAGTTTTTCCTGTTTTCCACGAGTATTTTTTTTTTTTTTTTGGAGAGGTTTTTTGCTATAGGGAGCGTGTGCTCGCCAGACAGACAGAGAGAGACATAGAGACAGAAAGCGAGAAATCACCCCCCAGGGGGGATGGTCACGCCGCAATCCCTTCTCCTCCATTCTCCTCTCGGGATCTTGGGCACGCACGCACACGCGCCCGGCGTGAGTTGTAAGCCACCGGGTCTGAGACGTGAACCGCGGTCGACTACGTGGGAGTCCAGCGACATAGCCATTACGCTAACTGCTGGTTCCCCCACGAGTATTTTTATGGTTTCAGATTTTATTATTAGATCCTCAATCCATTTTGAGTTAATTTTTGTTAGTGATGAGAGGTAAGGATCCAGTCTCATTCTTCTGCAGGAGGATATCCAGTTCTCCAAGGACCATTTGCAGAAGAGATTTTCTTTTTCCCACTGGATTGTCTTGTGCCCTTTGTCAAGGATCAGTTGGCTGTATGTTTGAGGGGTTATTTAGGGGCTCTCAATTCTGTTCCAGTGGTCTACCTGTTTTTGTGCCAATACCATGCTATTTTAATTATCACAGCTTTGTAATATGTTTTGAGGTTGGGAAGTGAGATGCCTCCTACTTTATTCCCCTTGTGCAGTATTGCTTTGGCAATATGGGGACTTTTATGCTTACAGACAATTTTTATGATTTTTTTCTATTTCTGTGAGGAATATCTCTGGTAGTATGATTGGGATTGCATTAAATTTGTAGATTAATTTAGATAGAATTGACATCTTGATTATATTAATTCTTCCAATCCAGGAACATGGGATGATTTTCCACTTTTTTGTATCATTTTTTATTTTTTTTCCTAGTGTTTTATAGATTTCCTTATAGAGATCTTTGGTGTCTTTGGTAAGGTTTATTCCTAGATAGTTTATAGATTTTGTGGTTATTGTATATGGGATTTCTTTCTTCAATTCTATCTCAGTTTGTCCATTGGTATATAAAAATGTTGATTTTGTATCCTGCCATTTTACAATGTTCATTTATCATGTCCAGGATTTTTTTGTGGATTCTTTTAGATTTTCTACATATAGCATCATATTATATGCAAATAGAGATAATTTCAATTCTTCTTTTCATATTTGGATGCCTTTTGCTGACTCTCTTGTCTAATTGCATGGGCTAGAACTTCCAGTATAATGTTAAAAAGGAGTAGAGAAAGTGGACAGCCTTGTTTTGTTCCAGTTTTTTAGTGAAAAGGTTTTCAGCTTCTCCCCATTTAGTATGATGTTAGCTATGGGTTTTACATATATGTCTTTTATTGTGTTAAGGAATGTCCCTTCTATGACAATTTTGCTGAGAGTCTTAATCATGAAGCAATGTTGTATTTCATCGAATGCTTTTTCTGCATCGATTGATAACAGTCATATGGTTTTTATCTTTCCTTTTGTTAATGTGATGTATTACATTTATTGTTTTGCATATATTGAACCATCCTTGCATCCCTAAAATAAATCCTACTTGGTCATGGTGCTTAATCTTTTTAATATATTGTTGAATATGATTTGCTAGTATCTTGTTGAGAATTTTTGCATCTGTATTCATCAGGGATATGGGCCTGAAGTTTTCTTTTTTTGTCATGTCCTTGTCTGACTTTGGAATTAAGATGATGGAGGCTTCACAGAATGAATTCAGGAGGGTTCCTTCCTTTTGAATTTTTAGAAATAGTTTAAGGAGAATTGGGATTAGTTCTTCTTTAAAAGTTTTGTAGAATTCAGAAGTAAAGTCATTGGGACCTGTGCTCTTCCTTATTGAGAAGAACTATTATACTGATTTAATCTCATTGCTTGTTATTGATTCATTTAGACTTTCTATTTCTTCCTAGTTCAATCTTGTTAAGATACGTGTCCAGAAATTTGTCCATCTTATCTAGATTTTCTTGTTTGTTGATATATAGTCACTCATAGTACTCTCTGATGATATTTTGTAGCCTGTTTCCTTGCTGATTTGATTTATCTGTTTCCTTTATCTGTTCTTCTTGATTAATCTAGCTAACAGTGTGTCAATTGTTTATCTTCTCAAAGAACCAGCTGTTGGTATCACTTATTTTCTTTATAGTTCTTTTATTCTCTATTTCATTTATTTCTGCTTGAATCTTTATTATTTATTTTCTCCTGAAATTTTCTTGGGGGTTCTGTAGTTGTTTTTTCCAGTTCTCTGTGTTGTATCATTAGGTTGTTTATTTGCCATCTTTCTGCTTTTTTCTTGTGGGTACTAATTGCCATGAACTTCCCTCTTATGACTGTTTTTGCTGTGTCCCATGGGTTATAAACACTTGTTTGTTCATTATTATTGGTTTCTACGAATCATTAGGAATAAGTAGGTTGTTTAGTTTCCATGTGTTTGTGAATTTTTGAGGGCTTTTTCTGTAGTCAGTTTCAAGTTTGATTCCATCATGGTCAGAAAAGATACTAGGTATAGTTTCTATACCTTTGAATTTGTAAAGGCTTGTTTTGTGCCCTATCGTGTGGTCAGTCTTCGAAAATGTTCCATGGGGGAGGAGTGAGAAAAATATTTATTTTGTAGTAGTTGGGTGAAATATTCTATAGATGTCTGTCAAGTCCATTTCATGTATGGTATCATTTAGATCTTGTATCTCTTTGTTTATTTTGTGCTTAGATGATCTGTCCAGAAGTCAGACTGGTGTTGAGATCCCCTACAGTTACTGTATTGCAGTCTATCTCTCCCTTGATATCTAACAGTCTCTCTTTGATGTATTTAGGTGCAACAGTGTTGGGTACATAGATATTACAAGTGTTATACCTTCTTGGTGAATAAGTCCTTTTAGTACTGTATAATGTCCTTCTTTGTCTCTTCTTACATCTTTCATCTAAGCGTCTACTTTGTCTACTATCAGTATCGCTGCTCCAGCAATTTTTTTTTGGTTTCCATTTGCATGGAATATCTTTTTCCAGCCCTTCATTTTCAGTCTATATATGTCCTCATCAATGAGGTGTGTTTCTTGTAAGGAGTATATAGATGGCTTCTGCTTTTGTATCTATTCAGCCATTCTGTGTCTTTTAATGGGATAATTTAAGCCATTAACATTCAATGTTATTATTGATATTTGTGGATTTATGCCTGTCATTTTGTTAGCCATTTTCTCAGTTTTTTATTTGTTATTGTTGTTGTTCTATTTCTGTTTGTCTCTCTTTATCCTGATACAACACTCCCCTCAGTACTTCTTGTAGAGTTGGTCTATTATTGGTGAATTCTTTCAGTTTTTGTTTATCTGAGAATACTTTTACTTGCTCTTCCCATTTGAAGGATAATCTTGCTGGATATAGTATTCTTGGTAAAAATAGTTTTTCTTTTAATGTTTTGAACACATCTTCCCATTCCACCCTTTCCTGTATTGTTTTAGTTGAGAGGTCTGACATTAGCCTAATGGGATAGCCTTATAAAGTAAGTACTTTATAAAGTACTTATAAAGTAAATTGATATTTATCCTTTGCCATTTTTAGAATATTGTCTTTCTCTTTTAATTTTTACTAATCTGGTTATGATGTGCTGGGGGGAAATCTTTTTGTGTTGATGCTATTTGGGGTCCTTTTATTTCTTGGGTCTGAATTTCTATATTTGGAAAAATTTTAGGTAGTATTTCATGAAAGAGGCTTTCCACACCTTTAGCAGATTCTTGTCCTTCTGGAATACCCAATATACAGACATTTAAGTGTTTCATGGTGTCTAGAATTTCCCATATGTTGTCCTCATTTTTTACCCCTTCTTTTTGGTGATTTGGTCTATGCTGGAGACTTTGTTCTAAAGGTCAGAAATTCTTTCTTCTGAATGGTCCAATCTGCTGTTAATGCTTTCTAGGGAGATTCTAATTTCTTATATTGTATTCTTCATTTCCAGTTCTTTTTTATTCTTTTTTAGGGTGTCTATTTCTCTATGAAATTTATCTTTCATGTCCTGAAATGATTTTCTCATTTTCTGGAACTTATTGTTTGTTTTCTCTTGCATCTCATTGAGTTTTGTCACTATGAATACTCAGAACTCTTTTTTCTGACATTTCTGTGTTTTCTTGGTGCTGTCCACTGTCGGTGAGGGGCAACTTCCTTCACCTGGCAAAGAGCTACTGCTTTATTTTCTCATCTTTCTTCAAGATCTGTGCTGGTTTCTAGTCATCTGATGCAGTGTTCACTTTTTTCTGTTTATTTGAGTAGATTCTGTAGTACTGGTAGAGGAAATTTCACCTTAGTTCCCAGGTATATTCCTATTGGAGAACTGTGTCTCCCACACCAGAGCACTTATGGGTAACTTCAGACGCTTGGCTCCTCTACAGTTCAGCTCTTGATAAGGTGGTAGCAAGCTAAGGAGATATAGCTTGGTAAAAATGATCCAGACACATGCTGTGCAAAGCGCAGCATGCGGGTTAATGTACCAAAAGTTCTAAAGTGTCTCCCAGGCCCAGAACATGGACTCACCCTAAAGGCCTGCCCAGATTGGACTCAAGACTCCCGGCAGGCTGGGCAAGCCCAGGATGCTGGGACAGTGGGCAATGGAGTCCAGAAGTCCCGAGCATGGACTCACCTGAAAAGCCTGCCCCTAGAGTGAGTTTTAAGCCTTTGGGTCTGGAACTCAAACCGGTTCGACTACATGGGAGTCCAGTGACATAACCATTACGCCATCTGCTGGTCTTGTAATATTCCTTACTCTTAAAGTCTACTTTGTCTGATTTTAATATTACCACACCTGCTCCCTTATGATTATTATTTGTATATCTTCTTCTCTAATTTTACTTTTAACCTATTTGTGTCTTCATCTTTACAGTGGATTTCTTAAAGTCAGCATACAGTTGGGTCTTATTTCTTTTCCAGTATGATACTCTGTTTTTACACTTAAAGAGATTATTTATATATTTAGGCATGAGACCTATTATATATAGTCCATATTCCTATTTGTTTCTATTTGTCCCCCTATTCTGTCTTCTTTCAATTTTTCTGCCTTCTGAATTAAATTTTTAAAAACTTTAAGTTTTCCTTTATCTTCTAACTTGCTTATTAGCTTTAACTCTGATACTTTTGTGGTTGCTCTGGGGTTTACAAATATGCATTTTTAACACTTGATTCATTGTTACTATTTTTTCTTTAAACAGTCCATTATATTTTCTAATTTTTAAAATATTTGCTAAGTCATTTAAAATAAGAATAATAAATCTAGTACATATTACAAAAAATAACATATTTTGATGAAAATAACTATCTTCAAAGACAAAATAAGGAGAAAAATGCCATTGTTACATACTTTTGCCCAACTCTTTAATATTTGGCTTAATAGACACAGCTGACTTCTCATACCTGCTTCCATACTCAATGAGTTTTGTTATGTTGGTTTAATGAAAACACATGAAGAAAATCTAGCTTCACAAAGGTATGCAGTTGGAAAAGGAAGAAATTTTTGTGTGTTAATTTTGTAGGTTTTTGCCATAGGACATATGTGTTTTCTAGAAAGAAACAGAGAGAGGGAAAGGGTGGGTGGCCACACAAGATGAGGCTACACTTTAATCCTTTGTCCATTTTCCGCTTGGGATTTTGAGCACACACAACTATGTGCCCAGCATGATTTTCAAGCAACCAGGTCTAAGACTCAAATTGTGGTCAGCAATGTGGGATTCAAATCCAGCGCCTTAACCACTATGCAACCTGCTGGCACCCAAAGGGAGATGTGTTTCAGTAAGCTTTTCAGATGATTATTGGGGGACCAGCAGTTAGCATAATGGCTATGTCACTGGACTCCAATGTAGTCGACCACGGTTCGAGTCCTGGGCTCGGTAACTTAAACTCATGCCGGGAACGTGTGCGTGCATGCCCAAGATCCTGAGAAGAGAATAGAGGAGAAGGGATTGCGTGAAAAAAAAAAAAAAAAAAAAAAAAAAGATAATTATGGGCATTCTTTTTTGACACTGCCAAAACTCTACAAATGAATTATTCTTTCCTAAGGTTAATGAAGTGTGGAATCTGAAAGCATATCAGTAAACATTTTATATACTCTTACATTAAAATTCATTGATCATCTTATAATTTGAGTGATTTTTTTTTTTTTTGGAGAGGTTTTCGCTATTAGGGCGCGTGCGCTCTCCAGACAGACAGAGAGAGACAGAGAGAAAGCAAGAAATCACCCCCCAGGGGGGATGGCCACGCTGCAATCCCTTCTCCTCCGTTCTCCTCTCGGGATCTTGGGCATGCACGCACACACACCCGGCGTGAGTTTTAAGCCACTAGGTCCAGGACGCGAACCGCAGTCGACTACGTGGGAGTCCAGCAACATAGCCATTACACTAACTGCTGGTCCCTTGAATGAATATTTAACACATCTTATACATATTGATTATTTGAAAAATATTAGTTCACTAAGCTATGCAACTATTCCAAATGTTGACATATTTTATCCAGTATCAAAAAATCACATCCATTTATATCATCAATGATATAATTGGGAAAAAAAGTGTAACTTTTGAGAAGCTTTCAAACTGACCATGGCAGAATAAAGTTTCCAAAAATTCTAATTTTCACTCCAAAAACATGAATATTATTGGCAACAAATAGCGTCAGCTGTTACACTGAAGTGATAGGCTCACTTTATTTTCAGGAAAATGTTCGGTCATTGGAAAAGTCATGACACATTTTTTTTTCTTTCTTTTTTTTTTTTTTTTTTTTTGAGAGGATTTTGCTAGAGGGCACGTGCGCTCGCCAGACAGAGACAGAAAGACAGAAAGCGAGAAATCACCCCCCAGGGGGGATGGCCATGCTGCAATCCCTTCTCCTCCATTATCCTCTAGGGATCTTGGGCACACACGCACATGCGCCCGGCGTGAGTTTTAAGCCACCGGGTCTGGGACGCGAACCACGGTCAACTACGTGGGAGTCCAGCGACATAGCCATTACACTAACTGCTGGTCCCAGTCATGACACATTTTTACATAGAAAAACAGAAAAAATAAGTCATAACTTTTCCAATGACCCAATATTTGCCCATTATCCAAGTATTTAATCATGATTTCTCTGTCAGTACTTCTTTCGACTTTCAAATGTGACTGCTTTATTAAGAAAACTTTTTTATTAGTAAATAATGTGTATGTTTTATTTGTTTTTTAATTTTTTGTTTATTTATTATTATAATTTTAAAATTTGATGAGGCGAGAGGGAGTGAGAAAGCAAGTCACAAGGTCTGGTACTTGAACCACGATCAGCCATGTGGGAGTCCAGTGCCTTAACCACCTGCTGGCTGCTATCTTCTTTATTTTTTGATTATATGTTTACTTATTCTTTATTCTAATATTTTTTTATTTTTTAAATTTATTTATTTTGCATTCATTCACTGTATATCATTGCAAAATATACATTTTTTCCTCACCCTCCCATGAAGCAAATGTCTTATTTTTATATATTCAATCATTATATATCATTACAGCTTATAAAATTAATTTTCCCAGCATAAATACACTGTATATTAGTCCAGTTAAAGATATTATCATACACATTACCATCAACAGATAATTTTCCATTTTTGTATCCCTTAAAGTTTTTTGCTTCTTTTTTCCTCCTGGATTCCTTTTCTCTTATTCTCCACATTTTCCACTCTCTTCCCACACTGTCTCTATTATTCACAGTTGTTCTCCATGCTTTTATATCTTCCAGTCTTTCAATTTCTGCCATAAAATGTGGACATTCAGTATATATTAAACGGAGACATACAATGTCTCTCCTTCATAGCCTGGCTTGGTTCACTCAGCAGTAAATCTTCCATATTCATCCACTTTCTGTCAAAAGCCAGGGTCTTGTTATTTTTTATGGCTTAGTAGTATTCCATACTGTATATGTGCCACATTTTTTCAATGCATTCATCTGTTCATGGAATTTTGGGTTGTTTCCATGTCTTAGCAATTGTGAATAATGCCACAGTAAGCATTGATGTGCAAATACTTTTCCTACTGAGTGTATTCCTATCCTTTTGGTAGATGCCAAGGAGTAGAACTGCTGGATCATACGGTAGTTCTATTTGCAGGTCTTTGAGGAACCTCCATATTGTTCTTCACAGTGGCTGTACTAATTTACATTCCCCTCAACAGTGTAGGAAAGTTTCCTTTTCACCACAGCCTCACCAGAAATTACCATTTATATTTTTTTAATCTTAGTCATTCTGACTGGTAGTATCTCATTGTGGTTTTTATTTGCATTTTTTTATGATAAGAGATGTTGAACTTTTTCATATGCTTTTTGGCTGTTTATATATCTTCCTTAGTGTGTGTGTGTGTGTGTGTGTGTGTGTGTTTGTGTGTAGATTTTTTTGTGGATTCTTTTGGGTTTTCTATGTATATAATCATGTCATCTGCAAATAGAGATAATTTCACTTCATTTTTTCCCTATTTGAATGCCTTTTATTTTAGTCTCTTGTCTGATTGCATTGGTGACTGTACTGAAAATAAATTGAGAAAGTGGGCAACCTTGTCTTGTTCCAGTTTTTAGTGGAAAAGTTCTCAGATTTTCTTCATTCAGTATGATCTTAGCTATGGGTTTTTCATATATGGCTTTAATTGTGTTGACAAATGTCCCTTCTATGCCAATTTTTCTGAGAGTCTTAATCATGAAAGAATGTTGGTTTTTTGGGGGTTTTTTGTTTGTTTGTTTGTTTGTTTGTTTGGAGAGAGAGAAAGATTTTTGCTATAGGGCATGTGTGCTCACCAGAGAGACAAAAAGTGAGAAATCACCTCCCAGGGAAGAAGGCCATGCTACAATCTCTTGTCCTCCATTGTCCTCTCAGGATCTTGGGCACACATGCACACTCATGTGCCTGGCATGAGTTTTAAGCTGCCAGGTCTGGGACTCAAACCACAGTAGACTATGTGGGAGTCCAGCAACATAACCATTACGCCATCTGCTGGTCCCAGGATGTTGTATTTTATCAAATAGTTTTTCTACATTGATTAATATGATCTTTTTTTAATCTTTCTGTTAATATGGTGTACTACATTTTGCATGTATGAACCATGGTTTTGCATATATTGAACCATCCTTGCATCCCTGGAATAAAGCCTACCTGGTCATGGTGTATAATCTTTTTTTTTTTGGAGAGGTTTTTTTGCTATAGGGCGTGTGTGCTCGCCAGACAGACAGAGACAGAGAGATAGAAAGCGAGAAATCACCCCCCAGAGGGGATGGCCACGCCGCAATCCCTTCTCCTCCATTCTCTTCTCAGGATCTTGGGCATGCACGCCGCACATGTGCCCAGCATGAGTTTAAGCCACCGGGTCCGGAACTCAAACCGCGGTCGACTATGTGGGAGTCCAGCAACATAGCCATTACACTAACTGCTGGTCCCAGTGTATAATCTTTTTAATGTGACGTTGGATGCAATTTGATAGTATCTTGTTGAGAAATTTGCATCTATATTCATCACAGATACTGGTCTATAGTTGTTTTTTGTTTTGTTTTGTTTTGGTTTTGTTTGTTTGTTTTCTGTTTTTTTTTTTTTTGTTTTGTTTTTGTCATGTCCTTGTCTGTTTTGGGAATTAAGGTTATGGAGACTTCATAAAATGAATTCAGAAGGGCTCCCTCCTTTTAGATCTTTAGAAATAGTTTGAGTAAAATAGGGGTTAGTGCTTCTTTAAAAGTTTTCGAGAATTCAGGATTGAAATCATCAGGACCTGGGCTTTTCTTTGTTGGGATGTTATTTATTACTGATTCAATGTCATTACTCATTATTGGCCTATTCAGGCTTTTTGTGTCTTCTCAATTCACTCTTGGTAACTTATATATGTCCAGAAATTTGTCCATCTTATCCAGGTTTTCTTGTTTGTTGGCGTATAGTCATTTATAGCATTCACCCATGTTGTTTTGTATTTCTGTTACATCTGTTGTAATACTGCCTGTTTTGTTGCTAATTTATCTGATTATTTTCTCTCTTCTTAGTCTAACTAACTGTATCAATTTTATTTATCTTCTCAAACAATCAGGTTTTGATTTTATTCATTTTCTGTATAGTTCATTTATTCTCTATTTCATTTATTTCTGCTTAAATCGTTGTTCTTTCTTTTCTCCTGGCATGTTTTGTTTGTTTGTTTTAATGTTGTTGTTTTTCCAGTTTCCTGAGGTGTGTTGTTTGGTTGTCTTTTTGCCACCTTTCTATATTTTTCTTATGTGCGCTAATTGCCATGAACTTCCCTCTTTTTTTTTTTTTTTTTGAGAGGTTTTTTGCTATAGAGCACGTGCGCTCGCCAGTCAGACAGAGAGAGACATAGAGACAGAAAGCGAGAAATCACCCCCCAGGGGAGATGGTCACACCGCAATCCCTTCTCCTCCATTCTCCTCTCGGGATCTTGGGCACACACGCACACGCGCCCGGCGTGATTTGTAAGCCACCGGGTCCGAGACGCGAACTGCGGTCGACTACGTGGGAGTCCAGCGACATAGCCATTACGCTAACTGCTGGTTCCCATGAACTTCCCTCTTATGACTGCTTTTGCTGTGTCCCATATATTATGGGAACTCATGCATTCATTATTGTTGATTTCCATGAATCTTTTTATTTCAGTCTTAATTTCTTCAGTGGTTGTGAAGTCATTCAGGAGTAAGTTGTTTAGTTTCTGTATGTTTGTGTATTATCCAGGGATTTTTCTGAAATTAACTTCCCATTTAATTTTGTCATAGTCAAAGAAAATGCTGGATATAGTTTTTATGCCTTTGAATTTGTAAAGGCTTGTTTTGTGCCCTATTATGTGGTCAGTTTTCGAAAAGGTTCCATTGAGGGTGAGAAAAATATATATTTTGTGACTGTTGGCTGGAAAGTTCTATAGGTGTCTTTCAAGTCCATTTCATTTATGATGTCATTTAGATCCTATATCTCTTCGTTTATTTTTTGTCTAGATGATCTATCCAAAGGAGATATTGGGGTGTTGAAATCCCCAATGGCTAGTGTGTTGCAATCTCTCTCTCCCTTTAGACCTAGCAGTCTGTCTTTCATGTATTTCGGTGCTCTTGAGTTGGGTGCATAAATATCTATAATTGTTATATTTTCTTAGTGAATTAGCCCTTTTAGTACTCTATAATGTCCTTCTTCATCTCTTCTTACAGTTTTTGTCTTAAAGCCTATTTTGTCTGGTATCAGTATTGTGACTCCAGCCTATTTTTGATTTCCGTTTGCATGGAATATTTTTCTCCAGCCCTTCCCTTTTCTTTTCTTTCCTTTTTTTGACATATTTTTTATTTAATTTTTTATACATTCAATCACATTATTTAGCTTACAAAGTGAACATTTCAATATGTGAACATTTCTCCCCAGTTCCGTTGATCAAAATATCTTCAACCAATAACACCACACCTCCCCATCGCATCAATGCTCTGCCTCCGTATCCCTCCTCCAAATGTCCTTCCTTAGGCCTCACTCCTCCACATACACCACATCTGGCATTCACACCCATCTCTTGTGTTTGTACAACGTTTAGACAATCAGTTTCAGTCACAGAGTGCAGACACTTGGTATATATTAAGTGGGGACATACGATGTCTCTCCTTCATAGCCTGGCTTGCTTCACTCCGCAGTAAATCTTCCATATTCTTCCACTTTCTGTCAAAAGTCAGGGTTTTGTTGGTTTTTATGGATGAATAGTGTTCCATAGAGTATATTTGCCACAGGTGTTCAATCCATTCATCCGTACGGGGGCATTTAGGTTGGTTCCATGTCTTAGCAATCGTGAATAGTGCCACAATAAACATCGATGTGCAAGCACTTTTCCGATTAAGTGTTCTTCTGTCCTTTGGGTAGATACCGAGGAGTGGGATTGCTGGATCATATGGTAGTTCTATTTGTAGATTTTTGAGGAATCTCCAAATTGTTCTCCATAGTGGCTGGACCAATTTATATTCCCACCAGCAGTGTAAAAGAGTTCCCCTTTCACCACACCCCCGCCAACACTTATCATTTTTTTGTTTTTTTAATCTTAGACATTCTGACTGGGGTTAGGTGGTATCTCATTGTTGTTTTGTACGATGAGGGATGTTGAGCATTTTTTCATATGCCTTTTGGCTATTTGTATGCCATCTTTAGAGAGTGTTTTGTGTTTTTTTTTTTTCAACTCCTTCTCCCATCTTTTAATAGGGTTGATCATCTTTTTTCCAAATAGCAGCTTGAGTTCCTTGTGTATTCTGGTTATCAGTCCCTTATCTGATGCATAATTTACAAAAATATTTTCCCATTCTGAGGGCTGTTGATTCACACTAATTATTGTGTCTGCCATGCAGAAACTTCTTAGTCTGATGTAATCCCACTTGTCTATTTTGGGGATTATCGACTGTACTTTGGAGGTCTTATTTAAGAAGTCTTTCCCTACCCCAATGTCTCCGAGTTTCCCCAGTGTTTTCCAGGAGCAGTTTTATAGTTTGAGGTCTTATATTTAGATCCTTGATCCACCTTGACTTGATTTTTGTCAAAGGTGAGAGGTAGGGGTTCAGATTCATGTTTCTGCAGGTGGAAATCCAGTTTTTCCAGCACCATTTGCTGAAGAGCTTTTCCTTTTCCCACTGGATTGACTGGTATCCCTTGTCAAAAATCAGTTGACTGTATGTTTGGGAATTTATTTCTGGGGACTCTATTCTGTTCCATTTGTCCACATGTCTGTTTCTGTGCCAGTACCATGCTGTTTTGATTACCACAGTTTTGTAGTATATTTTTGGTTCAGGGAGTGAGATGCTGCCCACTCCACTCTTCTTGTGTAGAATTGCTTTGGCAATATGGGGTCTTTTATAATTCCAGACGAATTTTGTGATTATCTTTCCTAGATCTGTGAAGAATGTGTCTGGTACTTTGATTGCCACTGCATTAAATATGTAGATTAATTTGGGTAGAATTGCCATTTTTGATTATATTAATTCTTCCAATCCAGGAACATGGGATGTCCTTCCACTTTTTTGTGTCATTTTCAATTTCTTTTTTTAGCTTCTCATAGTTTTTCTTTTAGAGGTCTTTAACTTTTTTGGTTAGATTTATTCCTAAGTATCTTATACTTTTTGTGGCTATGGTAAATGGAATAACTTTTTCAGTTCTAGCTCAGTCTGCCTATTGTTTATATATAGAAATGCTGTATATTTCTGTATATTAATTTTGTATCCTGCAACTTTACTGTATTCATGCATTACTTCCAGAAATATTTTCATGGAAACCATTGGGTCTTCTAGGCATACAATCATGTCATCTGTGACTTTTCGTGTTTGTATGTCTTTATCCATAAATTGTCTTTCTTATAGGCAGAAAATTAAGGGTTTCTGGGTATTTTTTTCCATCCAGACAATCTGTGTCTTTTGATTGGAGAATTTAATCCATTAACATTGAATGTTACTATCAATATTAGTGGATTTGTCTCTGCCATTTTGTTAGCCACTTTCTTGGTTGTTTTTTGTTCTCGTATTTCTGTCTGTCTCTCCTTAGTTCTCGTAATATAGTAGTCCCTTCAGTACTTCTTGAAGAATTGGTCTAGTATTGGTTAATTCTTTCTGATTTTATTTGTTCTTCCCATTTGAAGTATAATATTGCTGAGTATAGTATTCTTGGATGGAATTGTTTTCTTTTAGTATCTTGAATATGTCTTCTCATACTTTTCTTGCCTGCGTTGTTTTGTTTGAGAGGTCTGATGTTAGCCTAATAGGGTAATCTTTGTAAGCGACTTGATATTTTACTTTTGCCATTCTTAGAATCTTGTCTTTGCATGTGATTTTTACCATTCTGGCCATGATGTGCTATGGAGAGGATAGTCTTATGTTGTTTCTGTTTGGAGTCCTTTGTATTTCTTGAGTCTGGATATCTGAATGCCTCTTTAGGTTTGAAAAATTTTCTGCAAGTATTTCATAGAATAGATCTTTTAGGCCCTTGTCTGATTCTTTGCCTTATGGAATACCTATTATTTGGATATTTGGAAATTTCTTAGTGTCTAGTATTTCCTACATGTTGTCCTAATTTCTTTAAATTATTTTTCATTATTTTTGGTGGGTTTATCTAAGTCAAAGGCTTTTTCTTCCAGCTCAGAGATTCTGTGTTCTGGGTGGTTCAGTCTGCTACTAATACTTTTGAGGGAGGTCTTGATTTTCTGTATTACTGTCTTCATCTCTACAAATTCTAATTGGTTCTTTTTATGGTGTCTATCTCCTCCTTGAAACCCTGGAAAGATTCCCTCATCTCTGACACCACAAATATTCTGAACTCTATTTCTGACATTCCTACAAATTATTTACTGCTGTCTATGGTTGAACTGTTACTCTGTTCCACTGAGGAAGAGATGTTTCCTTGTTTTCCCATACTTCTTGTGCCTCTGCTGGTTTCTAGTCAGCTAATAGACTATATACTTCTTCCTACTTTTCTGGTGTCAATTCTGTAGTGTCAGTGGGGGAGAAGAATTGTACTTCTCAGATATGTTCTTGGTAGAGAGCCTTGTCTTTCATTCAATTAAGTGTACATGTAGTCAGCTTTAGATGTCGATTCCTTTCCCAGTCTCTTGGGACTAGGCACACCTGGGGCTGAACTGGAGAGTTTCAACTGGGGGAGGGAGTAGGAGTCATGGTGTGCTATGCGTTCAGAAAATTATGAAGTCTCCAAATACTCTTTGGTAGGCAGAAGGCAGCTAAAGGTCTGAGATGGTATTCCTGTCTCCATTTGTCTCACTGATTGCTGCTGCTCCTTGCTGCAGCACAGTCTCCGGTGGTAATGGCAGTATAGGGATGTACGAGGAGCTGATCCAGGATGTACCTGGGGCAGATGGAAGGCAGTGAGAGGCCTGAGGCAGTCTCCTGGTTCAGTTGGTCTCACTGACTGCTGCTCCTCTCTGGAGGTAATGAATTGCCTATCAGTAGTTCTTTCAAGCAAAAAAAGAAGAAGAAGAAGAAGAAGAAGAAGAAGAAGAAGAAGAAGAAGAAGAAGAAGAAGAAGAAGAAGAAATGGTGTTCCATAAAAAAATGTGGCTAGTTCAGCTTACAATTTTAATAATGGACATATTTTTCCTCAAGTCAATCATTATGGTACAGTTTATACCAGAAGCACTTCATATTGTTGTCAGAAAAATCAACACATTTTTGCATAGAAAAAATGTCATGATTTTTCCAACAACCCAATAGGTACATCCTATTTTGTCATACAGAATATTAAATCTAGATTCAAGATTTAATAAAATTGGCCCAGCCTGCAGTAGTGCACTCTGGTAGAAAATAGTGTTCAGGAGGCTGAGTCCATATGAGAGGTGCCCAGTTTTGAATCCTAGCCCACTCTAAAAGCCTGGCATGGTGCACACACTCTAATCCCAGCTATTCAGGAGACTGAGGCAGAGGATTTCAAGTTCATGGCCACTTTGGGGAACATAACAAGACACTATCTAAAAGGTCAGGTATTGTGGCATACTTCTGTAGTCCAAGCTACTCAGAAGATTGAGGCAGGACTTTGACATAGCAAGGCGCTTTCTGAAAATACATATATATTTAATAAAGTTAATAATTTTTAGTGCTTCATCAAGTATGGAACACTAAAAAGTAAAACTGTTTTTTTTTTTTAACAGTGAGTGCATATCAGTAAAGAATATAATAACTGCTGACATACTTTTTTGCCACTGCTTTAATTCGTACCATGGTACCAATGTTTTACCCAGCATTGCTTTTACACCTCTGTGTAAATATAACAAAGTCACTCCAGTATAAACCAGGAGATTCAAACAAGTTACTTAGCACTTCAAATATTTTAGTGCCACTTTTGTTCATTGCCAGCCATTCACATTAAAGAAGGTCTCCTTCAAAGATTAGTTAATGCTGATACCACATGAATACAAACAAAACAGCCAGCCCAGCCACATTTATACATTTGTCTGTTTGTGAGAATACAATTCTGAAAATGAAATGTTAACTAAGTCTCCATGTTTACAGCTAAATGTTTAAATAAACAAGTTACCATGCCATTGAGAAAAGCCAGTGCTATGAATTATTTTACTCACTTTTTATATAGTAGGCAGTGAGCAGTGTCAGCTACCCAAGGCTTTATTAATCTCTGAGCTAACATGAGCAATTCTCCAGCCTATGCAATACAATTGCTTATCCATAAGATTCTTCAGTGGCTTTTTTATTTCTGGTTTGAAAAGCTTTTGGTTGATAATGAGCTCATAATGTCTACACTTAAAATATTCAGCTCCTTATCCCTCAACTATGAATGAATGATCTAAAAATTATGCTACAACTTAAATAATGAATTATTTTAAAACTATTAGAAAATATTCTATTGCATAAGACACTGTAAGGTGAATTAATGACATATGTAAAGATAACTTTAATCATATTTTCATTTCTTATTTACAATTTCACATCATTCCTTTGAAATAAATATCTTCCTTCCATGAGTCAGACCCCTCGCTGGTACTTCAGTTTCATCTTTTTCAGCTTCTGTACACATACATGCTACAGCTCTGGTTTGAAAAAGCAAGACTTCTAATCTCTTTTTGTTAAGCCAATAATCCATATTCTTGTTGTAGTTCTATCTAGGTGAAAGTAAACATCTAGGATTTCAAAATAATAAAATTGAAATTGTATTAAGCACTAACAAAATCACAGAGATTATAGCAGGTATAACTAAAGACAGTTTTTCTGTCTCTCTTATTTAATGCCATCAAAGAATCTCAACATTAGCCATGATAGGAGTTCAAAAGAGAAATGAAAATCTTGAAGGTATGGAAGAGAAGACCCAAAGCTTAGCCAGGCAAGTGGTCTTATAATAGGGGCACCTGCTGCATGGACCCCAGCAGAGGGTACAGGGAGGCTAGGTGGTTACTCACACCTGCCAAAAGATCCAATGATCTGGCGAGAATGCATCAGCTATGAGCATCTCTGGATCACAGCCCTTATCCCCCCAAACTAATCTATGCTACCTTTTGGGTTGACTGGACTGTTACTCAATTTACTCCCTGCCACCAGGCTAACAGCCTGCATTGCTCCTCCCTGGCATTTGATGGCACTCTTTTGCACTCAGTACATAGGCAGCCATCACTGGAACTGCTACTTCCAACATGACCCTAAATTGTCTTTTAAATTAAAAAATTAATATGGGCTGGCCCTGTGGCTTAATGGTTAGGGGAATCAAATCCCACATGACAAACTGCAGTTTTAAATTCTTACATTGGCAGCTCAAGGAAGATACCAGGCACCTGTGCATGTACGTCCAAATCCCAACAGAATGAAGAAATGGAGAAGGTATCATGGCATGACCATACCCCATTAGGGGTGCTTTCTACCTCTCCACCTCTCTCTGTGTCAAGTGCACGTGCTCTTTGGCAATTAAAAGAGAAATCCCAGCATTTTATTTTTCAAGCAGCCAGGGCCGGGACTTGAACCATGGGATGTGAGATCTGGCTCCCTTTCCTACTGTGCCAGAAGGCTGGTCCTATACTTTTTTTCTGACAAATGGTTAATATGCATCAGTTTGATCTTTTCAAGGTTTGTTTTTAAGTTTAGTTAGAACCAGTCTTTAGTAGCTTTTACTCTATGGCTAATTTAACCAACTTTGAATGCACTACCCTGAAGTCTGTACTGATAGGTACTTTCATTTATTCTTTGGACTTTAGTGAGCTCTAGGAATTGTTCATCTTACAATTTCTCATTATTTCCCTGTAAGTTTTTCTGAACTGTCCTTGTGAAATTTTGCCCTATATATGTTTAGGTTGCTATTCATCAAGAGACTCAAGTGGACTTCTGTGCATATTTCTAATACTCTTTAGGCTTAGCTCCATCACTGCAATTCCTAATTACCTTGGCCTTTTTGACCTCTAGTCTCTATCTCCTTTACTCAGTGAGATTGCCAGGTCCTGTTTCTCCCTTCCAGTGCCATAGTCCAAGGATTACCTTAAGGCAGAAAGCCTGGCTGATGCTACATAGGGCTCACTTCATTTGTATTCTTTTTCTCTCAGAGATCACTATCTTGTATTGCTTATTGTCTAATATCTGGAAAATAGATGTTTCCTATTTTTATCATTTTTCTAGTTGTTTCTGCAAGGAAAGTAATTTTCTTCTTTATGGTCAAAGTAGAAGTTCTTTACTTACCTACCTTAATTTTCTTTGCTGCCTTCATTTTTTAAGGATATTGTTGCTTACTATAATTAAAAATGTATTATAGATATACGGTTTTTTTTCTTTTGAGTGCCATTGTTTCTGATGGAAATCAATCTTGTTCTTATGATTGTTTCCCTGTATATAATGTGTCTTTTTCCATCTGGCTGCCTTTACAAATTTATATTTGGTTTTCTAAACTTTGACCATGATATGCCTCAGTGTATATTTGTTTGTATTGATCCTACTTGGAGTATTCTGAGTTCCTGGATATATGGATTGCTGGTTTTTTTAAATATAATTTATAAAATTACCAGCCAGTATTCATTTATTTATTTATTTTTGCCTTATTTCACTCTTCTGTCTTTCTGGGACTCCAGTTATACAAGTTAGATTGATTGATATTGTCATACATGTCACTGAAGCTTACTTAATGTTTTTTTCAATCTTTTTTTCTTTCTATACTTCAGTTTGCTTGATTTCTATTGATCTACTTTCAAGTGAGCTGATTCTTTCTTCTTTAGTATCCATCTGCTATTAATCCCATCCACTGGATTTTTTATCCTATCCCATTCAAAGATTATTTTTAGCCTCTTTTATTTGAAATGATTATGAGGCAAGCCCTGTAGTCTAATGATTAAGGGAGCAGGATCCCGCATGGCCAACTGCAATTTGAATCCTGGCTCCAGACAGCTTGAAAATCATACCAGGCACATGTGCATGCATATGCAAAATCCTGACAGGATGAAGAAATTAAAGAGAAGGGATTGTGATATGACCACACCCCATTGGAGGGGTGCTTTTTCCCACTCTCACCCCCCCCCCCCCCGCCTCTCTGTCTCCTTTGGGAAATGCCTGAACCCTCCAGAAATTAAAAACAATTTTTTTTTTTTTGGAGAGGTTTTTCGCTATAGGGCGCGTGCGCTCGCCAGACAGACAGAGAGAGACATAGAGACAGAAAGCGAGAAATCCCCCCCCAGGGGGGATGGTCACGCCGCAATCCCATCTCCTCCATTCTCCTCTCGGGATCATGGGCACGCACGCACACGCGCCCGGCGTGAGTTGTAAGCCACCGGGTCCGAGACGCGAATCGCGGTCGACTACGTGGGAGTCCAGCGACATAGCCATTACGCTAACTGCTGGTTCCCTAAAAACAAATTTTTAATGAAATGATTGTGGATCTACAAATAGTTATAAAAATAGTACAGAGGTCTCATGTACTCTTCCTCAGTTCCCCCCAATGATGGCATCTTATATAACTATACTATAATCAAAACCAAGAAACTGACATTGGTACAGCAGACCTTATTTAGATTTTACCAATTTTGCATGCATTCATTATTGTATATGTGATGGGACAGGTGTGTGTACATTTAGTCTTATGAGACTGTATCATGTGTATGTAGGTTGATGTAACTACTACCATGGTCAGGATACAGAACTGTGCCATTACCACAAAGATCTCCTTTGTGCTACCTTTTATAGCTACTGTTATCTTCTTCTTTTCCCCAGCCCTATATCTCATTCCTAAAAATCACTAATCTGTTCATTTCTATGATTTTTTCATTTAGATAATGTGATATAAATGAAATCATGAAATATATGACCTTTTGAAATTGACTTTTTCATTCAGCATTATTACCCTGAGACCCATCCAAGTTGTTCCTTGCATCAATAGTTCATTCCTTTTTATTGGTGAATAGTATTCCACGGTATAGATGTACCATAGTTTGTTTAACCCTATATCCATTGGAGGACATTTGGGTTGTTTCCAATTTGGAATATATATTAAATACGATATTAAAATTAAATATTCATATACAGTTTAATATATTTAATGTATGTGATATATTTAATATATTAATAATATATTAAAATTAAATATATACAGGGTTTTTTTCAGTTTAAGATTTTTTAAATTTTTTAAATTTGTCCTAAAGTCACTGAAGCAAAAATCAGAACATTCTGCTTTCCTTTTCCCCAGTGCAAAAAATCTAAAAAATTATTTGTAGTAATTAAATGGTTTTATAAATGGGATGAAAATATAAATTCAGGGGGACCAGCAATTAGCGTAATGGCTATGTCGCTGAACTTCCACGTAGTCTACTGCAGTTCGAGTCCCAGACCCGGTGGCTTAAACTCACGCCAGGCGCGTGTGCATGCGTGCCCAAGATCCCAAGAGGAGAATGGAGGAGAAGGGATTGCGACATGGCCATCCCCTGGGGGGTGATTTCTCACTTTCTGTCTCTCTGTCTCTTTCTGTCTTTCTGGCGAGCACACGTGCCCTATAGCAAAAACCTCTCCCCCAAAAAAAGAAAAAAGAAAATATAAATTCAAAACTCACAGATAAGGGTTAGCTCTATCACTCATCTCTTTAAAAAGTTTATATGAATATCCAGTCAAAACCAGCAACAGTATCTCCCTTCAAACATTATTTCTGCTGCTTTCCAAGAACTGCACACCATCTTAAAATGTCCCCCAAAGGATGGGAACCAGCAGTTAGCGTAATGGCTATGTCACTGGACTCGCACGTAGTTGACCACAGTTCACGTCCCGGACCTGGTGGCTTAAAACTCACACCGGGCGCGTGTGCGTGCGTGCCCAAGATCCCGAGAGGAGAATGGAGGAGAAGGGATTGCGGCATGACCATCCCCTCTGGGGGGTGATTTCTCGCTTTCTGTCTCTATGTCTCTCTCTGTCTGTCTGGCGAGCACACGCGCCCTATAGCAAAATCCTCTCAAAAAAAAAAAAAAATGTCCCCCAAAGGCTCCATCAGTGATCAGGTAACAGTGTAAAAACCATAGAGTCCTTTCTTTCAAATAGAAGAGAAGAAGACAGAGGGACAAAAAAAACTATTCAGACTTCATCTCCTTTCCTTGTGGCTTATGGTCTCCTCCTCCTCCTCAGCCTCCTTAGAAACCACAACACCCTCAGAAGCCTCCTTGGTCTCTGCCACCAAATCCACCTCTGTCTCTTCTGCCTCCACCTCGGTCTCCAAAGCCTCCTCTCCCTCCACCATGACCCTCAAAGCCACCTTGACCCTTAGGCTTGGCCCAGTCCAAGGGAACTTTGTTTCCATCTTCCATGGCCTCCTTGGCAGCTTTGGCATCGTCCTCACCGTTGAAGTCTACAAAACCATACTTTTTGAAAGATCCTATTTCCTGGTCAGTGACAATCCTTTCACTAATAGAGCCATCAAAAGACTCCTTTAATGTTTCTTTAGTGGTATCTTCAGACAGACGTTTGACAAACAGAATTATGGAAGACAGGCTTCTTGCGTTAGGTGGTCCCCTAGGTCCTTGCAACTCCAATCTGATTACTCTGCCTACAATTTCCCCTTTAGTACAGGAATTTAAAGGTTCTTTAGCATATTAAAATGAAGCAAATTCTATAAATGTATATACCCTTTAGATTTGCCATTTTGACTCTGGGGCACCTTGATAAAAATTGTCTTCTCAAATACTTCCTGAAGAGTTTTTTTTGTTGTTGTTGTATTATAGGAAAGGTTGATCAAAACCAGAGTTTTTGATTCACCACTCCAAATACTATTCTTTCCATCTCTATAATCTTGATGTTGACTTTTCTCTCCAGTGCAGTATAGGGAAATGGACCACCCATCAGTCTTTGTTCCCTCCTTTTCTTCCAAGCTTTTCTCTGCATTAGCTTCTGTCTTAAATTCAACACAAGAAATCCTTTTACTTTTTCCATTTTTGCTGATTATTCTGATCTCCACAGCATCTTCAAATACTTCTTTTAATTCATCCTGAGTGACTCTGTAGGGGAGATTTTTGGCCAAAAGTGTTCTTGCATCTCAATCTTTCTTATCATCTTTTCCTTCTCTAGTTTAATTTCATTGCCAAAGATTCTTTTTTAAAAAAATAATTATTTATTTAACTTTATTTATTCTTTTTTTTAAAATTTTACCAGAGAAAGAGAGAAAGTGAGAAAGCAAGCCTCCAGGTCCAGGACTCAAACCGTGATCAGCCATGTGGGAGTGTCCAGTGCCTTAATCACCATGCCACCCACTGGTCCCAGCCAAAGACTCTTAAGCCAGTTTGTTTCAAAGCTTTTTTCAGATCTTCAGCAGATTCAAAGTCAAAATAGCCAAACTTTCTAGATATACCAATTATGACATCCACAACATCATTTTTAGCAAAAATATTTACTAATACCAGTTTTTAATTCACGGGTAGATTTGTTATTGTTTAGGTTTCCAACAAATAGATGGAATGTTGTAGTTGGTTCTGTGGCTTCCACCTTCTGTTTTTTGGCTTTAGGAGCTTCTTTCTGTTTGGTCATTTCCTTCTTGTTTCCCAGGTGCTTCTTGAACAGGCTCTTCTTCCTCATCTTCATTCTCATCATTATTCCTCATCATTCTCATCCTCATCACCCTCTTATTCATCTTCATCCTCAGTCACATTCTTGGCTTTCACAGAAACAGCTTTTGTAGGAGGAATTTTCCTTCCTTTGGCTGGTGTAATCTCTATAGCTTCTTCAGACTCATATTCATCCTCATCTTCCTCCTAATCATTATCATCCTCATCCTCATCATCATCCTCATCCTCTGAGGCAGAGGCAGTATCTGCTGCTTTGATCATTGCTGGCTCAAATTCATCCTCATTTTCATCCTTATCATCTTCCTCACTGTTATCTTCTTCCTCATCACCATTGTCTTCCTTCTTGGCATTCTTGCCATTCTTTACCCTAATTGGCTGGGGTAGCTCTCTTTCTTACCAGGGGTTGCTACCAATGCTTTGCCTGGTGTGACTCCCTTCTTGCCAGGTGTTGTGACTGCTTTGGCTGGTGTAACTGTCTTCTTGGCCAGTATGGCAGCTACCTTTTTGCCTGGGGTGACAGCTGCTTTCTTGGAAGATGTGGCAACTGCACTTCTTTTTGTTGGGGAAACCACCACTTTCTTTACTGAAGCTATGACAACCTTCTTGCCTTTTTTCTGTGGGATGATAACCTCTTCTCCACTGCTATCATCTTCATCTTCTGACATTTCCTCATCCTCATTGTCTTCTTCTACCTCCTTTGGAGGAGAGGCCATTTTCAGGGGGACACCTTGATTTTGATCAGCCTTAGCAAGCTTCACCATGATGGCAGTTTATGACGGTGGAGTATGGCAGGCAGGTGGCACAGATGAGCCTTGAGAAACTGAAGCAACTTTGATGACAGCCATGGACACTGAAGATCTTTTTTTTTTTTTTTCTGTTTCATAATGTTCTTTTTTTTTAAGAATTGGTATTATTTATTATTTATACATTCAGTCATTATACATCATTTAGTTTGTAAAGAGATTTTACCCAACATGATATATGCCACACAGCAGACGAGTTGAGACTACTATACACCACATCACCAACAGGCAACAATCTATATCTGTGTAACACAAATGTCTTATTTCTCCATATTTTCCCAAATTTCCCTTCCTGTACTCTTCGCCTCTCCCACTGAAGATTTTAGAGTGAGTACTCTTAGCTGCCAGCTAGAGCTTGAGACTGAGATGAAAGCTCAAGTACAGTCTTATATCTTCAAGAAGAACACTCAGGAATGCAATTCTTCATATGATAAGAATAGGTTTAACGTTTTTTAAGAAACAGCCATTCTTGTTTTTCTTTTAATTATTGTTTACATACTTTATCTTTTCCATTTTTTTCTTTTGCTTTCTTTATATCATTATATTTGAAGTGAGTTTCTTATAAGTAAAATATAGTTGAATCATTTTTTTTATCCACTCAGCTAATTCTTTTGATTGTGTGTTTAGACCATTTACTTTTAAAGTAGTTGTTGATATGTTAGGGCTTAAGTCTGCTATTTATTGTTTGTTTTCTGTTTCCTCTGTTTCTTCCTCTTGCATTCATGTGCATTACTTGAACATTTTTAAAGAGGTCCGTTTTTATATTCATAGTATTTTAGAGTATACCCATTTATGTAGATTTTTTAGCAGTCATCTTAGGTATCAGATCATACATATGTAACTTATCACAGTCTGCTGATATCAATATTTTACCACTTTGAGTAAAGAAACTTTACCTATCTGTATGTTTTGGGGTTTTTTTTTTTACCTTCCTCCTTCTATATCTTAAATATTTCCACTACACGTATTGAGGAACACATTATATAGTGTTAAAATTTTTATTTCAGCTATCAAACATAATTTTGAAAACTTAAAGGAATAAAGGAAGTCTGTTATATTTACCAATATTTTTATTTGTTTTCCTTTTTTCTTTCCTGATGCACTAAGATTTATTTTATCATTTTCTTTTTGTTTAGAGAACTTACTTTGTCCATTATTTTAGAGTAGATTTGCTTTTTTTTTTGGAGAGGTTTTCACTATACGGCGCGTGCGCTCGCCAGACAGAGAGAGACATAGAGACAGAAAGTGAGAAATCACCCCCCGGGGGGATGGTCACACCGCAATCCCTTCTCCTCCATTCTCCTCTCGGGATCTTGGGCACGCACGCACACGCACCCAGCGTGAGTTTTAAGCCACCGGGTCCGGGACGCGAACCGCGGTCGACTACCTGGGAGTCCAGCGACATAGCCATTAGGCTAACTGCTGGTTCCCTAGAGTAGATTTGCTGACAAGTTCTCTGTTTTTCTTCATCTGAAAAGTCTTGATTTCCCTTTCATTCCTAAAGGATCTTTTCACTGGGTAAAGAAATCTGAATAGGCAGTTCTTTTCTTTCGACAATCAAAAAACTTTTCCTTTTCTTTCTGGCCTCTATAGTTCCTTTTTAAAAAAATTTTATTTATTTATTTTTAAAAATTTTTTATATACATTCAATCACATTGTTTAGCTTACAAAGTGAACATTTCAATATGTGAACATTTCTCCCCAGTTCCGTTGATCAAAATATCTTCAACCAATAACACCACACCTCCCCATCGCATCAATGCTCTGCCTCCATATCCCTCCTCCAAATGTCCTTCCTTAGGCCCCACTCCTACACACACACCACATCTGGCATTCACACCCATCTCTTGTGTTTGTACAACGTTTAGACAATCAGTTTCAGTCACAGAGTGCAGACACTTGGTATATATTAAGTGGGGACATACGATGTCTCTCCTTCATAGCCTGGCTTGCTTCACTCCGCAGTAAATCTTCCATATTCTTCCACTTTCTGTCAAAAGTCAGGGTTTTGTTGTTTTTTATGGATGAATAGAATTCCATTGAGTATGTGTGCCACAGTTTTTCTAACCATTCATAAGTTCATGGACATTTGGGTTGGTTCCATGACTTAGCAATTGTGAATAGTGCCACAATAAACATCAATGTGCAATCACTTTTCTGATTAAGTGTTCTTCTGTCCTTTGGGCAGATACCGAGGAGTGGGATTGCTGGATCATATGGTGGTTCTATTTGTAGATTTTTGAGGAATCTCCAAATTGTTCTCCATAGTGGCTGGACCAATTTATATTCCCACCAGCAGTGTAAAAGAGTTCCCCTTTCACCACACCCCCGCCAACACTTATCATTTTTTTGTTTTTTTAATCTTAGACATTCTGACTGGGGTTAGATGGTATCACATTGTTGTTTTGATCTGCATTTCCCTTACGATGAGAGATGTTGAGCATTTTTTCATATGCCTTTTGGCTATTCGTATGCCATCTTTAGAGAGTGTTTTTTTTTTTCAACTCCTTCTCCCATCTTTTAATAGGGTTGATCATCTTTTTTCCAAATAGCAGCTTGAGTTCCTTGTGTATTCTGGTTATCAGTCCCTTATCTGATGCATAATTTAC